>JARWKJ010000019.1:29248591-29496091 GCA_029959095.1 Rhinichthys osculus | reverse complement strand
TAATACGCTCCAGCAGTTACTTGCAAGATTAGATCATTTTCACTCCTCCCGGAGTAGAGTTTAGGAATTTCATATAATAACAAAATGAATTAACCAATAAGCTAAATGTGAAAATACACTTGCAGCTGTGTAGTCTGTTTTCCTTTTTTATTATTCTGAGCACCAGTAGTCCACTTTCATTTAATAATTTTTGTTAGGCATATGGCCAATTGCATTTATGCAATATAATGGAGCCAAACCTGAGAAGGGAGTCCAGAAGATCCCACAGCGTTCCGGTACACATAATTCATGTAGCTGTAATTCATAGGTGAGGTTTATGCTTATTGTCAATGAGCATGCACGTGCACCTTATTTACGAAATAAAGGTACAATATGTAAGAATTTTGTATCAAAATATCCAAAAACCACTTGCACAGTGTTATATATTTCTTTCAATTGTGTACTTACATTATCCTAAATGTTTCCACGAATTTGTAAATTCAGAGAAAATCACAATTTTAAATAGTGCCTGTCCCTTGTCACTTGTCGCCTGCCAATGACGTAATATCCGCGTTATCCCTGGTTTCCGCTTGTACTGCCATAGTAACCATGGCAACAGACGTGGACAACTGTGTTACGTCTAGCAGTAGCAACATGCTCAAGCTCACGCTGTTCTTGTTTCGTTCAAACATTATGGACCATGGCAAGCAGACTTTGGGACAAAAGTAGAAATTAAACAAGGATCAATATCGGCGTGGCCTTTTCGAAATGCCGAGAGCTCCACGACAAACTTGGACTTGACAAAGCTTCACGACTTGACGGAGAGACGCCGCTCTTACATGCACTTTTTTAGACAGGTGAGCAAATGTACATAAAACGAATCAATGTTATATATGTCATGATTTTGCCTTAGTATCCTTGATTTTCCTAGTCGTGAGGCAGGATCATGACAGAATCATGTTTTGTGTACAAGCGCATGGCCAATTGTTTGGACCATGTGCTTGTGTTGTCTCGTTACGTTACCCCGCCCCCTTGTTATCCTCGTCTCGTCATTATTGTCTAGTCAGTTTCACCTGTCCTTGTCATTAGTGTTCCCTTTATAATCCCCTTGTATTTGCTGTCCTGTGTCGGTTCATTGTTTGACATCGTCATACGTTGTGTGAGTCTTAAGGGGGTCGCACACCGGATGAGAAGCGCAGTGCAGTGCAGCGCCGCGCCACGCCACGTCTAGGACAACTCCAGGTATCGCACACCGGACGCGCACATTCTAATCAACTCCTGGTAGAAGAGCTGCACGATATGTGTTTTATCTTTATTAATTATTTATTTTTTTATGTTAATTGAATAATAGCTGATGTTTGAACGTTAATCAAGTAAAAGTGTCTATCACGTTGAGTCTGTTATTTTGTTGTAACGTTATCCGTTGTCTAGGCAACTATGTCACATAATACAATAGTATTTATTTAGCTAGCGTTTAGCTAACCCGAGTGAAAACAGCACGGGGTGAAGCCATATACATTAACAACGATTTGAGACAAATAAATGTAAATTTAATATAAAACTATGCAAATGGCGCTCTGTGGCGCGGCAGGGTTTTGAACAAGGGCCTGAGCCGTAGCTGGGCGCCGCGGACAGACGCCAAATGGCGCCGCCGGTGTGTGTACACTCATAGAGAATAATGTGTTCGAATTTTAAAGACCTGGCGCTGCGCGACGCGGCGCTGCGCTTCTCGTCCGGTGTGCGACCCCCTTTACCGTGAGTAATCTGTTGAGAGTCTTGTCATCAAGAAGTTCTGTTCCTGTCGTAGTTGTTAGTTTACTGTCTGAGTATTTGCCTTGCCCTGTCTTGTTTTGCCCCATCGTGGGCTTTTGTTTTCTGTTTTTGTGCTTTAATAAATCCTGTGAAAGTCATTTGCTGTCTGCGCTTGGGTTCATCCGCCATCCACATAACAGAATGAACCGACCAACGCAGAACCCAGCAGACAGTATACTTTCTTCTGTCGACCACCATTCGGAGGACCTTAAACATTGGTGGCAGAACACTTTTTCTGATATGAAGATGGGCAAGCTTCCTTTCCCTCCTCAGGGAGAGAGGTCCTTGAGGGAGTATGCTCAGGTAGCTAATGAGAGGAGGTTTTTCTTACCTGATGTCCTCTTTAATTGCTACCTCATCGCGGGTCTCAATGCTCCCCCTCCTCTGGCTGAACGAGAAAGGCTGGTCCGCCGCCCGTTCCGTGAGATGGTGGACTGTTTGTCTCGGAAGGGGTCGCAGAGTTCCTCCATGTCTTCACCACCTGGTGTGCTGCCCGCAATCCCGGAGGGTCGTATGATAGGCGTCGTGACGCTTGGGGACCAGGCTGGTTTCCCCACGACTCCAGAGGCGTCTTCCACACCCGCTGACCTCCGTGGTAAACGAGGGAGACGGGTTTCTTGGGATTCCCCCTCGGAGTCATCGTCATCTGAGCTCACCCTACCAGAAGTGGTCTTCCCAGGTCCTGTTTTGTCTTCCGCTGAGCCCGTCCAGCCGATCACGAGTCCTGCTGTAACCATTGCTTCCCGACCAAGGAGAAAGAGGAGGAAGAGGGGAGCCTCCCATCCTTCGTCAAGCGCTGTTCCAGAGCCCGCTACTGCAAGCGCTGTCCCAGAGCCCGCTGCTGCAACTGAGAGCTCAGAATGCTGGTCTGCTGCATTAAGCGCTGTTCCTGAATCTGCAGCCGCGACCGCTGTTCCTGAGGCTGCAACAGTTAGCGCTGTTCCAGAGTCTGCAGCCACGACCGCTGTTCCTGAGGTTGCAACAGTAAGCGCTGTCCCAGAGTCTGCAGCTGGAGGCGCTGTTCCTGAAGCTGCTACTGTAAGCACTGTTCCTGAATCTGCAGCCGTGACTGCCGTCCCAGAGCCCGCTCCAACCAGCGCCGTCCCAGAGCCCGCTCCAGCCAGCGCCGTCCCGGAACCCGCTACTGCAAGCGCTGTTCCTGAGTCAGCAGCTGGTTGCCCGGTTACAGAATCTGCCCCTGTGAGAGCTGCGGCTGATCAAGCTGCAGAAGCAGTTCTGCAAGCGGTGTCTGCTCGTAAGAGGATGCCTATCGTTGTTGCTGCCGAGACTCTAGCAGATTACCTTGCCAAGCTTGTCAAGATCCTCGATGTTCCGGTCATGTCTTGTCCCGAGCCCACTGTGTCTGTGAGCGCTGCACCCAAGCCTGTCATGGGGAGCGTTGCACCCAAGCCTGCCACGGAGAGCGCTGCACCCAGTCCTGCCCCTTCGCCTGCTATGTCCCCCGTCAGGAGTCCCGTTTCCTCATCCTCTGTGTCCTCTGTGTCTGAATCTGTTGCTGCCACCACTGAAGCAGTATCCCAGACTGTTTCCCCGTTCGTCCCTGTCTCCACCAGCCCCCTGACTGTTTCCCCGTTTGTTCCTGTTGCCACTAGTCCCCAGACTGTTTCCCCGTTTGTTCCTGTCACCACTAGTCCCCGGACTGTTTCCCCGTTTGTTTCTGTCACCACTAGTCCCCGGACTGTTTCCCCCAAGACCTCTCCTTGTGTGTCTCCATCTAAACCTGCCCAGAGTCCTCGTCCTCAGCCCTCATCCCGTGGACCCAAGACCCCCAGTCCTCCCATCCACCCTGGACCTCCCCCCATGAATTCTGTGTTTCCTCCACCTCCTTTTGCCTTGTATATTGTATTTGATGTTTCACCCCAGCCCTGTTATTGTTTTTTCATGTTTGCCATTATTAATGTTTTCCATGTTTTGTTGGTTTGTGTCTTTGTCACAGTCTGTCATGTCCCGTGTTTAATGTCCCCTTGAGGAGCGTCTGGTAGCCGCTCCTTAAGGTGGGGGTTCTGTCATGATTCTGCCTTAGTATCCTTGATTTTCCTAGTCGTGAGGCAGGATCATGACAGAATCATGTTTTGTGTACAAGCGCATGGCCAATTGTTTGGACCATGTGCTTGTGTTGTCTCGTTACGTTACCCCGCCCCCTTGTTATCATCGTCTTGTCATTATTGTCTAGTCAGTTTCACCTGTCCTTGTCATTAGTGTTCCCTTTATAATCCCCTTGTATTTGCTCTCCTGTGTCGGTTCATTGTTTGACATCGTCATAGGTTGTGTGAGTCTTACCGTGAGTAATCTGTTGAGAGTCTTGTCATCAAGAAGTTCTGTTCCTGTCGTAGTTGTTAGTTTACTGTCTGAGTATTTGCCTTGCCCTGTCTTGTTTTGCCCCATCGTGGGCTTTTGTTTTCTGTTTTTGTGCTTTAATAAATCCTGTGAAAGTCATTTGCTGTCTGCGCTTGGGTTCATCCGCCATCCACATAACAATATAGCTCAACATAATGAAATGTTAGAATATGATCAGTATGTTATTCTAATGTTGATCTAGCTTACTACTAGTCTCATATAGCCAACAAACTAACACATAAATAACATTATAACTTTCAACACACTCAAGTGCAATTTAGTATGATAGTGTAATGTTAGACAAAGTGAAACAGCCCTGCGTTACCTCACAAGTTTAATTCGTCAAATAAACACCTGTATGAATAGTAATTCAGCACTTGCGGGTAGTTCGGTAATGAAATGTCCTTATTCCTTTATATCTGCGGGACTTGCGTGTGGCGCTGATATCTGTCTCATTAGCAATCGCGCCCTGCTTCATACCACAGTCATGTTAAAAAACAGGTTAGCGACCCCTAGCGAAAAAAATTACATATTGTAGCTTTAATGCAATTCATTAACATGTTTAACTATCAAATCTGAGGTTTATGAAGCATTTGTGAATCCAGAGGAGAGTTTTCGGGAAGGTCCATTTTACTTATACTTAAATATATATTTATGAAAGTTTCATGAATGAGGCCCAGTGTGTTCAGATTCCTGTAACTCTGATTTAATTAAAAATAATTTTAAATAAAATGGATTTAATGTTCAATTGTTTTATCCACAGATCACTGATTACAGGTTTAGGTTCATATGGAGTAATTCTGGGTTCAGTGTTTTACTGAGTGTCACAGTGTTGAAGGAGCAGAATTGATCTCAGTGACAGCTTCTGTTCATCTCCCTAAATACAGACAAAAGCAAATACAAATTGGAAGTCTTAAGACTGGGGTCTACTGATTCCTTGCAAACACCCAGGAGATCGGGACCAGAGCAGAGGGCATCTCTAATTTCAAAAACAAGTTAAACTTTATTGTTTTTATTACCTCAGTATGTTGAGTTGACAGTGTGAACTCTTCAGTCCATCAGACAGAAGCTTCACTCCTGAATCGTGCAGGTCATTGCGACTCAAGTCCAGCTCTCTCAGTGAGGAGTTTGATGATTGTAGAGATGAAGACAAACTTCCACAGCACTGACCAGTGAGATTACAGCTTGTCAATCTAAACAGATCAAATACCGTACAAATACCGTAAAAGAAAATGACAAATTATTTATATTTGTACTTTGTGTACAGGAGTTGTGTTACACTACTGCAACAATGTATGTGCACCAGTGACATGCAGTAGTGTTCTGAAATGAGGAGGCAAAGTCCTCACAGTTTTTAAAAAAATGTTTTCTTTATATATAAATCAAATGTAAATTCATGCCCCAGTTACACTTAATATTGTCACATTTTCCTGGTTAAACATACCCTGGCTAACATCAGACCTCGTCTCATTGAGATTGAGACGTGGTCTGGGAACCACATGTTCATTTTTTCGTATTTGAGGCGTGGTTTACGAATGCCCAGAGCCATTTATTGGGTGCTACGAATGTCTATCAAATGCGCCTGCACGTAGCTCATAGCCAATCGTTTCAATTATACCAGATGACGTATGTAGAGCGACAGAAATTCGACGAGGAAGAAGACAATGGGTCATAGATTTATGTCTACTATATATAAACTACTTAGAATACTATCTAAGGCTGCATCGAAAGGTAACTTCGCATCTGCTGCCATGTTGGGTCCATAGATATAAACAAACTGCTTCGGTGTTCTGTGATTGGTCCCCTCGCTGAGGCGAAAATCTGGTTATCCAGGCTGCCCAGCAGCGTGAATAAAATTGTGCTGCACTCAAGGCAGCATGGGGAAACCCTGGCTAGCTGAAACATTACATAAAAAAAGAAACCAAATACAATTCCAGCTGTTTATACTTTTTCTCTTTTTAGGGACATTTGATTTTTCCATTTGGACTTTCAGGACTTTCAGTTTGCTGACTGCCCAGATTCGTCAGACTGATGAGTATTATTTGTGCAAATACGTTTTATTTCTATGGACTTAGAGACTAATGTGTTGAGGCCAATAAGCCTATTCATGGACTTCTATTATCATTTACGCATATGGAAGTGAGAGGTTTGGTGTGGAAAAAAGGAAGGAAAAAGTACAAACTACTCCTGGAATGTCTAGACGGCAGCAGAAAATTGAAGGGTTAGTTAAGCCCCTTTCACACAGCACGATGATCCCGGCAAATTGCCAGAACGCCTTCTGTGTGAACGCAAACACGACCCGGGATTGATACCGGCATCGATGCCGAGTTGAGGACCTAGTAACATTGCCGGGATCAGTCCAGGAACGCGCCCTGTGTGAACAAAAGCCACGACCAATGCCGTAAGGGGTGTGTCATAGTGCGACTCTGTTGCTCTTAGAATAAAGTTTGTGTTCGTCCTCAACAAAGAAAGAACGAAAAAATGTCTGCAAACTGGAACGAAGCAGAGACCAGGAGCTCCTTACTATCCGCGCTGAAGCTGAGATCGTTCGCCAGCTTTGTGGAACGGTACGCGCTGTACATGTACATGTACGTACATGTTTTTGACGACGTCATGTGTCTTTACGGGATCTTTACGAGATGTGTGTGAACGCACTCACAGATCCCGGAAAATCACTGGCAGTGTGAATGAACCAAAATCAAACAATCCTGGGACAAATGCCGGGTCACATTATCCGCGTATTTTCCGGAATCTCTGTGTGAAAGGGGCTTTAGAGAAAGGAGACAGCTGAGGAAGCAATGGAAAAGAGCAGAACAAAGTCAGAAGGAGGGACTCAATCTCTTACAAAGGGCCATAAAAGATAAGCTGGTAACATTACGCAGAGCTGAGCGCCTACGGAAACGCTACAAAAAGAAGGAACGTGCGAGGGCTAATTTCTATAAAGACCCATTCAAATTCGTAAAGAAGTTATTCACCAGTGAGAAGAATGGCATTTTAAAAACATCTAGGATTGAGCTAGAGAGATATTTGGAGGACATGCATACAGATGCAAAAAGGCATGAGCCTATGTCAATGTCATCAGACATACCACCTATTAACCCACCAGAATACCAAATGGAGGTCTGTGCACCTAAGTGGAAAGAGGTAGAGCAGGCTGTGAGAAAGGCAAGGGCTTCATCATCTCCAGGGCCTAATACAGGGTTTCCGTTGTCCGGTAATTACCGGACATTGGCCGGGAAAAAAATGAAATGTCCGACAAAATTAAATCCCTCCGGTCAAATTGTCCGATTAAAATTGCGTAATAATCCCGCCCCCCTAACACAATATGAATTTGAGAATAAGCCTAAAATGTATAAAGCAAAAATACACCGACCTTTGGCTATGTTATAAAGGAACAGGCTCTACCGTTTGAAAGTTATTAAACAACATCGCATGCTGCATTTCAAATAAAGCGCACGCCTAGAACGGTTGTAATATAGACCTAAACAACGAACGATTGAGTGAGACGTTTCAAATATGGCCAGGCCCATTGATATTATTGATAAAGTTGATAAATTGATAAAGTTGACGATGCAGACTCGCCATCTTCGCAGTAGTTAACGCGCCTATATATAGAGAAGTGTGCACGCGCCGACGCCTCCGTGTCCTGATTAGCCTATATTGTCCACTATTGCTTCTTATTTATTAATCCAGGCAAATTTGTTGATGAAACATTGATTAAAATTAATATACAATTTATACAAAACGAAATTTTCAAGCAAAAATAATATTCGAAGATCGCTGGGTTGATTATTATTCGAAAATCGCACCCCTCCACCACATGCACGCACACATGCATTAGACTACACACCAGAGCATGTGAGCAAAGCGGAGCGGTGTGACGCTTATTATAAGTTAAAAAACTTAAATATACGTTTCATATTTATAAATAATATAATGTTATTATTTTTTTATTTCATCTATGTTGATTAGGCTATATGAAAAGGGAACCGCATGAGATGAGTAAGATAGGGTCATAAGATCACCAATAGGCCTATATATCGGAAAACATTTGGAATTGGTCAGACATGATTTTGACCACTTATTTAGTTTTGTTTTGTAGAAAGCCTTTCTTTAAAGTTTATTTCGTTTTGTATAAATTGTATCTTCATTTTAATCAATGTTTCATCAACAAATTTGCCTGGATTAATAAATAAGAATTTATGAAGTATGCATTTCTCTCTCTAGGCGCGTTCACTACTGCGAAGATGGCGAGTCTGCATCGTCAACTTAATCAACAATTTAAATGTTTCATGCATAATCATTACTTTCGCCGGTTGTTTGTGGCAAGCTTTATTTCAGGTGTTGCGTGATATCTCTGCGCCCAAGTAGCAGTGCTTCGCCTGTGTAGAGTCTCCGCAACGGCGATAGACGGAAACGCGCGTCCGAGTGAAGATTGCGCAACTCGCGCAGCGCATCGTCCATGCAACTGATAGCAGCGGACACGAGCGCTCAGCTTGATTTAAAAAACAACTGATTTTAGCGCTAGATCTCTTATTTAATAGCGAACTAAATGAATGATCTGCTAGTTAACTGGATATGTTTTATTTATTATAGGTACATCCGTGCTTCAATGTTTCAAAAAGTGAATGTGTGTGAAACCATAGTAAAAAAACAATTAGTGTTGATGTGTTTTTCCGTCTATTTGAAAGTTAGGCTAATAATAACATGTTGCATTCTATACGGCCTGATTATGTCATTTTTTAAGTTATATGGCCTGCCTCCAGTTTTCCTCAACTTGACTAATTAAGAGGCGATATTTGACCGGCATATCATCAAAATGTCCGTTAAACGAAACCTCTGCCGGTCACTTTGACCGGCACCATTTTTTTCTAGCGGAAACTCTGGTACAGAGTGTACAAGACTGCTTCAGGAGTTCTGCGAATTCTGTGGAAATTGATAAAAGTGGCATGGGAAAAACAGGTTGTACCTAGAGCATGGCGCAGAGCAGGTGGAGTCTTTATACCTAAAGAAAAAATGCTACAAGCATCAGTCAGTTTCGTCCTATTTCACTATTAAACATTGAAGGTAAGATTTTCTTCAGCATTATTGTCCAGAGATTGTCCACCTACCTATTAAAGAATGGCTTCATTGGCACCTCAGTTCAAAAAGCGGGCATTCCAGGGTTCTCAGGATGCTTAGAACACATCAATGTTATCAGTTTTGCAATTCAGTTTCTCAACTCCAAAATTCAGCACTGCATGGCAATGCCTAGAGGTTGGAATAATGGCAGGATGCACCATTTCTCCACTGGCTTTTACCATGGCAATGGAAGGAATCATTAGGGCATCAAGATGGGTAGTGGGAGGAGAGCGCTTGGCTTCTGGGATGCGACTACCACCAATCAGAGCATACATGGATGACATGACAACCATGACTACAACAGTAGCCTGCACTAATCGGTTATTGGGGAAGTTAACAGATAATATTGAATGGGCACGAATGCAATTTAAGCCCTCTAAATCAAGGAGCATCTCGATAGTTAAAGGAAAGGTAGTAGATAAAACATTCTTCATTAATGGTGAGGAAATACCAACAGTTTCTGAGAAGCCAGTGAAGAGTCTTGGGAGATGGTACGATGGGGATCTAAAGGACACAGTTCGGGTGGGAGAAGTTAGACGACAAGCAGTGGAAGGGTTGAAGAGCATAAACAGCTGTGCTCTACCTGGCAAACTAAAACTCTGGTGCTTTCAGTTTGGTCTACTGCCGAGGTTGATGTGGCGCCTGACCGTGTACGACGTTTCTTTGACAACAGTGGATAAGCTGGAAGCGTTGATAAGTTCATACATCAGGAAATGGTCCTGAGTTCCACGCTGCCTCAGCAGAGTGGGACTTTATAGTAAAGGAATATTGCAGCTGCCAGTCTCTGCTTTAACCGAGGAGTTTAAGTGTGCCAAGGTCAGACTGGAAATGACCTTAGTAGAGTCACGCAACAAAAGGGAGGCAGCCCCTGTGTTAAAAACTGGTAGAAAGTGGTCAGCAAAGAAATCTGTAGTAGAGGCAAAGGCTTCCCTTCAAATTGGGGATATCGTGGGACAGGTACAGCATGGAAGAGGGGGTTTTGGGCTCAGTTTAGTTCCTCCTAAATGGCACAAGGCAGGCCCAGCTCAAAGGAGGAAGCTGGTAGTCAACGAGGTGCAAAAGCAGGAGGAGAGGATGAGGTGTATAAAGGCCATTTCCCAGGCCAAGCAGGGAGAGTGGATGAGATGGGAGAGTGTGGAACAGCGCAAGATGGGCTGGCAAGACCTTTGGTCAATGGAAAAGAGTAGGATCAGTTTCCTTATTAGGTCAACATATGATGTTCTCCCATCACCGCAGAACCTAAACCTCTGGGTAGGAGAGGATCCCTTTTGTCCTTTGTGTTCATCACCTGCCACATTAAGGCACATTTTGACCGGATGTAAGTTGGCTCTTAGCCAAGGTCGGTTTACTTGGCGCCATGACCAAGTACTGCGTTGTTTGGCTTTAGCATTGGAAGGCAAGCGTAGTATGACCAATAAGTTGCCGCCTGTTCTAGCAAAACGTTACATGCAGAAGACAATATTCCTCCACCCAGGCGAGCAACCACCATGAAAAGGTGTTAACACCAATTCTCGCCCAGGACAACTGGAAGCTGCTAGGGACTGGAAGATGCTGGCTGATCTTGATCAACGGCTTATTTTTCCACCTGAGATTGCCACCACTAACCTACGACCAGATATTGTTTTGTGGTCTGGATCAGCACGCATGGTTTTAACTGATAGAGTTAACAGTGCCATGGGAGGATGCGGTAGATGAGGCATATGAGAGGAAGAAACTGCGGTATGCTCATCTGGCCACTGAAGCAGAACAGCGAGGATGGAGAGTCCAGGTTTATCCAGTGGAAGTGGGTTGTCGAGGTTTTGTGGCACACTCCACAACCCGGTTCCTCAGAGACGTCGGATTCAGCGGGCAAGAGTTGCGTCGCACAGAAAAGAACTTATCTGAAGCAGCAGAAAGGAGCAGCAACTGGCTGTGGTTGAGACGGAAAGATTCTAGCTGGCTGTGTACAGACCGCCACGCTACGGTTTCGTAGAATTCTTGAAAACTTGAAGAGTCTGTTGGTTTATTTGTATACGTTCCTGTGGATATTGCGTGAATGACGGGTGGTTGGGTAGATATTGTGTTTTGCGGTAGGTGGTATGCCATACAGAACCGTTGCCACTGAAACTGCTTTAACGCACCAGTGGGGCTCGACAGCCTTAGTCAAACGGGTTGGCGCGTATGGTTGGGTTGCGGAGAGATTGTGAGATTGTGGTTAGGTCTCAGCAGCAGGAGGGATGTAGAGGTCAGTAAGCTGGGCTGAGTTGAGTGGGGGACGGAGGGGGGTGACTCTGGGACGCCAGAGTCACTGTCGAGCCCTCTTGAGGTGTCGTGGGCTAGTTGACGAAACACTGAGGACGGAAGGTGCCCACTTGAAGACCCTAGAGATGTCCCCTACTCGGCTCAATCCAGACGGTTGTCGTGCTGGTCCTGTAGTTGCAGCCGTCGCGTGTGCTGACGCGCCAAGTACACTGCTGCCGTTAACGCCGGACAGAAGGGGAGTCACACCACCATATGGAAAGAAGCGTAAATGGATGGAGAAGCATAGTTTACTGTAAAGCTACGTCTTAGTTTGGCTTATCTTGGCGAAAGCCGAGTACAAATCAGCATGAAGTTTTAACATCTACTCTCGTGTAATGGAAATAATTATTGGGACTATTTTGTTGGAGTTTATAAAAGGGTAAACAGTTTGTGTTTTGTACCTTCTAGCAAATGAGTAAAAGGGAACAATAAAACCAAATTCTCCCTGTGATAATGATTCAACCTTTTCATTAACTTAACTGTAACCTCTTAAGACTGGGGTCTGCTGATTCATTGCAAACACCCAGGAGATTGGGACCAGAGCAGAAGGCATCTTAAATGTCAAAAACAAGTGAATCTTTATTGCTTTTATTACCTCAGTATGTTGAGTTGACAGTGTGAACTCTTCAGTCCATCAGACAGAAGCTTCACTCCTGAATCATGCAGGTCATTACGACTCAGGTCCAGCTCTCTAACTGAGGAGTTTGACGATTGTAGAGATGAAGACAAACTTTCACAGCACTGATCAGTGAGATTACAGTCAGTAAGTCTATAACACAGGGTGAAATATGGCTCAGTAAATAGATGTGAGTTATTAAGTCATGATCACTTAATTATCTTGTCATCTCAACATAGCAACACTCATTTGTCTCAAAATACCAATTCAAGTTAACAAAAGCCATATAATTGCTATATAGCTACATAATGCTGCATATATTATTGGGGTTTAACTTTGATTAGGGACTGAAACTGAAATAGCTCTATTTCTTTCAGCAATAAACCACTTCAAAATTAGTGTCCAACAGTTGACAAAGAAGCTACAATCGTCATAGACATTATAGTGCTTCTGAACATGTGATCAATTTCTCTGCCTGCCACTTCAATGTACTGGGATGCCTGAATGATAATATAATGATGTTTGACAAATGCTAAATAAAAATAAATTGTGGCTGACCACAGCAATAGCAAGTGATGTTCAGTTTTTGTCTAGTGAGAAAATTAAGTCAAAAGCTCAACAACAACTGCTGTTGATATCACAAGATATCATGTTGATATCACAAGAAAATATGGCAGGAAAAAAATAATGCTATGGCCTTTTGGTTTTTCTGTAATGAACTGACATTATTATAAACTGACTCGAGACATAATATAGTCAAATATTTGACACAGGCAAAGCTCTGATTGCTGAAATCAATTGATTTATTTTCTAAAGCAACTGATTCTACACACCAGTGCAGTAATTTGTATAAAGAAATAAGAGATCAACACATATAAGAATGACAGCCATTGTTCTTGAACATAATGTAATAACCCCATAAAAAGGTTGCGGGTTTGATTCTCAATACAGGCAGTAAATGACTAAGGTGCTCTTGAGCAAGACACCTGATCCCCGGGTGCTTCAGCAAATGGTTGCCCACTGCTCAAGGTGTGTACCCATGGTTTGAAGTGGGTGTGTGTGGTGTGTGTGTGTTTGTACTCAAATTCTGGGTTACCATACTTGGCCTTCATGTCAAATCACTTCACTTCAATAAAGTACTTTATGATTCAAGTCCAGATCCTTCATCTTCCCAGTTTAACATGGTCTCTGTCTTTTGCTGCCTTCATACTATTCAACCTTTTTGGATTCCTGACTTGGATTTTGATATACTTTATTAGGCTGTGGTTGTTTTTTTCTGCATACATTTTCCTTTTAAAATAGTTTGATGTACCATCAAACAAACTGACTTACAGAACTCAAACTTAATCAGTCCAAAAAGGCTGCAAAATAAGCTTGATCTGATATTGTTGGTTTTGTGAAGGATGCAATTCATAAGGATGAATATATTTAGACATTACTGCACACAATCACATAAATTAATACTCACAGAGCTTTTTGGCAGTTCAGCACAGCTGGTATCAGTCTCCTTCTGCCCTCATCTGAAGTGTTGTATTTCTTCAGATCAAACTCATCCAGTCCCTCTGATATTTGAAGCATGTAGGCTATTGTTGAGCAGTGGGATGGAGAAAGTTTCTTCAATGAGTGATTCTCTGATTTTACAAACTCCTGAATCTCTCTGTACAGAGTCTGATCATTCATTTCCAGCAGAAAGTGGAACATATTGATGCACCTGTCAGTTGAGAGACATTCATCACCTTCGATTTTGTCTTTAATGTACTTTGTGACTCTCTTGATGGTCTCTGAGCTGTTCACTTTGTGTGCCAGAAGATCCTGTAAGAGTCTCTGATTGGACTCCAGTGAGACGCCCAGTAGGAACCGCAGGAAGAAATCCTGGTGTCCCTTTTCACTCTGTAAGGATTTATTAACTGCTGCTTTTAGTAGTTCATGCAGAAGAAAGCTTTCCCAGATGTTCCAGTTACAGCCATCCAGGAACAAATTCAGTGATTTTGTATTCTTGACTACATTGAAGTAAAATACAAAGAAAGCAGCCAGAAACTCTTGAAAGCTCAGATGTATGAAGCAATAGACTTTCCTCTGATGAATCACAGATTCCTCCTTAAACATCCCAGAATACATTGAGGTGTCAGTGACGTCTATGCCGCTCTCTCTCAGGTCCTCCTCATAGAACATCATATTGCCCTTCATCAGCTGATTGAAAGCCAGTTCAGCCAGTTTCACAATCATGTCTCTGTTGGACTGCAGGAGTTTCTCTGGATCTCGTTCATCATACTTCTGATTCCTCATGTTGATCTGAGTCAGTAGGAAGTGGATGTACATTTCAGTCAGAGTTTGAGGGATTTCTGCACTGTCATCTTGTTTCAGGAGGTTTTGAAGCACAGTGGCTGAGATCCAGCAGAAGACGGGTATGTGACACATGATATGAAGACTTTTTGATCTTCTAATATGTGAAATGATTCTACTGGCTTGATGCTCATCATTGATTCTCTTCCTGAAATATTCCTCCTCCTGAGGCCCGTTGAATCCCTGAATTTCTGTCAGACGGTTGATGTATTTTGAGGGGATCTGATTGGCTGCTGCTGGTCTGGAGGTGATCCAGATGAGAGCAGAGGGAAGCAGCTCTCCTCTGATGAGGTTTGACATCAACACATCCACTGATGAAGACTCATTCACATCACAAACTTTTTCAATGTCTGAAAACATCAGTGTAATTCTGCTTTCATCCAGACCATCAAAGATGAACACAACTTTACACTCCTCATAAATCTTTAAGTCCAGATCTTGAAGTTCAGGATGAAAGTCCAGCAGAAGTCTATGAAGACTGTACTGGTGATCTTTAATCAAGTTCAGCTCTCGAAATGGAAGCACAAACATGAAATCTACATCCTGATTGGCTTTTCCCTCGGTCCAGTCTAGAATTAACATCTGCACAGAGACGGTTTTTCCAATTCCAGTGATGCCTTTAGTAAGAACAGTCTTGATTTTGTCTTTCTCACAACCTGATTCATGTAAGGGTTTAAAGATATCATTGCAGTAGATTGGAGTGTCATGTGTTTTCTCCATCTGTTTTTCATTTACTCCTTCACTCTCTCCCTCTATGATGTAGAGCTGTATGTAGATCCTGTTCATGAGGGTTTGATTCTTTTCTAGTTTTATTCCTTCCAATAAGCTCCCATACTTGTTCTTCATTATGGTTTTGTGTTGTTCTTTGACTCTCTGCAGGACATCATCTACTGTTTGGTGAGAATCATGCTGCAGGTCTGTAGTCTCCTCTAGCAGTGTGAGTGTCCGAAGGGCTGCTTCTGTGTTGTGCCACCCCATGAGGTTCCGACAGTAGGAGACAAAGCGAGTCAGGTAGAACATCACTAAACTGATCACGCCATCTCTCTTCACTCTGCAGAAACAGTGAGACAAACAGAAAAATGGTGAAAAAGCTACAAAATAGAGAAAAACATTCAAATGTTCCAGCACACCAAACTTTAAACTCTAATGTGAAATTACACATTTACACAGAACTGTCAGTTCAAGCAGCATTCCACTAGCTGTCTAGAAACAACTCCATTTTAGTAGAAGACATCACACATACGACTGCTTTTTTTCTGCACACTGACTCCTTTAGATTCTTCATTAACTTCCTATTTTATGCAAAGTTTGCCAAGGATTACAGAGGATTCTGATGAGTGAGTTGACGATACTATGCAAGCCTGAGGCAAGTATTGGAAATAGGGGAGCGCGGGGCACAACCTAACGCGGGGTTAAATTGTAAGACTCCTCCTGCAACGACTCTCCAAGCCACTAGGGAGCACTGCCTGATCCCTCTTGCAATGACACTCCTAGCCACTAGAGAGTGCTGTCTGCTCCTTTCTGCAATTACTCTCCCAGCCACTAGGCGGCACCACCTGCTGTGAACTCTTTAATAATGACTGCTAATCAAGTTAATATGTTCCACCTGTATTTTACCCTATTTAAGTTGGCAGTTTTCATTGAGCTGTGTTCAGTCTTGAGCCCACCATCTATGGATTTCCTGAGTTCTAGAAGAGTTAAGTGTTGTTTCTCTGTTGCCACTGGGCTTACTTTATGTTTTGTTTTGTAAAGCTATGACTGCTCTTTTGTTTGTATTTGAGAACTGAGTTCAAGTAAAGACTCCCTGCTTTGAGTTATCTGAGCCTCCTAGTATGCTTTTGCTTCTGCACATGGGTCTTCTACAAACTGTCTTCCCAGTAGACCAGAGGTAGAGAAATAGCTTTCTCTAACCGGGAGACCCGGGTTCTAGACCCACCTTTGACACTATGTCAGTCAAATTGTAACAGCAAGACTGAACCATGGAAGTAGACCCAGTAGAAGAACATACTCCTCCCTCCAACGTGGAACGCATCCTCTCTGAGCTCTCTAGCCAAGCTTCGACCATTAACAAGCATGAACAGATTCTAACTGAGATTCTCCACCATCTACGACATCAGTCTACATCTCAAACCTCTCCAGTCCCACCAACCCAGTCCATATCTCAAGCTGCTCCAGTCCTACCAGACCAGTCTCAAGGTACCCCTCAGCCAGGTCCACCAGCAGGTCTCCTACTCGAGCCTAGACTTCCAGCCTCGAGAGTTATGATGGGAACCCAGAGAGGTGTCGAGGATTTATAACGCAGTGTACTCTTGCTTTCCAATTGCAGCCTAACAGTTTTCATACAGTGAGCAGCAGAGTGGCATATATGACAACCCTTCTCGTAGGAAAGGCGTTAGATTGGGCTACAGCTCTTTGGGAGCGGCAGTCTCCTCTCACGACCAGCAGCAACCTCTTCATATCAGAGATGAGGAAGGTATTCCACCACCCTGTTACTGGAGCAGAGGTTGATCATCAACTGCTTCAACTCACACAAGGAAGACGCAGTGTTGCAGAGTTTGCTATCGAGTTCCGCACCCTAGCTGCAGAGAGTGAGTGGGATCAGCGAGCCCTGAAAGCTGCATTCCATCGTGCCCTATCACATGAATTAAAGGATGAGTTGGCATACAGAGACCCAGCCCCTGATTTGGAGTCTCTGATCGATGTTGCCATCAGACTGGACAACCGCATACGGGATCGATAAGGTGAACGTCGTCGCGATACTCGACTGCCTGAGTTTTACACCTCCACTGGTACTATGGAACCTTCCTCACTGATCGGCTGTTCTGAGGAGCCAATGCAGCTGGGGAGAACACGGTTGTCACAAGCGGAGAGGGAGAGACGGATGAGAGATAAGTGCTGTCTGTATTGCGGTGAGTCAGGCCACTTCCGAGCCAACTGCCCTGAACTGGTGGGAAAAGGCAGCTCTCGCCCAAGAAGAGGGGGCCTGGGACGAGAGTAATCACTTACCCCCGACCAGCAGCTTCAGGTCTTTCCATTGATGTCTCACTCTCCTGGGGCAATGAACTTCATGGGCTCATGGCTTTCATAGACTCTGGTGCTGCAGGGAATTTCATGGACTTTACACTGGCCTCACAGTTAAAGATTCAGCCCATTGCTCTCCATGATCCTCTGACTGTTACTGCACTGGATGGGAGACCCCTAGGTTGTGGCCAGGTAAGCCAATGCACCACATTCCTCCACTTTCAAGTGGGTTCTCAAAGAGAAGTGATACAGTTCTTTTTAATAAATTCTCCCGAATTCCCTTTGATCCTTGGCTAGTTTTGCATAATCCACGAATTGATTGGTCTTCCAACCAGATAAGTGAGTGGGGGCCTAACTGCTGTGTGTCTGGCTTGTCTCTCTGTCATTCTCCTGAGGCACAGACCACCTTCCCTACACTACCTGAGTCATCAGTCCCATCCACGAAGATGCTGGCTATTTCTGGGCTGAGACAAATGGCTTCCAGTGATCTTGCTGTCTCTCCCGTGTCTCCCAGGAGTATGCAGACCTCTGTGACGTGTTCAGCAAGGAACGTGCTGCTTCTCTTCCACCCCATAGACCTTATGACTGTGCCATTGAACTGCACCCTGGCACTTGCCCACCTCGAGGGAGACTATTTTCTCTGTCTGCCCCAGAAAGAGCATCTATGGAAGAATATATCAACAAGACACTTGACAGTGGGTTCATCCGCCCTTCAACCTCATCGGCAAGAGCCGGGTTTTTCTTTGTGGTTTTTCTTTTCTCCGGGTTTTTCTTTTCTTTAATTGAGCGAATGACACTTAATGACAGTTGTCACAAACATGCATAAAACCTCCTTCATATTCATAACATGTCATGTCATGATTATGAAGGTGTCATGTTAGTCTTATGCACACCCCTTCAAGTAAAGTGTTACCGAACTTTGAAGCATATCCAGACACGGTTTTGGTGGCCCAATATGCAAGCGAATGTCAGAAAATTTGTGTCTGGTTGTTTATGTGCCCAAAATAAAGAACCTAAGGCCCACCCTCAAGGTCTTCGCCCTTTACCCATTCCCAGACATCCATGGTCTCACATCTCCTTGGACTTTGTTACTGGACTTCCTAAATCGCAAGGTAACAGTCATCTTGGTGGTGGTAGACAGATTCTCAAAAGCATGTCATCTGATACCTCTGCCTAAGATCCCCACAGCTTGTCAGACGGCAGACCTCATGATGCAGCATGTCTTCAGGATCCATGGGTCTCCAATAACCAAAGCACCTGGAGCTCCCGTCTGATCTGGGCTGAGTTTGCTCATAACACTCTACACCATTCATCCTTGGGCATGTCTCCTTTTGAGTGTCAATTTGGGTTTCCCCCATCTTTGTTTCCTGAGCAGGAACTGGAGGTATAGGTACCAGCCGCAAACCAATTAGTCCAGAGGTGCCGCCAGGCCTGGCGGAAAGCACGCACGATGCAGTGAGGGCATCGCAACGGCAGCAGAGACAGGCCAACCGGCGCCGTAGAATCGGGCCTTCACTACGTCAGGGTCAGAGGGTGTGGTTGTCAACTAAGGATCTCCCACTTCATCTAGAGTCTCGGAAACTGGCCCCACGATTCATCGGTCCTTTTAAGATCCTTAGGAGGATCAACCCTGTGTCATACTGGCTACTCCTACCCAGGTACCCCCCCCCCCCCACACTTTTCACATTTCACGTTTGAAGCCTGTTGTTTTCTCTCCTCTGTCCACAGCCACTGTCTCTGTTGCCACTGGGCTTACTTTATGTTTTGTTTTGTAAAGCTATGACTGCTCTTTTGTTTGTATTTGAGAACTGAGTTCAAGTAAAGACTGCCTGCTTTGAGTTATCTGAGCCTCCTAGTTTGCTTTTGCTTCTGCACATGGGTCTTCTACAAACTGTCTTCCCAGTAGACCAGAGGTAGAGAAATAGCTTTCTCTAACTGGGAGACCCGGGTTCTAGACCCGCCTTCGACACTTTTATGTCAGTCAAATTGTGACATAAAGGTAACACGGACCTTTTACATAGTTAGTCAGGATCAAGCAGGTTGTGTTTCCAGTCTTTTTCTCTCGCTGCCAAAAGACGGTCTCCCGCGAATTTGTGGAAAGTTTTGATAATATTTCGTGAAGATACTGGACAAAGAGTGTTTTGACACCATGCAAGGATTTTTTTCATCATAGGTTTTTTTCGGTTTCTGAGTTGGGTGTGTACGTTTCCAAATCTAACTTTATATTGCCTTAATCACTGTCTTGTTGGCTAAAACACTGTTTTGAAAACATGTCAGCAAGTGTTAGCTAGGCTTAAAATATTTTTTACACAGCGGGGTTAGTTGTAGCGCAGTGTTACAACTAAGCCGCCAAGTGTACAATGATAATCAAATGAAAACAGGGAGCCACACAACTTTTCAGGTTTGAGTATTTATATATTTAACTTTGTTGGACTTTCACAAACAATGTTGGATTTTTTATTTTTTTATTTAGTTTACTATGCATTGATCACTTGTTTATTTATTTAAAATATAGCCTTTTTTAATGCAATAACCCCTTTAAATTTTTATTTTTATTATATTACTGTTATTAATAATAATAATTTTACATGCAGCTGCCACACACAAATGTAATTCAACTGCATTACAATATTTGATTTTATTTACTTTCCTTTTCTATATCTCTATCCATGATATTCATAATAGAAGGATGATTGGATGAGGAATGGATGTATGGATATCTATCTAGACAGATGTATAAACAATATCAAACTATACAGATAAAATAGTACTAAATTATGTGTTACACATAAGTGTTACAACTAACCCCTCTGTCTGTTACAATTAACCCCGCATATGGGGTAAGTTGTAACATTTGCACTTCTGTCACTTTCAGTGCAACTGTACGAAAATGGTAGACCCTAGAAAAAAATCGAACTTAATTATTTTTTTAATAATTGAGCCAAAACCAAAATGTTAGGTTGTGCCCCGCTCTCCCCTATGCTTTTTATGACTACTGTTATTAAATAACATTTTATTAAAAACCCTCAAAAACTTTTCTGTCAAATTTGACTATAGTTTATTGTGCATGCAGATAATATTTTAAGATGTTAAGCGAAATCAAGGAGTTTATAAGACTGGTTTATTCTTTCTATATACTTTAGACATGTAGAACTTATCCACATTTGTGCATCAATGTCTGTAATGTGTACTTGTAGGTGCAAAATGCTTAGGAATCTTATCCAAGATGTAGGCTACTCAATGTTGGTCAGCACAAAAGTTTATTAAAAAAAACATAAACACAGGTAATCCATAAGAACAAAAGTATAACAAATGACAAACAACAACTGAAGCACACAGGTTAAAAAAAACAGGTTAACAAGGGGCTTATGAGGGACAGGTGTTGGTGATTTGATGTCATGGGAACTAATGAGGGTAACTACGGCGACAAACAATGTACAAGGCAAAACAGGAACCAAACACAGGAAGTGAACACAGAAACAATGGGAACTAAGAAAACACTTCAACATAAAAGTCCTTACAAAACACATCACGCTGCACAGGTCTCGTGACAATAATCAAAAAAGAAACATTAAGAAATTGTTCGCTTTGATCTTACGTGGTCAACATCCTCGTTTATCATGTTGCATGATGTTTATACTCACTCAGGGTCAGTGTTCACTGCTCCATCACTGAGATCAGGGGGGTTCTTCATGAATCCGTCCCTGTTCACAGACACACTGGGTTCTGGAGATGGTACTTTATGTGTGTAAACATCCTCATCCTCCTCTCTCTCTTCACAAAGACTTGTGTTACAGGCAGTGCTGTTAGAAAACCAAGAAAGAATAGAGGGGGGGGGAATTAAATAGGATGCAAAATAAAATACAGTGTAATCAGTCGGACGCACAGTGGCACAGTACTCATTCAGTAAATGCACAGTTAAACAGATGTGTTTTGAGTCTGGATTTGAATGTGACTACTGTAGAAGTACCTCTGATCTCTTCTGGAAGCTGGTTCCAGCTGCTGGCATAGTAGCTTAAAGCGGGCTCACCATGCTTAGAGTAAACCCTTGGTATTTCTGATGTGATCCTAATGATCTGAGTTATCTGAATAGGTTTATATATAGTGAGCATATCTGCAATGTATTGAGGTCCTAGGCCATTGAGTGATTTATATACCAGTAATGATACTTTAAAATCAATCCTAAATGTAACTGGGAGCCAGTGTAAAGATCTGAGGACTGGTGTGATATGATCATATTTTCTGGTTCTGCTCAGAATCCTGGCGTTCTGTATGAGCTACAACTGTCTTATGGTCTGTTTGGGAAGGCCAGAGAGGAGTCCATTACAATAATCCACCCTGCTGGTGATGAAAACATGAACAAGTTTTTCAAAGTCTTGTCTGGAAACAAAGCATCTAATTCTTGCAATATTTTTGAGATGATAGTATGCTGATTTAGTTCTTGCTTTGACATGACTACTGAAACTAGGTCTGACTCCAAAATCACACTGAGATTCGTGACTTGATTTTTAGTTGTTTGACCCCTAGCATCAAGGTATGCTTTCAACTTGAGAACTTCCTCTTTGTTTCCAAACGCAATGACTTCAGTTTTGTCTTTGTTTAACTGAAGAAAGTTTTGCCACATCCAACTGTTCACTTCATCAATGCATTGGCACAGGGAGTCATTGGGGCTATAATCCTACTGTTATATTATAAGAGTATAGGTAAAATATTTAGCATTGCTTTACTAACATATTTAAAGATTGAATCATTTTATTTATTCAATGAATACATGATTAGAATTCCACATCCCATGTAAATAGATCATCTTTAGCATATGTTATCCATCCAGACAGAGGAGGATCAGCTCCCCCAGTCTGGTTTCCTCTCAAGGTTTTTTCCCTTTGACACCTAAACATCTTATGGTGTGTTTTTTTTCTTGCCACCTTTGAACCTTTGGTTTGCTTGCTGGGGGCTTTAAGACATTACATTTATATTTAGCAGACATTAAATTGATTGTTCACCAAAAAATACAGGTCATACAGATTTGGAATGACATGACATGACGGTGAGGAAATGATAAAATAATTTTCATTTTTGGGTTATATATTCCCTCTAATGCATGATTTTCTATAAATCAGTCTCTAATTTTTATCTCTGTTCTTTAGTTTCTAGTTTCTATTCTAAAGCTCATTCAGATTATTCACATACAGATCTTCTCTTCTAATGTTGTCAAATATGAATTTCGCTGATAATTTTACTTCTGTCAATAACTGTCTAGACCAATTAATATTATATCTTCATCTAGAAAGGAGCTCCTTTTATATTTTACTGACATTTAGGTGGAACTAAGTCACATAAATACAAGTCACAGAAAATTATCTTCTACATAAGAAATTTCAGAACCTTCCTCAGCTCATCGAAGAACCGCTATCTTAAAAGAAATGTCTCATTACAACACTAGAGGAGTTAAAGGGGTAGTTCACCCAGAAATTTCATTTACTCACCCTCAAGATGTTCCAAACCTGTATGAGTTTCTTTCTTCTTTCTTCTGAATTTTAATTTTTGGGTGAACTATCCCTTTAAATGATGTTTATACTCACTCAGGGTCAGAGGTCACTGCTCCATCACTGAGATCAGGAGGGTTCTTCATGGATCTGGGTTCTGGAGATGCTACTTTATGTGTGTGAACATTCTCCTCCTCTCTCTTCTCATAGAGACTCATTTTACAGGCAGTGCTGTAGAAATAAACAATAAAAATACACTGAATTGACTGAAAAACAATGTTATGGATTGACCAAAAAGATACACAGATTCTGCTGCCCTGCATGTGCTCATTTAATTTCTAAGAAATCCCTAATCACACTCAGATAAATGATTATATTACAGTAGTCCTGGAATATGAAACCGATAAAACAAGTTTTACAAGATATTTAAGCTTCTTTCTGTCATTTTTCTTTGGTAAGATTAGATTCTGCAGATTATTATCAATCCTTTCACAAAATGAAACAGTTTTACTTGTGTTATAAACTTGACTGAACCAGTTTCTATTTTCTCAAGAAAGGGTAGCAGAAAAACAATGTTGGTCATTAATCAACAATGCACAGGTATACAAGTTGTCTTCGTTTCTGCATATGTCACACACACAAAGACGGAAATCGTAGTTCAGGATCACACAAACAATCCGACTACATCTCACAATCTCACTTTATTTTTCATTATTCCATATTTATATCTCACCATTGTTGTTTCACATATTTGGAACCATATATCTCATAAAAGTTGATATGAGCAGCATTCCTAAAAGGTGCATATTATTACCTTAGTACAAATACGTATCTAATAAGGTACTACTATGAATCTTTGGTAACACTTTATAATAACTGCATGCTATTAATCATTTGTTAAGCATGAGTAAACAGTTAATTCATCATTTATAAAGCATTAATAGACATTAATAAGCAGTTTATAAATACAGCTATAAACGCTTTTTTTTCTTGATTTATAAGCATATCTATAATGCGTTTAATAATTGTATTTTCATACTTTGTTAATGATCAATTAATAATTTCTAAATGAAGTATAGCATTATTTACAAACAAGAGTTGTCAGTCATTCATAAGATCACTTAGAAAGTGTAAGTAAATGTAGTAAATACAGGTAGTTATAAAGCATTTAGTAGTGGTCAGTTAACTATGTTTGTGAGCTCATCTAAAGTGAGGACTATTCGTGCCTTGTAAAGCATTTATAAAGGAGATTTAAAGGCTCATCAATCTTCTAAACAGTAAAATGTAACAAACACAACACAGTGATACAGAACATAGAAATATTTAACAGCCTTTAAATCTCCTTTATAAATGCTTTACAAGGCATGAATAGTCCTCACTTTAGATGAGCTCACAAACATAGTTAACTGACCACTACTAAATGCTTTATAACTACCCGAATTGACCCTGAATTACAGCATAAATACATGTTAATAAAGCATTTATTAACACACTAAGTAACCATCACTATATGTCTGAATAATAAGATGTATGAATGTACATTTAAATAGTTTATTAATCATTTACTTACACGTTCTAAGTAATCTTGTGAACCACTGAAAACTCTTAAATAACTGGTTTATAAAAAATGCAATTATTCATTTAGAAATAATAAATTGATCATTAATAAAGGATGAAAATACAATTATTAAATAAATTATAGATATGCTTGTAAATCAAGAAGAAAGCATTTATAGCTGTATTTATAAACTGCTTATTAATGTCTATTAATGCTTTATGAATGATGAATTAACTGTTTACTCATGCTTAACTAATGATTATTAGCGTGTAGTTATTATAAAGTGTTACCGTCTCTTTTTGTGTTAAAAAAGGTACAAAGACTTCCATTTAAGGATACTGCCCCAGTGATAAGCTGTTGTACTCCTAAAGGTACAATCTTAGTCCAGCTGCATTTTTTTTTTCCAATACCGTAGATAAGCAAATTGCAACCCAACTCTCAACCAGTGATGCACTGCATCATTGGTTGAGGGTAGAGTTGCAATTTGCTTATCTATGCTACAATCAATACAGAAAAACAATAAATAATGGGGAAAAAAGTAATAAAGGAAAAACATTTTAGGACTAAATTAAATTAATAATGATTTGTATTTGATATAACCGATATAACACATTTTTACATCCATCCAACCATTCTTCACACTGCATATCCTCTCTAGGGTCGCGAGAGGGGAGCTTTTTTTCCAGCATCTTGAACTGCTGGCAGGGAATTGCCCTGAATAAGTGGCCAGTCCAACACAGGGCTCATACACACAGACACACACGCACTCACACCTACAGGCAATTTTGGATACAGGATACCTTCTTGTTTGTGAGGTGACAGCGCTACCCACTGAGCCACAAATTATGTTTTATCAGCAGGTATTTGGTATGGAAAGCTATCAAGAAAAACGAACAAAAAAATAAAGTATCTCAAAATGGACTAACCTTACAGTAAATTAATGACAAATATATACACATGCTATTTAATAATCAATGATGTATGAGAATGATCCAAATGTGTCCATTTAAACCTACCTCTGTCTCAACAATGAAGAACATCAAAGATAAACTTCATCCAGTTCATAAATCCTGCCTCTTCAAACAGCTTTCCTCTTCTGAGGTTGTTCACGTTCTTTCTTTCACAAAATTGAGTCAGACTGACTAAATAGTTTCACTTATGTAATAAACTGGCTGAACCAGTTTCTATTTTCATAAGAAAAACAGGAGAAAAAAACTAAACAAACAAAAAAACAATGTTGTTTACATTTTCTGCATATGTTCACCTGTAAATCAGGCTTGTGACATCATGCACTCTAAAAAATGATGTGTTGGATTTACTTAAAATATATATGCACCATTTTTGCATCATACTTTTTAAGTAATCCCAACTTGGAATAATTTTACTTAAAATTAACAAGAAAACTGTTGTTATATGTACTTAAATATTTGAGTTCACGCAACATTCTTTACTTAAAAATATATGCATCACGTTACATATATTTTTAAGTAAAGAATGTTATGTGAACTCAAATATTTAAGTACATATAACAAAGGTTTTCTTGTTTATTTTATGTAAAATAATTCCAAGTTGGGATTACTTAAAAAGTATGATGCAAAAATGGTGCATATACATTTTAAGTAAATCAAACACAGTGCAGGCCATGTGAGATCAAAACAAATCTTAGTTCTGTTAACTTAACATTTAAGCCCATTTGTAAATAAAAATAAGACAATTAAATGAGCTGAACCAACCATTTTAACGTATTTTAGATCTTCAGCTATTGGTCTGCTAACTGCACTGCTCCAGTACATTCAATGTCTTAAAATAAATTAAACATGCAAATCACACACAATAAAGCTTTATTATTTTTTTATTTTTTTGCCAAAGGCTTGAAATCCTGAAACCACACATGAAATGTAACAAAATGTGGCAAATCGACAAATGGAAAATCACTTTTAACAGGTCACTTTTTCGCCTTTGCAACACTTCTCAAAAGATTTACATTTTTCCAATATTTACTTTTGCAACATACAAAAAAACCTCTTAAAGGACAATTCCGGTGCAAAATGAATCTAGTGGTAATTAACACATGGTTACCGAGTTGATCGTTCTCTGGGATGCGTTTTCATGATAATCGAATGTACGTAGAGTTTTATCTCTAAAAACTGTTTAGCTTATAACGCTAGTATATGGGGCATAGAATAAGCAAAAGTAAATCGCTAGTTAATACCACTAACAAGGCTCAAAATAGCCCCACACTAACACGGTAGCATAATGAGGGTCCCTACATGCAAACCGAAGCATTGAGGACTTTGTAAGTGTACAGACAGTTTAATAAGAAGATACTTTATGAAGACAGTACATTACGCGTATACAGGCAGGAGCCATCTTGGAAAACAGTCTCGACCAGTAGAGCCACGAACGCCGTGCTAAGTGAGATGAACTGTGACTTGGAATCTCATAATATGGTCCGTTGTTTCCGGAAGAAACTATTTTAATAAACAGATATAATTCATGCATTTCCATGTAATTAGTTTCACAAACGTAATTCCTATCGACCAGCTCACTTAGCACAGCGTTCAAGACTCATCACCTCTATACCTTCCAGCGTTACCCCAGTCTGTGAAGGATCATCTGCTGAGCCACCTTTCGTGATATGTGAGATGTTCCAGTTCCTCTTCATTCCTATGAGTATAAAAAAAAAAAACATAAAAAAAACAGGAAATCTGCATTTACTTGCAACATCACTTGTTATTGTTCAGACTGTTGCAAAAAATCAATTGTATTGAAACACAGATTGAGAAAGAAATGTACCTTTATATTTTAAAATAAAATAAATCTCTTACAGCCTCTTACATTTCCAACATTATAAATGTCTATACTGTCACGTTTGATCAATTTAATGCATACTTGCTGGATAAAAGTATTAATTTATTTTATTTCTTTAAAAAAAAAAGTTCTAATTGACCCAAAACTTTTAAATTGCATCTTAAAATATATTCAATCAGGATTGCGAACTGCATTACTGGTTTACAGAGTGAGAAACTGCTCCCTAACAATGCTTCAGCTGTTCAAATAATTGAATCGCAAACCGATTCAGGCACTTTTGCTTGTTTGACCAACTTAGATCAAAGAACCGATTCAAAAGTGAGTAATTTACGAAACAGAGTTGGTTATTCTGGTTCTAAACAGTAGTCGACAAAAAAACAGTCTGTCAAGCATCTGTAGTATAACATGAACATGTTTTCTTGAACTCTGACACCTCCAGCACAGGCAAATTTTGACCTGGACTGGCCTTTAAAATTAACAAAGAATAATGGCTGTCTCGTTTAGACTGTGGACTGCTTACCTGTCTCCAGCAATATTCTCCTGTGAAATATCCAGCATCTGTTCTCCATTGTGTCTACCTGTTGTTCCTTTGTGTATCTCCATACTTATCAGTCAGTGAGGTGTGTGTGCTTCAACCATCTGTCTGTTCCCTTTCGAGAGGTTCCTCCTATTGCGTAAGTAGCTTACGCTATGGGAAAACTCCTTTTCTCGAGAAATATTGAAGTCTTTATTTAAAACGCATTGCAGCTGCACAGCATACAGCAATGAGCGAGGCAGCTCGGTCATTGGCTGTGCTGCGGCAACTGCACGAACCTATGACGGGGCGACTCTGAACCCGCTTCCAATGAGCGTGCTTCGCGCCCGCGCGCGTCAGAGCCCGCCAAGATGGGCGTGGCCAAGGGCTATACATTGGGCGCCCCGTCGTCTGAGTTCTTTAGATTTAATCTCCTTCAGCAAAGACCTTCTCTTCGCTGGATCCTCCGGATTTCTTGGAGTCTTTTCGCCGCCGCCGTCGACAAGCCTACAGCAGGACTGCTTCGAGGACGCCGGCGCCTTCAGCCGCCTTCGATCGCCTTCTGCTAAGCCATCCGGCGCGCATCACCGATATCCTTTTCAAAGCTAACCAGTGTTCGCCTCCGCGACACTTTTCTAAAAGAGCAAATTAACTGGGCGTTGTTTCAAATGCCTTCCTGCGCCTCGTGTCGAGGCCCTCTTCAGGACGGGGATCGTCACATCATTTGCACCCGCTGCCTGGGACCGAACCACGCAGAGGCTGCCCTTACTCGAGGCAGATGTCCCGAGTGTGACGCCCTGGGCCTCACCGAGCTGCGCGCTCGCTTCGCCGCTTTCACCGCGAAAGAGCCCACTTCCACCGTGCTACCATCCCCTCTGGTTGAGCCGCGCAAGAAGAAGTGCCGCTCACAGAGGCCGCCAGAGCACGCGGTTTGCAGTGACGTCACGCCGGGCCAATCCCCGCGTGCTTCACCACCACCCGAAGGCTGTGGCCAATCACCTGTGTCCACCTTCCACCGCTGGATGGAAAGCCAATGCTTCTCATCCCTCGAAGCCTTGCCGATCTACTTCAGCTCTCGCCGGTCGCGCATACGCCGCCGCCGGCCAAGCTGCATCAGCGCTTCACTCTATGGCTGTCCTCCAAGTGTTTCAAGCTAAACTTCTCCGCAGTATGGACGAGTCTGGACCTGATCCTGAGGCATTCAAGGACCTGCGCAGCACCACCGACATAGCACTGCGAGCCACAAAAGCCACCGCCCAATCCATCGGCCGTGCTATGGCTAACCTAACTGTCCTTGAGCGCCATCTGTGAGCGCCATCTGCCATCTGTGGCTGATGCTAACAGAGATGAAGGATGCAGATAAGGCGTCATTCCTCGACGCGCCTATCTCCCAAAGCAGCCTGTTCGGACCAGCGGTGAAGTAGTTCGCTGAGTGCTTCACCGAAGCCCGTAAGGATTCGCAGGCTATGCGACACTTCCTGCCCAAGCGATCTAGCTCATCGCAGAGCCGCCAAAGGCCGCCTCAGCAGCAGCGAGCTAAGACGGCGCCTTCCCGTCTCTCAGCCCAGACCTGAAACTGACTTTCGACGCCGCTCACGCTCTGCCAACAGGAAGCAACCGCCCGAGCGACGGGGACCTCGGCCCAAGATTGTGCTGAACCCAGTCCTCCTAGCTACAGGGAGAAAAAGGGAGAGCACGTGTCTCGCAAAAGCCGGACCGTTCTCTCCAAAACGTTTAAAACATTACCCAGTCCCCTTACAGGCGGCTGGAAATGTCTGTACAGCAGCCAATGTGCCAGCCACACAGCTCGCTCACCTGCAAACAAACGCCGTTTTTACGGCGACACACAGAAATCACATAAAGAGCCATTTTCTGCCTGTGTCATTAAAGGGTCACGTGTCCACACCAAAGTGCACATTCCCACATATCAAAACTGTCAAAGCAGTACCAAATGCTTCCCCAGCTCAGGCTGGACGCCCCATAAATGTAGATTGTGTGCCAACTGTCACGTATGCACCACTACACATAAGCACTGTTCCCACAGTTATAAACACTTCCCCAGTAAAAGCGGGAAATTCTACAAGAGTAGCGCATGTGCCCGCTGTTATGCACGCACCCCAACTCACAAACACTGTTTATATGGCCAAAAACCTCCCGCCACGAGCGGGAAGTTTTATGAAAGTGGCGCGCGTGCCTACCACACTCTATGCACCCCCACCCATAAGCACTGTCCATACAGTCTTAAACATTTCCCCAACTCACACTGTGAGCATTACGGCGAGCGTGCCTGTAATCTCACACGCACCCCTGCACTCGGCATTCAACAAAGCTCAGCGCAACGAAAGTGAGAAAAGATGTTTCACATGTTCTACGCACCGAGGTGCTCAAACTGATAGAGAAGGGCGCTATAGAAACAGTCCCTCCCTCTATGAGCAAGGCAGGTTTTTACAGTCGCTATTTTCTCGTCCCGAAGATGGATGGTGGTCTCCGCCCCATTCTAGATCTCAGACATCTGAACAAAGCTTTAATGATTCGCTCGTTCAGAATGTTAACAACCAAGCATATCCTCGCGCAAATTCGCCCGGGGGATTGATTTCTATCAGTGGATCTGAAAGACGCTTACTTTCACATTCCGATAGCGCCTCATCACAGGCCTTTTCTGAGATTCGCTTTCGAGGGACAGTCATACCAGTACACAGTACTACCATTCGGCCTGTCACTGGCACCCCGTACATTCACGAAATGTATGGATGCAGCACTTTCCCCCCTGAGGCAGCGGGGAGTGCGAATACTGAATTATGTCGACGATTGGCTAGTCCTAGCACAATCAGAGAGCCAGTTAGTGACACACAGGTCTTGGATTATCAGTCATCTGGAATGCCTGGGTCTAAGAATCAATTTTGCAAAGAGCATGCTATCCCCCAGCCAGAATATTTCTTTTCTGGGAATAGTGCTAGACTCAGTGCAGATGACGGCGCGCCTCTCATCAGAGCGCGCGCTCACTATCCGGCGCCTTGCAACATCGTTCAGAGCAGGCGCGCGCGCCCCGTCAAGCGATTTCAAAGGATGCTCGGTCTCATGGCCTCAGCATCAGCTGTACTCCAGCTAGGATTATTGCACATGCGTCCTCTCCAACGCTGGCTCAAAAGCCGTGTCCCCACTCACGCGTGGCGCTCGGGCCACTTTTTAATCAGAGCAAATCACGGCTGCATAAAAGCCCTGATACCCTGGAAAGCTGTCGACTGGTATCAGTCCGGTGTGAGTTTGGGCGTGAACACAAGGAGAAAAATGATCACGACAGATGCCTCCAAAATAGGTTGGGGGGCCCTTTACGAGGGCAGGCCTGTCTCCGGCTTGTGGTCAAACCCGGAGAAGCGCCTACAAATAAACTGTCTGGAATTGAAAGTGGTCGCTTTGGCTCTCAGAGCCCTGCTTCCGTACCTGAAGGACGAGCACGTCCTAGTCCGAACGGACAACATAACGGTAGCAGGGGCGGACTGGCCATCTGTGTGATCTGGAGAATCACAGAACGGCCGGTACTCCAGGACGGCCGGCGGGCCGGCCCACCGCCCGCCACACACGCAGTCACAGACATCCCAAGTCTCCCAGAAATTCCGGGAGTCTCCCGCATATTGATAGCGGCTCCCTGAGTCCCGCAAATTAGTTAAAATCTCCTGGAATCTAGAGCGAGCAAGAGCGCACATGCGTAGCGCGCGCACGGCAGAGGGAGCGAGCGAGAGACCTTGCGTGTGTGTGCGCGTGTGCCTCAGGAAGCGCATGTAAGGACCCAACCAATCAATTGTCAGTGCGGACGGGCTTTTATCTCTACTACTCCCGAATCGAATTAATCAGAAATTACTTTGCAAGTTACTTGCTAGGGATGATGTTAGGAAGTGATATTCAGCTTGCTACATTTTTAATGATTACAGTAGTTAAAACAGCTAAACTTCAACATTTTAGCTGCAAAATTCCACATGCAGTAGCTAATATTAAGAAATATGTTGTGCTTTTACTTTTAAAAATGTTGGTAACGTTACAGTTGATGCTTACAAACTTTGAAGATTTTGAATACAGAAGTTACATTTGTAATGGTGTATTTTCATTTAGATGTGGTATTATTATTTGTGCAGTAGCTAAGATTAATTACTGCATAAATGAATTAAGATTATTAAGTAATACATTCATTTTAAGACAGCTGGAATAGATTGTATTATATGCTGTTAGCTATAATTTGGATGGTAGTATCATGAGCCACAATTAAGCTGTCATCAAGCGCTGCCTGCCTGGAGTTTGGACCTAACGACAGCAAAGTTGTCCTCAGGCCAAAGCACGGGTATATTCCTAAGGTGCTCTCTACACCCTTCAGAGCACAGGTGATATCTTTGGCCGCGCTATCGTCTCCAGCAGACGAAAGCGACGCTAATTTACTCTGCCCGGTCAGGGCGCTCAGAGTATATTTGGAACGTTCTGCCCTGTTCAGATAGACAGAGCAGTTGTTCGTATGCTTTGGCGGCCGCACCAAAGGTCTCACTGTTTCAAAGCAGAGAACATCGCGCTGGATAGTTGATGCTATAGCGCTGGCTTATGAAGCCAAGGGCCTTCAGTGCCCCTTGGGCATCAGAGCTCACTCTACGAGAGGCATGGCCTCCTCGTGGGTGTGGTCGAGTGGGATACCCATTCAAGATATTTGTGCGGCAGCAGGCTGGGCCTCGCCGTCAACATTTATCAGGTTTTATAACCTACAGGTCCCCTCATTGCACTCCAACATACTGTCGGTCTAGCTATGCATAGGCTGGAGTGTGTACATGCTGAGCATTATCTCCTCCCTTATAGGGTCCGTCTCTGACTGACTTAGAGGATTTTTCATGCATATCAGTACATAAAAATGTGCTTGTGTGTTTCTCTGGACGCCCATTGGGCCGTTCCACATTGTCCCTTATAAAGCCTTCGGCCGGCTCGTTGGATAATTACTTTGCTTAAAGGCTTAGGCATCTGCCTCCGGCTTAATAGAGCGAAGTCAGCACGCACGGCGTTTTACATGGTGTTCCCATAGCGTAAGCTACTTACGCATTAGGAGGAACCTCTCGAAAGGGAACGACTCGGTTACTCACGTAACCTCGGTTCCCTGAGAGGAGGGAACGAGTATTGCGTAAGCTGCCGTGCTTGTGCTTGGTCAGTTCGCTTCAGTCGATTGAACCTAAAGGTTAGTAACCGAGTCGTTCAGCCATCCATGATCCCCGCATGTAAGAAAAGACATTTCAGTGAATTTCCATCTCCAGTATCATTGCTCTGTCTACTCGCCTGATTTCTGCCATTACGCTCAGTGCTGTCAATAAGACCTCATTACTCTGTCTCCAAGTCCAAGTGCTATAACACCACAGTTGCACACTAGGGGAGGCTTAATATAGATCTACATAAAGATCTTGGAAATATTTTCCAACTTTGAAAGTTTTAACTGCTTTTTGCTACATTGAACTTTATATTGACTCAGTCTGATTTTCTATTTCTTTCTTGGATGATATAAAACAGGGTTGTTTTTTTTTGCAGGAAAACTTACATTTTGTAAATATGGAATTTTTCCATTAAAAGAAAGTGTTAAACCTGACTGCGTGTCTACAGTTCTCCAGAAGACCATTTAATAAATTTTCATAAAACAAATTGGCCATCAATATTCTTTGTGATAGAAATCACAAACATTTTGCCAAAACAGTCTAAAGGCTCGTACACACCGGGACGAATATCGGGAATATTAGGAGAATGAAAATATTCTTGTTGCAAATTGAAAATTGAAAACACCACATATGGAAACTAGAGATTGTAAGCTTTCAAATGATATATAGTTTGTCAATATTAGTTTAGGTTTAGTATAGGATATTACTGTTTTAAAAATGTAATGGATTTGGGCCCACCGGTGGGCCGCAAAATATTCAAAAAGGTATGAAGCACCAAGTCCATCATAATTAGCCTACAGGTTATAATATGTCTACTTCCACGTCACCCAATTTTTCAAAGCATTTAATATCTATCTAAATGTAGGCTATATGAAACATGAGTAGAAGAGTCCCATACTTGGCTGTTCAAGGCTGTTTAGCGCCATCTAGTGTTCGAGATATTACAGTGCATTGGCATTGTTTTGGTTCAGACTTCAGACTGACGTCGCTTCCTGTATTTTAAATATGGCGGAGAAAAGCATGAAAATGTCGCGCTGGTTTTGGAGCTTATAAAAGTTATTTTTGGACATTTATTTGCTGCTGACAAGAACACATCCCAAAGCAAAACAAAGGTACATTTCGACTGCTGATGAAGCGGTATACTGATATTCAGTATTCTGCAGCGTTTGACTGTTCATTTCAGTTCATTTCAATACACTGACGTCCTACGGAATTCTGTTTAATTTGCTTTGTTAAAAAAATCATGGATTTGTTTAATTTACCAAGTAACTGGATTAGTGCAGTAACGTCAGCATGTTACCACAATAGTTTTGTGCAGAATTAAATATAATTAAAGCTGCAGTCTGACATATTGCAGTGTAATATAGTGCAGAATACGTGATTCTGTAAAGGAGAGCATGTGTGTAGTTTTGTAACCGTAAGAGATTTTGTTTGAACATCTGTACATTTGTGTACTTATTTGCACTATGTATCTTAACAACTGATACAATACTCCCATACTGTTTCAAATTGAGTGGTGTATAATTCTGCTCATGCTTGCTGTTACATTTAGTCTCATTTGATTTGAAGCATTTTAATTCAAAATGGTAAATAAATAGGATAATTCAACTTTGTATCATCGTATCTCTGCAGGTTTCCACTATGAGCAGCCGGAGGAAACGTGCGCCGCCGGTGCGCATGGACGAAGAGGCCAAGAGGAGACTGGAGTGGGATATGCTTGAAGATCGGAAAAATGAAGGAGATTATGAAGACATGCAGGAGTCAATCCCAGCACCGTCGGGCAGCTGTCGACCTGGACCAGTGCTTGAGAGCAGCCAGGAAGAGGAAAGCCCGTGTTTTATATCTTCTGCAGGCACAGAAGAAAGACCATCAGAAGAGCGTCCAAGCTGCTCCTTACAGGATTCTCTTCCAGATACCATAGAACTGAATGTGATCCCCCTTTCTGCTCTCGAACAGGGGTGGAACGCTCTGATTGGAGAGTTTGACCTGTATCCAAAGATTCCTTTTGTGCTTGGAGACGATTCCTTCTGCCTGCAGAAAACAGGTGACAATCTAAGTCTGAGTCTGGATAGTCATGAATTGGAGGTTGAGACAGGCAGAAGTGATCCTCTCTGCCCTGTGCCGATTGAATGTTGCTTTGGTGGAAAATTGTTGGAGGATCTGGATTGGCTACAGAAGAGAAAGGTCATTAAATTGTGCCATGCTTCAGGAGATGAATCAGTAAAGGTGTGTATTTCAAAATCATCAGGATTGAGTGGTTTTGTGACTGTGGATTCAGTACTCCCATCATTAAAACGCAACATTAACGAATCACTTAACGTGTTTTCTCTCCATTTGCTTTTTTTGAACAGCTGAAAATCTTTCTTCTCGAATCAGGATTGGGCAGACCAGAATTCCTCAGTGAAGGAAATGGGCGAATTAAAAAAGCCAATCAGCTTCTGCAGAAATTAATGGAATTCTTCTATGACTTCATCATCCCCGGTAATCTTAAATATAATTTTAATATGCCACCATTTAGATTCCCAGCAAAAAGTGAGGGGGTCACATCAAAAGTACATTATTTGTTATTTTTGTAAAAGCAAACAGGAAACATAATTACAGTAATACACTTGAGCCTGGAGGTGGAGCTGCACTCCAAGGCCCACTAAGAAAAAAATTGAATTCGAACAAACAATAAATAAGTAAATACAACACAATAAATTAGTACAGTACTATAATGAGTTAAAAAAATTAATAATGTAGCATTTTTCAAGTACTATTTTAGACACATTTATAATATGTCTTTATGCAGGATGAAACTATATAGATGCCTTTTAAACCTGTGAGATTCATGGTGCTAAAATGTATTTTTAATTTTTAAAACTGTAGGATAAGCTGAAATTATGCATATTCTGTGCATAGACATTAGTTCCTGTAATATTCTTACACTTTATTCCAATATGATTTTTATTTTTTAGAGGTGATGGACAACGAAGAGGAGGAGTGTGACACTGATCTGGAGCGTCAGAACGTCGAGGAGCTGTACGATCACGTCAGACACCTCCACCTGACAGAAGCAGCGGAGCAGAGCTTCGACGTCCAGCACCCGGGCCTCATACCTGTGCTGAGACCCTATCAGAGTCAGGCGGTCAGCTGGATGCTGAGGAGAGAGAAGTACAAAAGCAGCAGCTCTCAAGGTTTTTCAAAGCTTTATCATCATCTTTGCTGTATGTCAGTGCATGAGAACAGTTCAGTGCTAATATACAGTCTTTGTATTCCTTGCACAGAGCAAAGGTTGCATTTTCTATGGAGGGAAATTATCACGATTTGTGGCAAAAAACTATTTTACAATCCTTACTCTGGATGGTATGATTCTTTTTCTATTTTGAGCAGTAAATACTGAAACTGTAGTTAAAACAGATGTGCATGAACTATCCGATAATATCAGTATCATTTAGTTTTGGAGATCAGTCATGCTAGTCATTGTTCTAATCACCTTGACCTCAATCACAGCTTGATCCGAGAGTTTCCTCTGGCTGGAGTGGACTGGCCTGGTGGGATCCTTGCTGATGAGATGGGGCTTGGGAAAACCGTGGAAGTACTGGCCCTTATTCTGTGCAACACCCGGCAAAACCTGGAGCACGGGGTTCTCACTTTACCTGTGGTAAGTTTACAATTACATGTGCCCTTAAATGCTTGTAAATTATTTGACAGAAAAAGCTTCCATTAGTTTATGTATTACCTAAAAATGCAATACATTTGTTAACGCATTTATTCATCTTTGTTAAAGGGTTAGTTCACCCAAAAATTAAAATTTATGTCATTAATGACTCGCCCTCATGTCGTTCCAAGCCCGTAAGACCTCCGTTAATCTTCGGAACACAGTTTAAGATATTTTAGATTTAGTCCGAGATCTTTCTGTCCCTCCATTGAAAATGTATGTACGATATACTGTCCCTGTCCAGAAAGGAAATAAAGATATCATCAAAGTAGTCCATGTGACATCAGTGGGTTAGTTAGAATGTTTTGAAGCATCGAAAATACATTTTGGTCCAAAAATAACAAAAACTACGACTTTATTCAGCATTGTATTCTCTTCAGGTTCTGTTGTCAATCCGTCTACGCAACTACCATTTTGACGCTTTAAAAAGTTAATAAAGAGATTGTAAAACTAATCCATTTGAATTGAGTGGTTCAGTCCAAATTGTCTGAAGAGACTCGATCGCTTTTTATGATAAGCAGATTTAATTTAGGATTTTTTTTCACATTGTAACATCGATCAGCGAACATAAACAGAAGCTCAGAAGACGTGGGAGAACCAACCTCATTGGTTCTTGCGTGTCCAAAAAAGTTTGAGTACCACTGACTTGCGTTCACAAATGTAACCTTATTGTAAAGTGTTACCGGAATTTGCTAATTAAATGGCAAGGGACAATGAAACATATATTTGGTTTTCCAGAAATTAGTAAAAAATAATTGGTTTGTTTTACTGTCGTGCCTCTGTCCTCCCCAGGGACAATCTGTGAATTACTTTGTCCCTCCTCCACCATTAGAGAAACAACGAACCATTAAACATGAGGTGAGACCCAAGGAGAAGATCATTTATCCAGGTAAAACGTTTTTTAACAGGTTTCATTTGATAAAATGTGATGTAACCAAACAGGACATGTTCCTGGATCAACATCCTGATTGGTCCTAGAGCAGCATTCAAATGCTATTTTTGGGGTAGGGAAAAATATCTTCATTAACATGTCACAGGTTAGATAATGTTACAGCTAAGGTTGTTGATCCAAGACCATATCCAATGTGCGTAAATAATGTATAATAAATAAGTTATTGCATTCACTTCCTCTCTCTTTTCAGCTGTTCGTGAGATGCTGTTGACTGCGATCAGGGAAATGAAGGTTGGGAAAGGAGCGTCAATCAATGCCATTTTTGCTTATCTAAGGACCATGTACAAGTACGACACCCTGAAGAACCGTAACCATATTAAGAAAATCTTGACCAAACTCATTAGTGAGAACATTGTGGAACAGATCAAAGGACGAGGGCTAGCAGGATCCTTCAAACTGGGGAAGAACTACAAGGAAAAGAAGAGGAAGCCCGCCGCACATCGAACTGTATGTAATTTTCACTTCTTCTATAGAGATTTTTACCTTTTTTTTTGTTGTGTATTATAAATATCGATTTTTTTTATTATGCATTAGAATTTATGACTGTTTTTTAACCAGGAAAAAATCTATTTTGAAGGATTGGCCAAGATAGGAGCCAAAAAGAACACAAAACCAATACAAATAAGATTGTAAAAAGATTGTAGAACAACATTAAAAACATTTACAATTCTTCCAGTGTTTCAGAGATACCAGATTGTGTAGCTTCATATAGATTAAATTATTATAATTATAAGATTCAATATATATTTAATTAAACATGTATAGTAGAATAAAACGAATAGTTATGTCTTTAAAATCTGTTTGCAAAAAGTTGATTTCTGCTACTAATCTTATTGTGCATTTAAGGAACTATATTTTCTAGCATAAGGATGTTACATAAAGGGATAGTTTACCCAAAACGTAAAAAAAAAAAAAGAATAATAGTGACAATTTTATCAAATAAATAAGACACTATTGAAATGTGAAATGAAACGCACTTTTTTCATGTTTTGTACTATTTTTGCAGAAATCATTTGACAAGGCCACTCCCAGGAGAACATCTCGTCGAGTTTCTGCTCTGGATAAAGAGGCATCGCTGACCTCTTATACCACAGCATCAGATTCTGAAGACAGTGTGGCACCTCCTCTCCTCACAGAAGAACTGAAGGGTGAGTCAGGTTCCCTTCTGGACGCAGAGAATCCACAGCAGAAGACGTCAGTAGACATCACAGATGAAGATGATAAAGAAACAGCAGACAAACCCCAACATCAAATGACAAAAAACATCCATATTGAGAGTACTGAAGCAGATCTTACTCAAAACCTAAAGCCTGAACCTGAAACCCCAACTAGAGCGTCTGTGATCCCGTTTAACACTTCAGATTACCGCTTTGAGTGCATCTGTGGAGAGCTCGGGTTGGTGGACTATAAGCCTCGGGTTCAGTGCCTCAATTGTCTGCTGTGGCAGCACGCGGAGTGTGTCAACTATAAAGAGGAGAACCTAGAAACAACCCCGTTTTATTGCCCTCATTGCCTGGTGGCCATGACGCCTGTGTCTACTGGAGCCACTCTTATCATCTCACCCAGCTCCATCTGTCACCAGTGGGTGGATGAAATTAACCGGCACATTCACACCTCCTCCCTTAGAGTGCTGGTAAGGACAAACTAGAGAGCTACTACTACTATTTAGTTAGTTTAACCTGTAGTGGGGACCTTGATTATTTTTTGATTGCATTGTTTATTTAAAAGACTTAAAGGAATAGTTCACCCAAAAATGAAAAATCGGTCATTATTTACTCACCCTCAAGTTGTTCCAAACCTGTATGAATTCCTTTCTTCTGCTGAACACAAAAGAAGATATTTTGAAGATTGTCAGCAACTTTTTGAGCAATGTTGCTGGGCAATCTTGCCGAGCGATTGTTGCTTGGAGACTTTCCCATTGAAAATGGGCAATACATTTCTATCTGGATAATTTAGATCGGTCGTGGGCCCTGTGTCTCATCCGGTTGCCCATTGACGGCAACATTGCCCATCAACATTGCTCAAAAAGTTGCCCGGTGTATCATCACCTTAACAGTTGATGGGCCCCATTGACTTCCAAATTAAAAATAATAATAATGATGTACACGCATAAATCACTTATGATTAATACTGCAGTATTCCATAATTTTTTTTTTTTTTTTTTTTACTTGAAACTTGTTTTTAGGTGTATCAGGGCGTGAAGAGACATGGTTTCATCCAACCCCACATTCTGGCTGAGCAGGATGTGGTCATCACCACTTACGACGTGCTGCGCACTGAACTCAATTACGTCGACATCCCACACAGCAACAGCAAAGATGGCCGTCGATTCCGCAACCAGAAGCGCTACATGGCCATACCGAGCCCTCTAGTGGCCGTGGAGTGGTGGCGCGTCTGCTTGGATGAGGCTCAGATGGTGGAGTGCACCACAGCTAAGGTCATCACATCAGTCACATTCATATTACTGATATTTATCCTGTTCATTTTTAATCTCAGAGACAGCACAATCATTTTTGTGAAATAGTTTTTTTATCTGTACAGGCAGCAGAGATGGCTTTGCGTCTCACATCTGTTAATCGTTGGTGTGTCAGTGGAACACCTGTGCAGAGAGGTTTGGAAGGTGAGCAGAATTAATATTTCATTAAAAAAAATCTTGATGTGTATATATACTGTACATACACACTACTGTTCAGAAAAACATTTTGTTCTGCTTAATATTTTCGTGGAATATTTGTGTATGTCCAAGTTGTACTATTGGGTGTTTATATATACCAAGTTTTGTCATGAAACTCTAGATGGCGCAGGCTGGGAGGTCCTTAACTCAATTTGTGGCGATCACATCGTTGTCTACATAGCGCAGCCGATTGGGTGCTGTTGCATCAGCGGCCAATACGCTGCGGCTCAACATTCAAATCACTGTTAGCAGTCTGCAGTGTGCTTTTAGAAACCCTCCACCTTCCCCAGCTCCACCTGTGTGTGTGTGTGTGTGTGTGTGTGTTTTATGTATACATTTAAAATAAACATCTATTTTTAAATAACCAAACAATCTTTGATTCAAAATTTACGATTTAAGAGCAAAATGCAGTAAATTGTAGATGTCAAAAATAACCAAGGGATGTTTTGCTCATTTAACAAACTCATGGAAGAATTATATTTAAAACAATGTATTTATATGTGTAACAATATATTGCAATAAATGGCAATATTTACCAATGTATAATTTTGACTAACACATTTTATTGTATGTGTATAAATATTTATAGTAAAATAACTGGCTGTACTGTAGAAGTGTTTTTCAGAGAAACGAGTTTGTGAACTCAGCATGTTTCCTATATATCTGCAAACATATTATGCTTATTATTTTTATGCTTTAGTAGAGTGATAAAGTTACATACAGCACCTTTAAAAGAACTTCCCAGTTCATTTGACATTTTTGCTACTGTGGTCACAAATAAAATATCTTGGCATTAACGTCAGCAATGAATCAGCCTAATTTAATCAGAAGACCGTTTTATTATGTGATGATAATCGTTTTTGGTTTATATGTTATCTTTTAGACTTGTATGGTCTTGTCCTTTTCTTGGGAGTTGATCCCTATTGGGTAAAGTACTGGTGGGACCAATTACTCTATCGCCCGTATCGCCACGGCAATACAGGACCACTCTACAATGTCATTGGTCAATTACTGTGGCGATCTGCCAAAAAAGATGTCATTGATCAGGTTAGCAGGTTAAATCTTTGACTTTAATTGTCTAATCTTAACCAACATTGCATCTGTGCTTTAATTTGGTGTCATATACTTCATTTCCAGATCCAAATCCCCCCTCAAACAGAAGAGACCCATTGGCTCAACTTCTCCCCAGTGGAAGGACACTTTTACCACCGTCAGCATGAGGTTTGCTCCCAGGATGCTCTTGTCAAGCTAAGGAAGATCTCTGACTGGTCACTAAAGCTGGGTAGTTTGGACCGACGTACCGTCACTACCATATTATACCCTCTTCTGCGTCTACGCCAGGCCTGCTGCCACCCGCAAGCTGTCAGAGGAGAATTTCTGCCCTTCCAGAAGAGGTTCTTAGAAAAAGATTTTAGATGTAGTTGATCAGTTTTTTGGGAGATGAAGTGTTTCGGTTCATTTCATCCACATTGATTTGTTTGTTTCCTGTTCCAGCACAATGACAATGGAGGAATTGCTGAAGTCGTTGCAGAAGAAATGTCGGGTGGAGTGTGAAGAAGCCCACAGGCAGCTGGTGTGTGCTCTGAATGGTCTGGCTGGAATCCACATCATTAGAGGTGTTGTGAGCCTTGTTTCTGAACACCTACAGTATTTCTGTACCTGTACCTGTACCTGTACCTGCCTCGAGTGCTGTAGACATTAATGAACGGTTTCCTGTCCTTGCCAGGAGAGTTTGCAGATGCAGCGGAGATGTACAGGGATGTGTTACGATCATCTGAAGAACATAAAGCAAGACTGAAAACTGATTCCCTTCAGGTAAATCATTCCAAACCATTCATGTCTGTCTGTCGTTCTGTTCTCTCTATCCATCGTTTTTTCTGTCGTTCTATTCGCTCTATCTATGTTCTGTCTGTCATTCTGTTTTATCTATCGTTCTATTCGCTCTATCGTTCTATTCGCTCCATCTAACGTTCTATTCGCTCTATCTATCGTTTTTTTCTCTCTATTTATTAGTCTGTTTCTCTATCTCTATTGTATCGTTCTATTCTCTCTATCTATCTATCAATTTTAAAACTAGACTTGATCAAGTGGTCTACACCAGATGCCGTATGGGTCGCACAAGTTTGACCCATGCTTTTTTGCTTAAAGGGGTCATATAATGCCATTTTTGTACAAGCTAATATGATTCTTTAGGGTCTAAATTAAAAGTTTGTAATATACTTTAATTAAAAATTCTCATTAGTATTGTATGAAAACAGTTATTTTACCTGGTCAAAAACAGCTCTGTTTTCAGCACGCCGTTTCAGTGCATATGCCTTTAAATGATCATGAGCTGTGCTCACTCCGCCCCTCTGTTCTGTGCGTACACGTTTGTAACACAATAACCATAACGCGTTGTTCAAAACGTGGGATTATGCATTATATTGAGAACGTCATACATAGAAAACATGCCGTAATGTACCCTGAGTGTAAACCTTAGACTCATTCATCGTGAAGCGTGCAGCTAGCGATTTGCAAAGATATAAATATTAATATAAAGTTTAATAAAACGTTACACTCACTTCCGTTCTTCTAGAGGTTCAGCAGGAACACGAATATCTGGTACCGATCCTTTTTTCATGAGCAGCTTCTTTGCAAAACCAGCTTTATATTGACCCTCGTTTATAAAGCAGTCCACTGAGAAATGATTCGGCAAACATGAGAGCATTGACGTTGCTCGTGGGGAATATTCCCTTCGAAAACAAACTCAGCCACTGCGTCTTCAGCGGTTCGGATTTAGGAACATTAAAATGACTGCTGTGTTCGTTATTACACCCAAGAACAGAACACCACAATCGCTTAGACGCCATTCTGCTCATAGACAGTGCTCCAGCATATCAACAATGACCGCGTCGGTCTGCGTAGACTATGATTGACAGCTGGCTCACGAGCGAGGGCGGTTCTGTGTTGAAACCCGGCTGTCAATCAACAATCGCGGGAGGGGCGTCCGACCGTGTGACGTCACACGGTCGAACGGCTCGATTTGAGGCAGGGGAAAACATATAAGGAGATTAAAACAAAAACACTGGATGGATTTTTATCATTATATGATGGTTGTGTACAGGCACTGCCAACACACATTTCAGTACAATCAACTTGAAAAAGTGCATGTACCATTATATAAAGGTGAAGACCCAACTTTATGTATGTTTTGTAAAATTCCCTTATCTGTCAAACATATTTTATTAGATTGTCCTGGACTTAACGCAAGCAGAATGCTCTTTTATGAAGTTACTTCATTGAAGGACATATTTAATGAGATTAGGCCTGAAAAGGTTTTGGATTTTTTATCATATGTTAATTTAAAAAAATATATTGTATAATATGACTTGTTGTTTATATTTGTTTTGTTTTTATTGTATTTATATGATATTTGTATTTTTGTAAGTGAATTTTTGCCATGAAAATAGCTTTGAATGCTGACATGGCATGAAATAAAATAATCTGTATCTATCTATCTATCTATCTATCTATCTATCTATCTATCTATCTATCTATCTATCTATCTATCTATCGTTCTATCTATCGTTCTATTCTCTATCTATCGTTCTGTCTGACGTTCTATTCGCTTTATCTAATCGTTCTGTTCGTTCTATCGTTCTATTCACTTTATCCATTCATCCAGTTCCAAATCCTTTTTTTTTTTTTTACTTATTCTAAATTCATCGTTCCAAATTTATCTTTATTGTTGTTTTGCACAAAGTTTTGTCACCTCCTGTTAAAAAGATGTTGAAAATTGTTCCAGAGTTTATATTTTGGTGTGCAATTTATTGTTGCTTCTCGATTTTTTTTGTCTGAAATTACAGAGGCTTCATGCAACTCATAATCTGATGGAGCTTCTAAATGCAAAGCATCCTGGGATTCCACCAACCCTGAGAGATGACAGTCTCAAAGAAGAGGTTGGCTTAAATCTAATACATTTTTTAATAAGAAATTGAGTTCAGTCTGCTATCATTTCTAATTCCATGTGTTTTCATCCTAGGCTGAGCAGCTGAAGCAGCATTACATGGCGAAGGTGAATTCAGAGGTTTCAGAAGCACAGCAGAACCTGCAACCTGTTCTTCAGCACATCAAAGAGCTAAAACGCAAGGTAAAAGCTCATTTATCATAGAGCTTATTTTTCATCTTAGTGTTTTAGTTGAGGTTTTTTTGTATTCAGTTTAATAATTGATAATTGTGTGCTTTGCCCTAGGTGAACGTTCGCTCTCCCTGGTGGCTGGATGTCATACAGCAGGCCATTCAGTACTCTATGGATGATGACCTTGTGGGCCGCATCCAAAATGAGCTCACTTGCAGTTATAAACAACAAGCCAACAAGCTCTCTTTGGCAGACAAGTAATCTTTCACCATTCACTTTAATCCTTTTTAACAGACAAATATTTTTAATGCATAAATTACCATTTAACAAAAACGTCTCATTCATAGGTTTCGAGATGCTCGTGGTCTTCAGTTTCTGCTCAGCACTCAAATGGATGATTTGATGAAATCACATAAAACAGTCCAGGATGCTGTAAAGAAGCTGGAGGGGCCGCCATCTCAGCAAGTCATAGAGGAAACAACACTTTGCCACCTACGACCTGTTCGACTGCCACTGAACAAGTAAAATCTTTTCAATGTTTTATAGGTGAAGTGCATACTTTATATTACAGTAGCAGCAGGACCAAACTGAATTGGAAAAATAATGACTGTTTCCAAACAGTGTGATTCAAAAATCTAAGGCCCCTAGTGAAAATGAATGAATTTAAAATGTACTACATTTTCCATTGCACATTATACCAGTAATGCATTGCCTCTATATGTTCCATATGTTTTGTAACTCTCATTGTTTTTGCTTTTTTTTTTGCTTTGGAGTTTCTAGCGTTTAAGAAATTACACATTACACCTTAAACGTCCTACTTGCAAATTGTTGTAATTGTTCACCTCATTTGAATTTAAAATGTGTTCTTTTAATATTTGTTCCATAGCTGTGTGTTTTGCAAAGCTGATGAACTTTTTACGGACTATGAATCAAAACTTTTCTCTCACACGTAAGTTATAATATGACATTAAATCAATTGGTCTTTAGATACTGTGCAATTTATGATATTTCATCAAGAAATTAAAGTTCTGATAAAACTCACCCTCATGTCGTTCCAAACCTGCATGACTTTTCTTTCTTCTGTAGAACACAAATGAGATTTTTAGCAGAATGCTAAGCTGCTTTCATCCATAAAATATAGTGTCATAAAGAAAAGTATCATAAAAGTTGTCAAAATAACTGAAAGCATTATATTCCAAGTCATCTAAACCAATAAAAGAAAGTCATGGGTTTCTAAAGACATTTGGGTAAACTATTCTTTATAAAACACTATATGCAGAAAGTAAAGTCAGTAAACTTTATTTTTTGGTGACACTTTACAGTAAGGTTTCATTTGTAAACATTAACTACATTAGTTAAGATGAAATAACATTGAACAATACTAATTTCTACTGTCATTGTGAACTAACTTGAACAAACAACTAACAGTTGTTTTAACATTAACAAAGGTTAACAAATGCTGTAAAGATATATTGCTCATAGTTAGTTCATGTGAAATAATGCATTAACTAATGTTAACAAGTCAGACCTTATTATAAAGTGGGTTTTTTTATGCGTTTTGGGCAGAGTAAAGGGGCAGACGGCCATCTTTGAGGAAATGATTGAAGATGAGGAAGGTCTGGTGGACGACAGACTCCCCACCACCAGTCGAGGATTGTGGGCGGCCAGTGAGACAGAACGAGCCCTTAAAGCCACCCTGTCCTTCGCCAAGGTCCGCCGCTTGGAGTCTGGCCTCATAGAGGAGGGAAACTCTTTCATGGAGCTCTTTGAGTCCTGGAAGAAAGAATATAAGGTTTGTGATCGATTTCTCATTGAGTGATGAAGTGCTTTAATGTATTCATCACAACGCCTGTCTCACGACCATCTGGTGCTCTTTCAGCTGCTGCACGAGTACTGGATGTCACTGCGGGATCACGTGTCGGCCATAGATGAGCTGGGCATGGCCACCGAGAGGCTGCGTGTGCGGTTACCTGATGAGCCCAAACCCAAAGTGCTGCATATCATAGAACCTCACGAGGTGATGATGACAAAAACAATCCCATCTGTCATCCTTAATGTGACTTAAGAGAAGTAAGAGCCTTTAGTTTGTCTCTTTTTACATGTGAACAGGTGGAGCAGAATAGGATAAAGCTGCTCAATGACAGGGCAGTGGCCAAATCACAACTGCAAAAAAAGCTTGGGCAGTTTCTCTATCTCAATAACCTGGAGAAGGTAAAACATGATGTCTTTCTCACTTTAAAGGAACTTTATTTAACATTTAGTAACGTTTTTGCACAAAAGTCTACCCATTTTCATCCTCTCTCTGAACCTTGGAGCTAAGTATTTTTTGCTACTATACCTTTAAGAGTTCTATCTTAAAATGAAAAATACCCCAAAAATGAAAATTAGCCCATGTTTGACTCGCCCTCAAGTGTATATGAGATTCTTCAGTAACACTTTATTTGGATGGTCCCTTTTGAACATCCTGTTGACTGTAAGTAACTTTGCAACTACATGTCAACTTATTCTACCCCTAACCCTACCAGTCTACTAATACTTTACTAACACTCTAATGAGAGTTAGTAGAGATGTAGGTGCAACGTTACTTATAGTCAACTGAATGTATTAAAGGGACCATCCAAATAAAGTGAAACCGATTCTTCTTTCAGACGAATACAATGAGAGTTATATTAAAATATCTCCTGGCTTTTCAAAGTTTTATAATGGCAGTGAATGACTGTTTATGTTTTGAAGTCCATAAAAGTGCATCTATCCATCATAAAAGAGCTCCACACGGCTCCGGGGGGTTAATAAAGGCCTTCTGAAGCGATCCATTTGAGCCGTGTGGAGCAATTTTATGATGGATAGATGCACTTTTATGGACTTCAAAACATAAACAGCAAAAAGAAGAATATCAAATACACCTAGGGTGACTTGAGGGTAAGTAAATCATGGGCTAATTTTCATTTTTGGGTGAACTAACCCTTTATGGCAAGATGCAACAGGCAAAACCATATTTTTTTCATGCACTGTTCCCTAACATGTCTTCTTTCAAACTAGTAGAATGAAAACATCAAAAATACACATTTAAGTGTTTATTTTATTACACTTTATCTAATTCCATTTGTAGATTTAAATTATAAAACATATATTTAAAGGCTGTTTTCTCAACAACACCATAAAAGACTTGACTTGGCACTGACCAGAAATCTCCATTTTATTAGTTCTTACTTGCACCAAACTGTCTATATTCTGAAGGTTTTTAAAAGGGGGTTTGTTCATATAACATTTACCTGAACTAAATACAACATTTTATTCCTAAAAACATGGTGAATGTTTTTGATTTATGGAGTTATAAACAGAGATATATCCAAAATCCCCCCTGTAAATTCTTTAGCTCTGTCAACAAAATGAAAAAAAAAATAGCTTTATCTAATTTTCAGATTTCTGTTGTAAAAATGTATGCAAATGAGAAATTAGTGCATATTTAATAAGATGGATGATGCATATAATTGCGTATTTAAACAACATTTCAGATCATTTGTAATACAAAACAATTGTCTCTATGTACTGTGATTAATCAACTAGTTAAAGTCTGGTGAAATCTATCAGTTAAATTGTTTACCTTATTCACCTGTAGTGTCTTGTCTTTAAGATACATTACACAACTTCTGTCATGACTGGCTGAACTGTCTTCATGTGAAACGAGTAGAAAAGTCTCTAGTTTAGCTTCTGCAAAAGTTCTGGGTGGATTAGGGATGGTATTTTACTTTACGATGTAAAATTGAGCCTGTATACATAGTATATTCAAACTTTTAAAACAGCAAGAAAAATCCTGTTTTGCATGATATGTCTTTAAGACACTGTGTACTTGTAGTACATGTATAGATAAACTGTTGCATTTGATGTAGTAATTCATGTATGGATTGATTCAGTCTCAGGATAAGTCCACTGGCGGTCTGAATCCAGAACCATGCCCAATCTGTGCTCGACCACTGGGTCAGGAGGTAAAATAAAAACAAAAATGAGTTTGTCAAGTGTATTTGTATGTATATACTCTGAAGGTGTTTTTGATTGATAGTGGGCTGTACTGACCTGTGGACACTGTTTCTGTAACGAGTGCATCGCCATCATCGTGGAGCAGTACAGCGTCGGCAATCGTCGTAGAGCCATAAAGTGCGCCATATGCCGGCAAACCACTTCACATTCAGAGATCTCATATGTGTTCACCACTGAGAGCGCCCACCAGGGGCAGGACATCCCTGTGAAGGTCAGAGGCAATTCCTGCTTTTTTTTTAGGCTTTTAACGTTTTTTATAATGCAATTGTTCTGCCTGGGATGAAACACTGATGTGATATTTCCAGGCAGGTCAGATATGATTGTGGCATCTCTGTAATCTCTTTACCCTGTAGGGTAGCCACTCCACGAAGGTCGAAGCTGTGGTTCGAGTCCTAAAGAAAATCCAGATGACCGACCCGGGAGCCAAGTCTCTTGTGTTCTCCACGGTAACGCTCTCATTAAATGAGTTACTACATCAAACAGCAGACTACAGCTCTTAACCTTTGACCTTACATTTACGCCTCATCTGTCAGTGGCAGGGCGTCCTGGACATCATTGCGAAAGCCCTTTTCGACAATAACATGGAGTTTGCACAGATCAACGGAATTCACAAATTTCAGGTTTGTGTTGAATATGATGAAATGATGTATTTTTTCCCTTTGCTTTCTGTAATTAATATAAAGTATCTCATTAGAAAACAAGTAGAGACACTAAAATGAGCCATGTTTCATAAATGTAATTATTTCTTTTACCTTTAATTACTCATACCCACAGTATTTTTAAAATATATATAATTTTTTTTTTTTTTTTTTTTTTTGATTTTTTTTTTTTTGCTTATAAATGAGATGCAAAACTCTGGAAATTAAATAAAATCCATTTTAATCCATCCTGTTTTTTGTTTTATTTTTTAATGTATAATATGAATTTATTAATTTCAAATGAGACACAAAACTGGACATTAAATTAATCAACTTTAAAACAGTTTTTTGAAAAAAAATGTATTTATTTAAATGTACTATTTATTTAATTTAATTAATTTATTTTAAATGTGACAAACAAACCTCTTGAAATTAAATAGATTTTGGAACTGTTTTTTTATGTATTATTATTTTGGTTTATTTATCTATTTATTTTTTGTAATTATTTAGTTATTTTTTTTAGATTAGCCAAACTATGAAAACTACGCTTTCTGTTATTCAGATAGTTGAGTTCTGTTAGCGGTTCATTACCATCTTAAAATGGCCAAATTTTATCCAAATAATTGGACTGTTTGATTATCCCCCACTGCATTTCTTTAACCACAAAGCTGTCTCCCCATATTACATATAAAATGTGAAATGATGATTGGTGCATTCATTTTTTTAGGAGAACCTGAGTGCTTTTAAATACGAGGATAAGATCAACATCTTGCTGATGCCGCTGCACACGGGCTCAAACGGGCTGAACATCATCGAGGCGACGCATGTGCTGCTGGTGGAGCCCATCCTAAACCCCGCCCACGAGCTGCAGGCCATCGGAAGAGTGCACCGGATTGGCCAGACCAAGTAGGCATCAACCCATTCACAAACTGTTCAGCATGCTCTCAACACATGTTGATCACATGAGTTTGAATCTGGCTCGCAGCGTATTTCTTTTATCAATAAAATCGCACAATTTTTTTTTTGCATATTTAAACACAAAAAAAAAACAATGACAGGCCTCGAGTTATCAGATTATGCAATTTTTTTCATCAATTTTCCAGACCCACATTTGTACATCGGTTTCTGATCAAGTCCACCATTGAGGAGCGAATGCAAGCCATGCTAAAAACAGTAGAAAAGAGGTGAGTTCTTTACACACAAGGAGGGCATTTTAAATAAATAGTCCTTGAAATCAAAATTCTACTGACTTTTAGTCTATGTATGTTAAACCCTATCCTCATACAAGAAGTGCACTGCTAGAAGTTCCCCTTTTTAAAAATATCTCCCACCCTAATTCCCTGGTCAACACAGGAAAGAAAACATCATTTGTCAAGTCACTTAATGGGATCAGAGTAATTGTACTCTTAAAGGGATAATTCACCCTAAAATGAAAATTAAGTCATAATTTATGCCCTTTAGTTTATGGACCACAAAAGGAGAATAAAGAAGAAAAAGAATGTCCAGCTCTCGCTCATCCATATTATGGCAGTGAATAGCGACCAGCATCAAGCTTTTTTTTTTAAAAAGAAGCAAAAGTATCACAGAATGAACCCATGTTGTATATTCCAAGTGTTCTGGGCATATACGATATGGTTTGGTGAAAAACAAATCTAAATTTAATGAATTATTAAACAAAATTCTTGACCTTGGCCTTTGGTCTGCTCTGCATGCCTGCATGACTTTATAAGCGCCGCAGTTCACCCTGTCTCACCCAGAAAAAATTGTGAGAAATCAAAATAAATTAAATAAAAACGCGAAATGAAATACAACCCATGTACCCTTTTCTCTGAGGTGTGTATAACCGTGGGGTCCCTTCATCAGATAAACGGAGTTCCTGTCCGGTGATATCTGACTCGGTGAAGAAAGTACACAGATAACTTTTGGGGGGTTTCATGTCATGTTTTTGTTAATCTTGATTTCTCACAACTTGTTTGCTTTTTCTGGGTGAGGCGCTAATAGAGGGACACTAATACGCACATCGTCAAACCCTATTGTATACCCCGGAACACTTGGAGGTAACACTTTATTTTAAGGTGATGTATTTACACGTTACTACATGTGCTTACTAGTAATAACAGTAAATTATGCATAATACCAAGTAACTAACCCTAAACCAAACCCTAACTTTAACTCTATAGTAAGTACATGTAGTTAATATCACTAAGTACTCATTTGAGTATGTACAATGTAACTACGTCACCTTAAAATAAAGCGTAACCCACTTGGAATATACGACACGATTCACTTGTAAATATATCTTTGATCATTTTGCGTCTTTTTTTAAAAACTTGACGCTGATCGCAATTTACTGCCATTATGTGTACGAGCATGAGCGGAACTTTTTTTTTACAATTATTTGTATTAAATTAGATTAAATTAAATTAAAAAGGCTGTATGCCATTTGAACAACACCAGGGTGAGTAAATTATGACTTGATTTTAATTTTAAGGTGAACTATAATTCTTCTTATAAATATAATTTATAAGCAGATTTATATTGTTTTTTTGCTTTGTTTACTTAAAAAATGACCTTGACTAATCTGTCTCAAATCAACATCTTCTTCAGTCATAGTTCCACGTCCATGAAGCATTCGGAGGCCTCCGTATTTACAGTGGCAGATCTGGCCGAGCTGTTCACAGAGGATAGCGAGGCTCTTGAGTAAATGTCTCAGTCCAGAGGCCAGTAATGTGAACACAACACCAACACCAGCCAGGAGACGAGCTGAACGCTGCTCTCCAGCACGCCAATATGTTTGCTTTGCACATTCCCCTTTCTATACGATCTGTCCCGTGGTGTAATTTATTCATTATACTCGATGTGGAAAAGAAAATAATTGAATGTATAAGTCTTGTATTTTCTAGATTGATTTTTTCTAGATCGATTGATAGTAGGTGCGATTTTTATTAATGCCTTGTGCATAAACAAATGTTTTGTTAATAATGATTTAAAGATCTGTATTTAAATTAGAATACATTTCTAATATTAAACATGCTGTACAGTGGATTCGTTTTATCATTAGCACTCGTGTATTTGTGATTAATCGAACAAACGTTTTATAAGAAGCCCACTGTAATCACAGTCTGTCAATCTGTGCTGTAAAGTTGATCATTCCAATAATATGTCACACATCGTGTTATGCGCTTGTCTTGTTTTATTTTTTAATCTATATGCGTTTTATGATCTTTTTCATTATGTTTAGGAAGGAAATCGTTTGACTTTACTGCACTGATCTCTGGGGGAGTGTCTTCCGTTCAGACGCTCCATTCAGTGGATTGTCTGCGGAAAGTTGTAGCAGACCATGTAGGAACATTTATCTGGTGCTATTTGCAAGACAAAAGACCCGTGATTCAATGTCTGTAAAACTCTTCCAATAAAGACCACTTGTAAAAAGTAAAACCAGAAAGTAAAAGGAAAAAAGAGACTTTCTTTGTCTTGGAATTACCATGTACAAAGACATAGAAACTGTATTCTTTCTGTTAAGCTGTACTGAAATACATTCTAATATCTTTTTATTATAATATCATTTTGTGATAACCAAAATACAGTCTTGCACATTTTCAAATGGAACAAAATTAACCAATAAATTGATGACAGAAAGAGAAGCATTTTTATTGTATATTTCCATTGTGCAGTTTGCCATGTACGGTAAATTGGAATGTGATTTTCTCTCTCAGGGAAACATAATTAGCAGACTGATCATTTTATTGAATATCCTCTGAAAATTCAATTCAGGCATTGATTTAGGGTTTCTGCGGGTCCTAAAAAGTCTTAAATTCATGAAGTTATGGCATTAAATGTTGCATACATTGCAAAAAATGCTTGTCTACCTCAGTGTTTTTGTCCTGTTTTCCCAATACAAATATCAAAACATTTTTGATACGTTTCCTTGAGATCCAATTGAAGTCTTGAAAATGTATATCTCCAGTAAATGCATCTTGATTTAAGAATCTTTAGACAATTGCACTGGAAAATACTGAGGAAGAGCATCCCTTTTTTGCCGCGTGATCAGAAGATACAGTAAAAGTTATGTCCATATTCTAGTGGTTTAGAGCAGAGGTATTCAACGTATTGGGTTTTTTTTTTTTTTTGGGGGGAAAATGAATTAAAATGGATATATGTTGGAAGTTGTTTTCAAACTCTGAAGTGTTGCTAATGCAACTCGTGTTTGTCCCTAGACATTTACATTTCGAGAACATATTGACGTATTGTGTTCCCTTCAATTTATTACTTCAATTTTCTTTACTTGGTCTTAAAAAGGTCTTGGAAAAAGTCTTAAATTTACATTCTTAAAACCTGCAGAATCCCTGTTGACTCCAATGCCATCATTTTGCATTTTACCATCTAACATTTGAAAATCTCCCTCACAAGGTTGAACGACTGACCTCTTTCTCTGTCCAAACAGTCTTAAACACATCAACTCCACTGCAAAGGTGTCACTGAACTGCCCTTGACTCAGTCTGATGGGATTTCTTTTCAAGCGAGTCGTTGGGGTTCCCGAAACAGTAAAGCGTTTGCCATGCCCTTTAAAAACCTATACAGACAAAAGAGTGAGATAAAACAAGACACTGCCCTTGTACCTCTGTTCCCTTTGCATGACAAACAAAACTCCTTGTCGACCAACGCACTGAGACATGTAGTGCGGTGTCTGCTAAGTGGGTTGTTAGTAGTATTTTTTTCTGCTTTTGCCTGAAATCTAGTTGGTCGGTGTTACCTTGGACTCCCCCCAGCTTGTCCTATTCATGTGTGGAATCTCATTGTTGGTGTGGACATCATTCAAGCCGGTGTTCCAAAGCAACTGGAGGTTCCCACTTCATTAGAGCTGTGATTCGAACGTCTGGAGAGAGCGCAAGCATTACGTCTGGCTCTGACAGCTATCGCCGAGAAGATTTGGTGGAAAGGGCCGAAGACGGAACTAAATTTCAGGGGAGAAGAAGCCAGAAAGAATCTGCTTCAAGGATGACACCTGTTACTCTGGCGCTCACATGGTCTTTGCTCTCAATATGGACAGTAACTTGTGCTGTGCAGTTTGAAGAAAAAGGTAAGTCTAGTCAAACACCTACATAGAGAAATATTCAAACGCATAGTTTTATTATTACATGCATATTAAACCAGTTTGGATTTGGGATATACATGTTGGCAAATTTTAGTAAGAGAAACCTTAAAAGAGCTAAAAATGCACTATTTTATTTATAATATATTTATATTTAAAAATGATATTTCAAAGTGTTTATATATATATATATATACACTTTGAAATAACATTTTACATAAATATATATCAGAAAATAATATTTGGATAGTATTATTTGTTTTGTTTTAGTATTTTTTTCTTTTGCAGCACTTAAGCATGTACCATTGCCATTATTATGTATTATACATATTATAAAATCTACTAATATTTAAACATTCCTTTCTATTTTGTCCTAGAACTCAACGAGACTGTCATTTGCAACAATGATCAGATGCAAGTTATCATCCCTAGTGTGTTTTTTCTCAACAAAGAGCCGCCCGTTTACGTACGTTAATGCCACATGCCATTTATTTCACAAATAATTCAATCAATCGCAATAAGTCATGCTTGAACTTAAATTAAACTTTCCACTGTCATTTCGGCTCAGGTTTGGGATTTGCAACTGAATGATCCTGACTGTCGAGGTGTTGAGGTTGGGAACGACTATGTCTTCAGCATCAAGGCGAACCTCACAGACTGTGGCACTATTATGGTAATCCTCATTAGTGTTGTCAAGGCATTGTGTATAATCATAAAACAGCTTCAGACAATCCCGAGGACTGGGGAACGTCCTCAGCCAATTACAAATTTATGTCAGAACATTAAAGCCTCTTAAAAAGGTTGTAAACACTTGTTGCTTTAAGACAAACTACAAATTGGGCCTCTGTTGGGCTGTTAAATCTAAAAATACAAACAGTAAATTTCCTTATTTTACAATCCCTTCATAGGCTGAAAGGTGTGCTTTATTCATAGAATAGACCTTCTAAAAAAATTCTAATAATCAAATGGTATACGTCTCAAGCGTGTTCATAATTATGTGCATTGTAATAAGTGACAACCATGAGGGTTTGATTTCCTTTTTTAGGAACAATTTAATTTATTTCAATAAATTATTTTTTTTCAATATGCAAATGCAAAGTGTTGTTCGTTTCCCTCCAATTTGGCTGGCTAGTCCTTTCAGAGAGCTCGGAGGGGAGGGCAAACAGCCATGCGGCTCTAAATTATCCTGATTTATATGGAAATGATTACTGTGTTTTCAGCCGTGGTGAATAAGCCGGCCATAATTCAGTGTCGTACTTTATAGTCGTCCTTTTATTCTGCCCTATACAGCCAGCCTCAAACAGCGCTACAACAACCCCAGAGGACAAGCTTCGCTCTGGCAAGGCATAAATCTGTACTTGAGACCACGAGTATCGTTGAGAACCTCTCTCAGGATTCACCAGTCTTTTTCTTGTAAAGCCAGTAAAAGGTTAACGCGGCTTTGAGAGGGGACAAATTCCCTCCTTCTCCCCCTTTAGTAGTTTTACAGGCTTTTTTCAAACTTGCTGCTCAAAGAAGGGCGTTTTTGGATTAGAAAAATAAAATCCTCGGTTGTTGAAATCAGCTGCTTTTGAGAATTTGATCTGGGGGCAGTTTTCTGCTCCCAGTGCATGCAGGATTGATTCAAACTAAAAGATGTGAAGAAAATAACACAAGCATTTGATGATGATGGTGTCATGACGATGATTGTTTTACTGAATCAGGAGGTGTGTTTGTAATGGTCAGGGAAATAAAAGGGCAATAAACTTTGTTTTACCGGATGTGGTAGGGGGCAGTTTGGCCCTTTCAATAGCACGTTGTTTCCTTGTGTCGCCCTTTAACTTCTCACATTTTATTGGTTTGTGAATGTCACTCAGACGTTATTAAACTCAAGAGTTGTTTTGCAATTGTTTCAAAAGAATGCCAACGTAAACTACAACGTTCCTTCTATTCAAATGAAGGAACATTCATTTGAATATTAGTTAGCCTAGTCTGTCATTTTACAGCCGTATGAAGATTAGTTTGACGTCTAATGGTTATTTAGCCCATATGTAGTTTTAATACTTTGAATAAACTTGAAGTTTGAAGCTTATTTCGACTCTGAAAAGTTAATATATTACTTGTTATGGTTGGTTGGTTGGTTGGTTGGTTGGTTGGTTGGTTGGTTGGTTGGTTGGTTGGATGGATGGATGGATGGATGGATGGATGGATGGATGGATGGATGGATGGATGGATGGATGGATGGATGGATGGATGGATGGATGGATGGATGGATGGATGGATGGATGGATGGATGGATGGATGGATGGATGGATAGATAGATAGATAGATAGATAGATAGATAGATAGATAGATAGATAGATAGATAGATAGATAGATAGATAGATAGATAGATAGATAGATAGATAGATAGATAGATAGATAGATAGATAGATAGATAGATAGATGGATGGATGGATAGATAGATGGATAGATAGATAGGACAGGCAGACAGGTGGATGGACGGATGTTCATATTTACTCCATCATTAAAAGTATTTTTTTCCCAGGCATCGGATGATACTCACATCATGTTCACCAACACGATCCGTAACAACGAAACGGATGTCATCACCAGAAGCTACATCAACATCACATTTGGGTGCCGATACCCCATAAACTACATGGTCCAGCAACAAAACGGGGAAAATCTGATCAGAGTGGATGTCAGGTGAGCTTCTCCTAGTCATGACATCACCAGTTAATTAAGTCTGCAACTTTAATTTCGTAGCTAGGTCTGTCTGAGACTCCAGCACTCTATAAGTAGTAATGGCTTTAATTATCACTGTTTTTCCAAGCTTAAAAAAGGCTGAGCCCCTCACTAATTGTTTGTTTGTATGTAAACACAATAAAGGAAGCTAATGGTAACAAAAGACTGCCCTGGGGTCCAACTCAAGAGTTTCCTTCAATATTCATTAAGCGAACCTTTCAGCCTGTTCAATGAGCCTTTTAACATTCTCTGCCCCGCAGGACAATCACTCTAAACACTGAGGATGGAAATTTCTCGGTCTCTATGCTGCTCTATAAAGATGAAGAGTTTCAGGATAAATGGACCACTGTTCCTTCCCTCACACTTGAGGACAACATCTATGTCAAAGTTTACATGGTGTGTGTTGAGAAGAATAGGTGACATTACAAACTACAAGCTACCGAGGGCTTTCATGATAGACGCCGTGCATTTTCTTTATGCTGCAGTTGAGAACTATAGTTCTTTGTTTTCAGATGAACAGAGCTTTGCTTTCATTAGTTATTTTGTTTGCAATAGTTATTTTGTTTGGGTTAAAATACCTGTCTGTCTGTGTGTCTGTCTCTCTGTCTTATTCCCATCCATCCATCTATCTATCTGTCTGTCCTATTCCCATCCATCCATCCATCCATCCATCCTATTCCCATCCATCCATCCATCCATCCTATTCCCATCCATCCATCCATCCATCCATCCACACACACACACACACACATAACAAGGCATATATTAACTTTTCAGAGTCTAAATAAGCTTCAAACTTCAGGTTCTATCTATCATTCTACCTATTATCAAATGTATAAAGAAAAGATGTAATGTGGAAAAACACGCAAACTACTTTGAATCACAAATTAAACATGCCAACCAAAATTCCCTCATTAAAAAATGTACCATTAATGTACCGTCTTTGTTCTTGTAAGACGCGGGCACATATTCTGTATATCTGATTACAAGCAAACAATGGAGTTAAATGTGCTAATGAAGCTTTCTGGACTTTTTTCTTGCAGGTTCCAGCAAATCTGTTTCTGAGAGTGGAGAGATGTTGGGCCACACCAACCAAAGACCCTTACAGCAACATTCAATACACCTTTATCAGGGACAGGTCTGTGACATAATCAGTTCAATCAACATTTTCTAATGCAGCTATTCATTTTTAATATGTTTTTTTTTTAACCAGGCATTTAACTTAAGTGATTTAAAAACAAATTGTGTTTATTAACTCCCTTCTATTGTCCGTTGTGTAAAATGCCCTCCTTCACAGCTTCATTACTCCTTTGCTCGTGTCGTAAGTGCTTCATTCAGTCATATAACCAGTGGTGTGAAAGGGTGTTGTTGAGACACGCGGCACGCCGTTGAAACCGTTGCTAAAGGAGTGGATGACTAAACAAAGTATGTGACTTCAGTCATGTGACGACAGTCTGTGGCCGTGTGCATTTCAGTTTAACAGCTGTGCTTATCCTTGACTACCCAGAGAGATTGTCCACCAGGGAAAAGCTAAGAAGCATGTCATTTCTAGGAACAATAGAGAAAACAGGTCCAATTTAAATATCATTCCTTGAGTACAAATATCATACTGCCAACATTTCTCTCCACATCAGCTGTCCAGTGTTATGGAATGACCAGACATTAGCCGTGATGAAGAACGGTCAAGGACCGGAAGCTCTGTTCAGGATACAAATGTTCAAGTTTGTTGGCAGCTCCTACACAGATGTTTTCCTGCACTGCAATGTCCAGATCTGTCATAACACAGAAGGAGTGTGCCAGCCTGTGAGTCCTCACTGACACCTATTTACCATTCAGTCCGATTCAGTCTCCTTACCAAGGCAGCACTCATCTGATTAAAAGTACAGTAAAAACTGTAATATTTTGAAATATTATGTTACAATTTAAAATCACCATTTTCTATTGCAATATTTTTTTTAAATAGTATATTCCTGTGATGCAAAGCTGAATTTCCAGCATCATTACTCCAGTCTTCAGTGTCACATGATCCTTCAGAAATCATTCTATTATGCTGATTTGCTGCACAAGAAACATGTCGTCGTATTATTATTATTATTATAATCAATTTTGTAAACAGTTGTTATGCTTAATATTTTTGTGGAAATGGACACATTTTTTTTGTAACAATGTAAAGATATTTACTGTCCCTTTTGATTAATTATTCAGTGGCATTATGATTATAAATCGCACAAAACCACCATTAAAGTACTATAAAGCATAAAAGTAGTCCATATGATTTGTGTACATATACCAAGTCTTCTAAAGTCTGAAATCCTGGACTTTATATCCTTTTTGGGCCTTGTCAATTTGAACCGCCAACCTAAACATCTTTTATTTTCCAAAAAAAAAAAAAACATGCACATGGGTGAAAAAATAATAATAGTTATGGTAAAAATTTATTGGTTGAGAAACCAATCTTAGTAACTTTAAACCCTTGGATTACAGAACTGCTCTGCTGAAGATGTATCCGTACGGACACGCAGGGATGTTGCATCGTCTCACACAGTCTCGTACGGACCAATCAGGAGGCTCAAAGTTAACATGGACAATACTAGTCTGAGTAAGTCTAATAAACCACCATACTTATTGATGTGCTAAGACCTATTTTTAATGCCTATTTGAACACATCCTCTTCCAGGTTCAGGTATGCCCTCTGTCGAAACCTTTGTTTTGGCCGGTCTGCTGTTCGTCCTGATTGTCATCACAGGAGTTTTTGGGAAACTCTGGCTGCAGAGCAGAAACTCGTATCCGACCCGAGAGGCCCAACTCACCCTCTCCAACATCCACCATATCTCAGAGGTGGCCAGCTAACCTAGGATCTCATATCCGCACAGTGCTGTATGAAATGTGTTACATTTCAAAGTGTTGTCTGCTAACATGTAGTGCATTTTATCGTAGTTGTTCTTTTTGTCTTTTATTGTGAAATAAATGAACAAATAAATATAATGCTTTTTGAATTTCTAACAGCTTGCTTACTACAAATGATGTGCTGTATTGAGGCACTTTATGGTTTTGAAACATCAGTGAATGAGAACAAAGAATGATTCAAAGATGCTGAGCAAAAATGATGAAGAAAATTTAGTGAAAAGAAATTCTCTAGATCTTAGGCTGCGTCCGAAATAACATACTCTCTTGAGTAGGTACTTATTTTTTAATAAAATAAGACAGCTAAAAAAGGATGTTCTATATAGTATGAGTGTGTGTAGTATGAATATAATCTGGATGTACTACATTGGCCATGTTGTCATTATCATGTGACCTGTGTCAGTTACTTCATTTCACTGTCATTCACAAATCCTCTCCCGTGGCCTCATGGGATGGCGGAAGTAATAGGTCATCCGGGTACTTTTTGCCAACTCTTTTATGAGTTCTTTGAATTCGGACATGCTTCTTTTGTCACATACTGTTTTTTTTTAAATCTATATAGTATAGGAAAGTATGCTATTTCGGGTGCATATTTAGTTATCTATTGCAATGACATTTGTTTCATTTTAAGCGACTTAAGTGAAATACTTTTTTGAGGGTCACTACAACATTAAGTATTTTTTTACTATAGTTCTTGTTTAGAAACCAAAAGTTTAAGCTGTCATTTTTTTAAGGTTTTAAACTTGCATGACTTCGCATTAATATTGGTAATGAATTAGTTCATTAGTTAGATCAATCTAATGATTTTAACAAAGCAAACAATTGTATGTTACAAAGGAAATAGTATCCCAAACACATTTAAAAACTGCCATGGCCATATTTGCATGTATGAATGACCACCAGGACAGGTTTTAAAATGTCTCCCCAACATTTAACAATGATAACACTCAGTTAAGAGTATAAGTGAAAAGATACAGTAGGCAAGGTGTTCATTTAAAAAAATGTAATCAGCCAAATCACATTTTGTCTTAAATCTACTGATGTCAACAGGTGTCTGTGGGTAAAGTACAGGGTAAGGGTAAAGTACACATAAATAATTATTTTAAATAAGTATGAAAAACATTGTGTTTATGATAACAGCTTCAGATGTGAAGGGACGGAATAAAACAATAAAAGCAATATAGTACATTGGTACAGTTAATGGTATAATATGGGACTGGGGTTGGGTGCTTTGATATATGATGATGCCATTTACATGGTAGCCTACTCCAATATACTGAAAACTATGGTAGTATCTTAACAGGAGTGCGTTTCCCTAAGCCAACTATGGTTGAAGTTCCGTCGTTACCAATAGACTTCAATGGATATTGCGATAGTTGGCCAACGATGCTTGGAAAACGAACGTACATCAGCAAAGGGTCTTGATTTTGCCAAGTGCAACATGTTCCTGGGACTGGTCAACATATTTAGTTGATCCTGGAACAACATTCCTGTCCAAAAATGCATTCCTCCTACTAGGAGGCTCCTAGTCCTAACCCTATCCATACCCCTAATCCTACCCACAACTTAAAATCAGATGGAAATTATAGGTGAAAAACACTGATGTAGAAGCATAACCCTGATTGTAAGCCTAAACTTGACATAAACTGTAAACTTGTCCCTCGAATCTGATTGGTTGATTGGAATGTTGTTCCAGGATCAACAAAGATGTTGATCCAGGAACATGTTGCACTTGGTGAAATCACGTTCACCCCAGCGTGGCATTATCATGGTACTTTTTGTTAGTGTGTGTCTGTTTAGTCTCCGCCCATTTAGGGCCTCACTTCACTTTAGTATATCAGTACAGTGAGACACAGATTTCAACAGAAAAACATACAGACTGCAGTGAAAACATCGTCTCTGTCATTATACTCGATGAAATATTAATAATAATTAATTAAACACGTCACTGTCCACTGTCAAACTACTGAAGACTCGTCACAGATTGACGGTAAGACACTTTCATGTCTGTTTACTTTGACTAGTTTCTTCACCGGCTCCGGTCGTTGTTAAAATAGCTACATTTAAACATGTATATTTCCCTCGGTTTAACATGATATATGTTTGTTTGTCTACGACGTTTATTAATTACGTAACGTTATTTGTCGTTTATTATATTATCCTGCAGTTCGCGGCTAGCCAGCTAATGCTAAAGGCTTTGTGTTTGTCAGTTTAACAAATTAAAACATTGACCTGTCATGATACTATAAACATAAAGATCTATGAGGATGGTTCATTTGCGTTTAATCGTTGATTATTGATCTATAGTTGATCATGGTAATGTCAGGTTCATGTTGTCAGGCGTTATACTCCAGTTTAGGAACAACAACAACAACAAAAGCTGCATCAGGTTTCATCAGGAGTTTGACTGGGTTGAGTTCAAGGCATCTGTAAAACATGTTTGTTATCATGTCATATTTGGGAAACATTTCGTGTTTTCATATTTAGGATCATGTCTGTATAGGATAACTGGAGTCATGTCATATTAATTTGTGGTTACCATGGTTTAACTAGATGTTCATTTTTGTTTTATTTGTAGAAAATCCATGGTTAATTTTCCTTAGGGTAGGAGGATTAAGAGCCACAGGTCCTAGACCCTTTATGATTTAGGAGAGGATTAACTCTGCTGTCAGCTATCACTTTTGGCAAATGAGTGGTTGTAATAAAAATAATGAGATTTAACTATTCAATGATCTGTTTTTCCATGTAATTTACAGTATAGCTCAAAACATAGCCTACACCTCAAGCAGAAGCAGGGTAGAATGAAATTAATAATATAATTCTAAATATTTTAGTAATTATTAAAATATTTAGAATTTGTAAAAACATGTCTCCTTTCTCCACTTTGGTTGTGATAAGGTTCTCTATCATTATCTTGTTTCGTGGAGTGCACCCCATCCGAATTTTATAAGAACATGTATTATTATCATTATGTAACTATATTGTTACATAATAATATATATTTTATATATAATTATATATAAATATATTTTCTTTTCATGCAGTAAGGCGATTAATTTAAGCGTCAGTCTTTTTTGTTGGAAGACATTAACGTTTCTGTGTGTAGCTCATCATGAATTGTCACATTACTTGAATGTCATCCGAAAATGTATTATATTTCTATGTGCACTTTACTTGACAATTACTTTTTTGTTTATTATTAGCTTAAAATTAACCTATTACGATTACAATTGGATTGAATTTATTTAGTGAATTAATGGAATAGATACTATCATCTGCTTTCTGTTACAGCACAAAATAAAATGCAACCAAACAAGCCTTTTTCTGATATGCATTAATATCTGTGGACTATCAGATTCAATTGTGATCGTTTTTTTTAACATATGTCTACTAATAAACAAAAATGGCTAATAATTGTGAGTTGTGCAAGTTTCAACAGACCATTAAGTTATTGCATAAAAATGTAGCCTACATCTGTACGTGTAGCTTTGAGCCCCACTAAGACTGAAATCCTCAAGTCATGTCATGTTTGGGATAATTTTGACATTCTGAAAGCTTGTTGTCTGTTGTAAGTACCACTGCTTCTGCAACTATGTTATATTCCACATGAGCACTAGATACCAAACACCTAAGTGTTCAAAAAACATCCTCAGAAGTGTTTTGCTGTTTCAAAAGAAGCCATCACAAGACATGTGGCAGGCTGACACGCCGGCATTGTACACAAACATTTCGCAATGCCTATGCCCAGCTGGAATTACGAGGACTATGTGGAAAGTCAGCTCGTTAATTCAAAGCTTACACCACATTATGACCAGTAACCCCCCCCCCCCTGACTCAGACAGTTTTCATGTAGGTCATGCCGGCTAAGTCTAACTGCATGTCCAGTCAAGCCCTGTCATGTTGGAAAGAGAGAAGCTTCTTAAATGACATTGCAAGATATTTATGAAAGTGTTTCTTTTGAGTTGAGGCCATGTCTGATTCCTGTAACATAGCGTTCAGAAACAAGGGGTCGTGTTCCATCTCAGTCCTCGAAGAACCGGCGTGACTATGCAACATTAGGAGAGTTGTGAAATGGCAATGCAATGGTTTAGTAATTTGGTAAACACACTGCGAGAGGTCAACTGATTCTGATTTACACTTATCCCTTTTAGGAGAAGGTGAAACTTTCCACATGAATGGCATGCATAGATGTTAAGCCATGTGATGTTGTATACAAAGACAATCCACATGGGTATCCAAAATAAGATCAGGTCTAACGGTCTGTTTTCTTTTCTTCCACAGTGTTTGCCGTAGCCTCTCTGTGTCAAGAGACTCACTAATATTTTCAATGGAGGAGCTTCATATTCATTGCCTGAAATGTGTCAACCGCCGATGTATGATAAGACCGGAGGCCAGCATTTCCTGTGACCTTATGGGTTGCCCGCTTGTGTGTGGGGCGGTATTCCACTCATGCAAACTGAATGAACACCGCTTACTGTGTCCGTACGAAAGAGTCCCATGTTTGAACCGTGGATTCGGATGTCCGTTTACCCTTGCCAGGGCCAAAATGGCACAGCACCTTGAAACATGCCCAGCCAGTGTTGTGTGTTGCACAATGGAATGGAATCGATGGCCAGTGAGTTACACAGATCGCAAGTCCTACGAGAACTTGAGTAAGGAGGTTTTTGACGTGGAGCAGCTGGACATGGCTTTGGCCCTCCAGGATCAGCGAATGTTGCTGGAGTCACTTAAAATGGTGACCACTGTGACAAAAGCTCTGAAAGAGCAAAATCAGGACAATTCCAGTCCCCAGGAATTGGACCCGGAAAATGAGTTGATTGAAATGGACGAGGAACCATATGGTGAACCTTACACACCTTCAGTGGAAAACAGTAGAAGCTTTGCTGCCACTTTGGACATTCTCCGTAGTGCAAAGAATATTGACTCAATTGTGAACAATCCCAATGGTGAACAGAACGGAGCTTGCAACGGTGTCAGGAATGGCGATGGAGCCATTAGGAACGACGCAACGAAAGAAAGTGACACTGATTCAGATTCCGATCTGGGAGCGGTAGGTGGAGCTGACTGTCCTTTTCCAGTAGACCCTGAAGACGAAGGAGATGATTGGTTGGAGACCAGTGGATGCGGTGAATCTTCCGAAGAAGAAGGTGAAGTGAATGGTGGGATAGAACTCAATGGACTTAGTAATGAAGGGGATGGTGATAACCAGGTCAGACTTGAAAGGGTCAATGGTTCTTCAAACGTTAGGCAGGTTTTACCTGATCATTCCATACCTGTTTTAGCACAAGATCCAGAAATGGCCCACTTGCCCCAACTACCTCTTCCTATGCCCATCCCTCTACCTAACCTGATGCGCAACAATGTTCTGCACCATTTGCCTTTCAGAATTGAGGACCGATGGCTGGAGCGCAAGTTGGACAATCTCCAGGTACTCCGGGGCATGAACTTGTTTACAATCAACGGTCGAAGGACTCTGTTATCCGACCACTATTTATTCAAAGCCAAGATGGAGGACAAGGCGGTGGACACGTCAGACCTTGAGGTGGCGGATGATCCAATGGGTCTCCACGGCGTTGACCTCATCACTGCTGCCTTGCTCTTTTGTTTGGGGGACTCACCCGGAGGTAGGAGCATCTCGGACAGCCGCTTTGTAGACGGGTATCGCATTGACTTTGGCACACAGACCTTCTCCTTCCCTTCTGCAATACTGGCTACCAGCACCATGGTAGGTGACATCGCCTCAGCATCTGCCTGTGACCACGCCAGTCCACAACTCTCCAACCCCAGTCCATTCCACACCCTCAGATTAGACCTTGTTCTGGAATGTGTTGCTCGCTATCAGACCAAACAGCGCTCAATGTTCACCTTTGTATGCGGACAGTTGTTTCGCAGGGATGAGTTTTCTTCCCATTTTAAGAACGTCCATGGGGACATCCATGCTGGACTTAATGGTTGGATGGAGCAAAGGTGCCCGTTGGCGTACTATGGATGCACCTACTCGCAAAGAAGGTTCTGCCCTTCGGTACAAGGTTTCAGAATAATCCATGACCGACACCTGGGCTCATTTGGAGTGCTACCTGGGTTAGCAGCTTGTCCCAATGAGCCTCTATCCAGAACTGACACCTGCCAGTTTAGGTCCCACTGTGACCACCTTAGTGACCTGCCCTTTGAGTTACTGCAGCACATTGCGAGCTTCCTGGACGGCTTTAGCCTGTGCCAACTCTCCAGAGTGTCTTGCACTATGAGGGACGTGTGTGCCAGTCTTCTTCAATCCCGTGGCATGGTGGTCCTGCTCTGGGATAAGACAAAACGAGCTGATGGAACCTCATCCTGGCAGATTACAGACAAGGTAATCAAAGAGTATTCATCTTTTCATTGTCTTAAAACACCAAGCATAAAAAGCTTTTCTCTCTTTATTTTTTTTACAATCTAAGATGTTGATGTTTTTTGGTTTTAGGTGTGGCGGTTTAGTACAGCGTTTGACACTGTGAACGAGTGGAAGTTTGCTAACATTTCCAGCATGGCCGACCACCTCAAGACGTGCAAGTTTAACATGATAACAAGGAGGGAAGAAGCAATCCCACTCCCATGCATGAGTTTCACAAGAGAACTTACGAAAGAGGGACGCTCACTACGTTCAGTGCTTAAACCAGTGATATAGACTGTAGTCAAATGCAGAAGATTTCATTTTATAATACGACATGCCTTATGTGTTTTGGTGAACAGCAACATAATCATTAAAACGAGCCTCAACTTAATAAACCACTTTTCAAAGTGATGAAACAATATCTACCTGTTGTATTGATAATGGTTGTGCTGTCTTGTGTTTTTGATACATTATATTCAGTCTTTTTTTTACAAATTCATTGCTTTTGTTGAGATATGTAGCTTCAAACCAGAAACACTGAATTGTTAAATGGTGATGACCAAATGGAAAACCATTGTCTGCATTTTTGTAAATCAAGAATACAGGATGCAAGTGTTTCTATAATGTAGATCAGTGATTCTCAACTGGTTTTATTTTGGACCCAAATTTACATTGTACGTGAAATGGTGACTGCACACAATATCGGGTATAACCCATATTTACTACTGTTGCCTTGTTCATGTTTTCTTTTACCTTGCATAGTTTTTATCCTTGAGGATTAATATCAAGCAAACAGTCTTTTTTGGCATTTAATTTGACCGATGAATTTGATCCAAAATACAGTTTGATTGGATATAAAGCATAAGATATGGGAACCATTCCACCTTTTATAAGTCTATTTTTCCTCCTGCTGTCGCAAAACAGATCTGCAAACCACCAGTTGAGAACCACTTATGTAGATTTTAATCTCCTGATTTCTCTCTCGTAGATTTAAAAGTCTATAAAGACAGTCTTAGACATTTTTCCTTTTTATCAGTCTATCAGAACTAACACATAATCAGTCATTTCTCTAAGAAGCATTTATGGAGTTTTTAGCTGTGTAGTATATAGTACTTGACACTTGACACTTCCAGTGGTCATCCTTTGTCTTTTAAAGCGTAAACAGAAACACATGTAAATGTGCTTGATCTATGTTGATGGCATGTGCTGATTGACAAATTACATTTTACAATCTTCCTGATTGTGAGTCGCTGCACAAAACCTGCAGGACAGGTACAAGACTGCAGTTGTAGCCTGTCATGATTCTTTGGTTGCACACGGTGCATGTGCAGATGTACTTTTTTGTCTCAGGGGTTTAACATAAAGCACATGCCATTATAGACAGTTTATCTGTGAGAAACTTGATTTGAGCTTGTGATTCTTCCACTTTTATTTGTTAAAGTCAAGACAGAGTTTACTGGTCAGTTTTACTGTGTCTTTTCAGGTGTGCAGTTACAATGTTTCAGTTCATTAACCTTTTTTTAGGTTAATCTGAGATTTTTTTTAAGGAATTTGTTGTGTGATGTGCTTTACTCCATGTGCTTTCTACAAATATTGAGTATGAGTTTCCTTATATTTGTGTTGAGTGATGAAAATAGAGCTTCATTCTGAAACATTGGAGTTTCTGAATAATCTACTTCTAGCATCTTTGAAAACTGAAGAGTCATAAAATGCTTATTTTTAAAGACTTTATCAAAGTTGACATCAGTTGATGTGCACCATGTTGTTTTTTTCTGGAATTATTTTTTCCCCAAAGGAACAAAATGCGGTGTGAAAGCCATTTTTTGGTTTTGAAGAATTGTTTGAATTAATTTACATATATTTACTCTAGGTTTTCCAGCCATATATCATTGAATGAGGGGACTCAGGTATTTAAAGAAGAGTTGTGGAAAAGGTTCTGTTGGTTTATTTGATTACTATGTGGTTTCCATTGTATTTTTAATTTTGAAAGTTAGTGTACAGTCAATTCACTCTCATCTCCAAACCCTGACACTTTTGTAATTCAGTTTTCATATTTGTGGTTTCACATGAACTCATGCATGTCAACCCCCCTTTTTCTATTGTAAAAAATCAAAAACTTTGTCCATCTTTATTTACAGTTGTTTCACATGTTTCATCGTTTGTATTTTTTAAATATTATTTAATAAAGTTTGAAGAAATCCAAGTTGCCGGTGTGTTGTTTTATTAAGCTTCAGATACGCAGCCAACCAAGTGTCAAAGATTTCAAATAAAGTCGTTAAGCAAAGCTGGCAGAAAACTCAATTTTCCCGTTTGACATCTATCATGTAATGGATGGATAACCCTTTGCTTCACTACTTGGCAGTTTTGTAAGTAACCATTGAAATATTAAAAGTAATCTAATAAGTAATGGATCCACATTTATCGATTAAGTGCATGATGTGGCTCTAATTTTATAATAAAATTTCTCAAATGTGTTTTTTGTAAAGTGTTTCACCGCTAGGTAGTGCTGCTGCAATTGAGAATAAAAAACGCAGTTCTTTTTCACGGCATATTTCCTGAGAGAAACTCACAATTTGTAAACTTAATAGGCTAATACTACATGCTCATTAAAGTTGCTTCTGAATAGCCTATATATCACCATTCACGAGGCCATACCTCTATAAAATACTTTGCTTCTCCTTTTCAGACACTTTTTCAGTCATTTCGTCTCTGCGCCGAAACACAGATAGCCGGTGAAAAAAACATGATGAATGTCCTGAACGGATCCAGGTCTGAGGGGGGCTCATCTGCTTCAGTAACCGAATGGAAATGGGCTTTTACAGCAAAAATCTCAGGAGGGTTTCAAACAGACAGATAATACACAACCGTCACCAGGTTTCTTTAGCTAAATAAAGAAGCATGTTAACATTTTGGAAGCAGCAATGTGATGTAGCCTATATTTTAGAGAGTAGCCTATTCATATATTTGCTAAAACTCCGGTTTTTGAGCTTTTGAAGCTGTTTAATCCTGAAAGAAGTGCTCTTTTTTGTTAGCAACATCTGTTTTGCATTATAAATTGCCTGTTATGTAATAGGTTACTACAGTAATTACCAATTACATAATGAATGAGGGTTCCTCAAACCATTAGCCCATTAAACAGGCATTACAAATCATCTGTCTCGTAAAAGTAAAGCAAAACAGAACATTAAATGTTATCTTTAGATATGGAGCAGCTTTAATAGCATCCTGGTTTTAGAAACTGTTTGTAGAATTGCAACTGCAGTCTATCAAAATCATCCCATTCAAAACATCCCCAAATAATCATGTATTATTGATATTCAGTTGAGTTTGAGAAATATTTTAATTAAATGAGGCCTATATATGATTTAAATGATCAAAATTTGATTGAAAACACAGAAGGAATGTCTGAGACAACTATATTCATTTATTACAATGCAGATTTTCCAGTCAAATCCAATTTAGTTTAATGGTGACAGAAGATTTTCACAACAGGACCAATAGCAAACCAGTCCATTTCCAATATAATCGTAAAGATTTGTTGCAACACCGAAACGCACAAGATGCATAGAAATATAGCATCATATAAGTCATCATATTACAGAACAAAGTTGGGAAACATCTATTACATATCCAATATCAATGGAATTGGAAGAGACACTCCACTTGGTGGTTCTTTTTCTAATTCTTGTTGCTTTTGCCCTAGATGGAAAAACAGTGCAAAGTCAAACACAGCAAGAAAGAAATATATATATATTTTTAAATTAATGCAAGCAAAAATCTTTTAGAATCCTTCCACGGTACACACGGTACAAAGCAGACTTTGCATTGCTCAGAACTGATTGTCATGTTTGTGTAAATTTTTATCAGTGCTGTAAAGCATGACGGCAGTCTCTGTGGGGGGGAATGGCGTGGGGTCTGATCTGTACGGTCATCCTCTAACGAACAGCTCATGGATAAACAAACGCATCTGCACTGCGGTTGACTCCAGCTCTTATCATTTTGAGAAGCAGAAGACAGCGATGATGAAAGTCCTGTCACACAGTCATCTTGGTGTGGTGTGTGAGATGAAATCGTATAAAAAGAACTCAAAATTCAGATCCCAGGCCTCCACTATTTCATCTGATTGAAGGCCAAGTCTCATGTGTAGTCAAGTAAAACATCCTCAGACCTACAGTAAAGGAAAGAGGGTAGATGCTAGATTAAATCTTAAGTTTGAACACTTAAAAAAAACAGCATTGCATGCAAACATTTGACACACAGACTGCATCCTAAATCGCATTCTCTCGGAATATGTACTTCTTTTAATAAGTTATTCATTTGCAACCATTAAAAGCATGTTCTACTCTGAAAAAATATTTGGTGTTGAAACAATTTTCATTTAGAAACTGCAAGTAAAATTCACAAACAAATTACAAAGAAATGGCAAGTAACACTGAATTAATTGAAATATTTTCTTGTAAAAAAATAAATATTTTTTTTTACAGTGTATATAGCCGACTATAAAATAAATGTGTTTAGTATGAATGCAATCCAGATGCACCACATACTTCATGTTTTAATTTGCTGCATCCGAAATCGCATACTTTATAGTTAGATGTGCAAAAATAAAAGGAATTTTTAAAAAAGTATGGGGAGAAATTTTACAGCAGTCTAAAGATGACCTTACTTTATTGTTTGTTCAGACACTTGGAAAAACCAAACACGCATGCTAGACTACTATTATGATTTTTCTTTGGCCTTTAATACAATATGGCTCCATTTGTTGGCAGAGAAACGTATTTCTCTTTTTAACTTGGATCTCAGTTTGTTTGGTGGATTTGGGGTTTTCTATTAGAGCGTCCTTAGTGTGTCAGAGTCAATGGTGTTCATTCAGACCTTCAGTAATGTTCCACTGGTTCACCTCAAGGCTGCTGTCTTTCACCTCTTTTGTTTATCGTGTACACCAATGATTGTCGGAGTAAGTATGGGAACGGTATAAAGTACGTGGATGATTGCGTGATTGTGAGTCTTCTCCACGAACAGGATCTGTGGACTTTGTGTCGTGCTGCGATCGATTTTCTCTTCAGCTCAATGTTAATGAAACAAAGGACAAGTCCTCTGATGACAACAATTCATTTATAGGTTTTAATTTAACCTATTTAAAGGTTTGGACATTGAAATTGTTGACACTCACAAATACTTGGAGGTTGTCATTGACAATAAGTTGAGCCTCCAACCTAGCCTGAGAAAACCTAGACAACTTCCGGCAAATTTAGATTTGCTCTGAAAGTTAGTCTGGCAAAGAGCTCATTCAAGCCCATTTCCAATCCGCCGAAATCGCGGCACCAATCAGAAACGTTGGGGCGGGCTTTACACGATGGCGACAGCGCTGGGATTTTGAAGCAGATTTTGTAGCCTACATTACAAAGATGGATGCCGCCGTCGAACATCACTTGTTCGAATCACCTATCGCGTGTGTTTTAAGCGATTTGAACGTTTCCTTTTTGTTAAAAACCAAGCAAAGAACAACACATCCGCCGCTCTGCATACGTCATCTCCTTCATCGCTCTGATTGGCTTTAGGTCTATCCGCGACGTCCGTTGGTGACGCCCCTCTGGAAATGATTTGTCTATGACGCTTTGCCAGACCATAACTCAGTTACAACTGAGAATGGTCTGGTTTTAACCAGGCTACCTCCAACCCAATGTTCTGACTGTTTGTAAAAGGTTCCAACAAAGGTTGTATTTTTTGAGGAAATTAAAATCTTTTAGAGCTTGTCCTTCTATGATGATACTGTTTTACAAACAATTGATTGAATCTGTCCTTTCCTTTTGTATTGTGGCATGGTATGGTAAGTTTGTCTAACAAAAACAGGCTAAGTGGTCTTTGTAAAGGTAGCAGGGAAGAACATTGGTATTGATCTGGGGTGCGTTTCCCAAAAGCATCGTTATCCAACTATGATCGCAATTTCCATTGAACTCAATTGGTAACGACGGAACTTGCGACCATAGTTGGCTTTGGGAAACGCACCCCAGATTGGTCCTTCTGACATTTTTCAAGAAGGCTCAGGTTATTCTTTGTACTGTTGACCATCCACTTCGAACTGAGTTCCAGGCGTTGCAATCAGGCTGTCGTTTTAGAGCGCCTGCAAGCCGGACACAAAGAACTAAAGATTCATTTGTGACTGTGGCCATTAAGCTACTGAACTGTTCAGGCCTGGAGGAGAGGGTACTTAGTATACATAATGTATGAATTAAGAATAGAGTATGGTATGTTAATGTGTGTTTTGGGGCAATTTATTTTTTTATGGATACAATAGTCTATTTGATATGTACATTGACATGGTTAGTGCTCAGGCACCTTGCTGCAATCATAGTTTCCCTAAATGGGACAATAAAGCTGAGTCTGACTCTAAATAAAAGTCCATACAGTAATCCACAACGGGCTCAGAATTAAAGCAACTTTCACAGATGCTGACGCAAACGAGACTGGACACCAAACACAGGAAAAGGAAGAGCTTAAGTAGTAACTCAAACGAGGTAAATTAACGATACACAACTGAAAACAACGAACTAATCATTTTAGTAACCATAGAGACTAAGACGAGGTGGAAATTCAAACAAAGGAACATGTGACTGATGAAAATAAACTAAAAGTCCATGAAAACGAAACTACGAACATACTAACTGTAACAGATTTTGATTGAAAATGTTTGGATTCTTTATTATTGTTCGGTAACACTTTACAATATGGCTCCATTAGTTAACATTAGTTTATTCATTAACGAAAAACACTTCTAAAGTCAATGTTAATTTCAAAGTTGTATACTACATTATTAAAATCAAAAGTTGTAACTGTATTGACCTGAGATAGAAATAAAGAGGACCCGTTTTTTTTAACTAACGTTGACATTGACAAACAATAATGACTAATGAAAAAATAGATATCATTGAAGAATCCATGTGTTAACTAATGAGACCTTATTGTAAAAAGTTACCTATTGTTCTTTATAATTCTTTTGCACATAAATCTATTTGAAACATGTTTACTTTATATATATATTTTTGTATTGTTTTATTGTATTTAAATGTTTAGAGAAAAAGCTATTAAACCTGTTGTAGTTTTACAACACATTTTTGCACAACTTATTTCAATATCGTGATAATACCGTATACCGCGTTAAAAGCTTCAGCAATCATCGTAATGAATATTTGATACCGTCACTTATAGTAGGTACTAAATTTGGTTTCAAACTGTGCGACTGTTAAAAAGTATGTTCTATATAGCATGAGTGTGTGTAGTATGAATGAAATTGGAACGTACTACATCCGCCATGTTATCATTATCATGTGATCAGTTGCATCGCTTCCCTTCCATTCATAAATCCTCTCCCGTGGCCTCATGGGAAAGTAAAGTGTCCATCAAATTTGTACTTCAGAACCTCGCCGGAAGTAGTAAGTCATCCGGGTTACTTTTCGGGTACTTGTCATGTGATCTATCGGTTTCAGTTATTCACAAATCTTCTGCCATGGCCTGTGATTGTAAAGTGTCAATTGGATGCACACTTCAGAATCTTCTTTCCGACGAATACAATCGGAGATATATTTAAAAAATATCCTGGCTCTTCCAAGCTTTATAATGGGAGTGAATGGAGGGCGAGATTTTGAAGCCCCAAAAAATGCTACCATCCATAATAAAAGTAATCCATACGGATCCAAGGGGTTACTAAAGGCCTTCTGGAGTAAAGCAATGCGTTTGTGTAAGAAAAAAAATCCATATTTAAAATTGTATTAGCTATGATAACTAGCTTCCGGCAGATGACCATACGCATACTGTGCAAGTTGACGCGATGTATGATGTAGGAGTATGGACGCCTCTCGTAGTTTAAACAAACAGGGCTGTGCAACAAACTCAAGCTCCTCTTCTCTTATATCGAAATCCACCGACATTTCTCTTTCAAATTTCTCGTTTTAGACTTTAATTCGTGAGCGGAGTTTTGTTTTGCTCTATCCTCTGCGCTTCCGCGTTCGTCATTGCGTCATGTGTCAGGTCAAGGGTTACTCTTTTGCTGTAAAACGCTGCGTACGGCCGTCTGCCGTGAGCTATAGTTATTATAGCTAAAAAAGTTTTAAATATGGATAATTTTCTTACAAAAACCTATTGCTTTGCTTCAGAAGGCATTTTTATTAACCCTGGAGCCATATGTATTAATTTTTATATGATGCATTTTTTGGGGGCTTTAAAGCTGCTAGTAGGTAACTTTTGTAAAAAATATTTTTTACATATTTATTAAAACTGTCATTATGTCCTGACAGTAGAATATGAGACAGATAATCTGTGAAAAAATCAAGCTCTTCTGGCTCCTCCCAGTGGTCCAATTGCCATTTGCAGAAATACACGCTCCCGGTCAGAAACAACCAATCAGAGCCAGGAGGAATGTCTTAGCAGTGTCAATCACGCTCGTGTACGCGCTGATCACACCCCTCTCTTGCACAGCGCGAGCCGTCGTTCAAACTCAAGATTGCCGGCGTGCTGCAGCTGTGCTTATGACGGAGAAACAACCTAAACTGCCAATTCTTGAGTGACACCTGCTCATAAAACAAAGAGGTAAAAGGAAAAAGACCGACGATAAACAAGCGAAAAAGAAAGAATTACACAGAGCCCATTGTCAAAACTCTAGCCGCATAACATGTAGATAAAATGTCACGCACTCTGCTAAGCAACAATTGAAACCTGCTAATTCACTGGCTTGTCATGTTGCTGAAATAATGGACTAGCACACCTTATCTAGCATTATATATCGCTAGAATAATTACTTACATACTGTAACGTTAGTTACCGTTATATTAACGTTATCTTACTAGCTATTTATAACTTATAGAAAGAGTGCAACGTTATAAAGTTACATGTATTGCAAAATACATAATGATTTGAGGACCAAGTTTGTAGTCAAAGTATGGGCAGGCCATAGTCAATGTAAAGCATATTGTTGACGTTTAGTCCCTATTAGTGAATGTGCCATATAACTTTTTATCCGCCGTTATCGGTGGCCCTGTTTACTAGCCTGCGCGTTCACGACAGGCTCCGCTGTGGAGGGAGGGCTGTAGCGCAGCAGAGAGCAAGGGGGTGGGACCTGTAAGTTGTGCTTGTTCAAATTTTCAGGCTAAGTCAACGTTTTCTCAAAACTCCCTACTGCAGCTTTAAAATCTCACCCATCCCCCCATTAACTACCATTATAAAGCTTGGAAGAGCCAGGATATTTTTAAATATAACTCCGATTGTATTCGTCTGAACGAAGATAGTCATATACACCTTGGATGGCTGAGTAAATAATGGTATAATTGTCCTTTTTGGATGAACTATCCCTTTAAACCTTGTCTGTGAAACCGGGGGATGAAGTTGTTTTGCTAGCATTCATAAGGCATCAGGCCACCAGAGGCATCAGAAACACATCAGTGGTACCTGTCCGCCTCCACACTGCAGAGAACGGTCCAGCTCGTTCATCATGATCTCAGTGTCGGCCGCGCTCTGATGAGCACATGTAGCTGGTCCATCGGGAATCTGAGTGTGGATGCGCTCTTCACTCCTGCCATTAAAGATGACCATGACGACACGGATCATTTTTCCAATAATATTGCATTTTGCATCACAGTTTATGTGTAATTAATTATCTGTGTTCTCAAAGGAAAGCTTTGATATTTTTTTTTCCTCATATTTATGGATAAGGATTCCAAGAAACCTTTATTGCCTAAAAATAGATTAGCTTTATAAATTGAGACACATTTTTAAATTTGACTTAAAGCCAAATGGTTTAGCCCATTCTTCTGTAATTTCAAGTTTATAGAGATTAAGTTTAAGGGAACATATTTATTTATTAAACATTTATGCAGAAAAAAAATGACTTGTATGGGGATTAATCAGTGCCATGGTGACAGACAAAAAATGTAAAAAAAAAAAAATATTGTGTATAATAAAGCCAAATTAAAAGAAGGTCAACGATCAAATAATTGCTTAAAATCTGTCCATGTAATTAAGTCATTATGGCAAAGCAGGGATATTATAGTTATACTAAAACCAAAACTAAATTCATAAAACAACGTTAGTTACTTGAAATAAACTTTAACTGAAATAAAATAAATTATTAAAACCTTAAACTTCTTTTATTTCAGCTAGCTGCCAAGACAGCATTTCTCATATTCATTCAGTTGAACTTGATGTACTAAAATATCTAAAACTTAAATAATAATTATCAAAAAACTATAGACATTTTTTTCTTAAAAATAATAAAAATTACTAAAATTTCTAAAACTTATCAAAATGAAAACAGAAAATAGTTAATAGTTTGACTTACATACATACTGAAATACAAACTTAATAAAAACAAAATATATTTAGACCCCAAAACTAATAAAAATGACAACCATGCAACAAAAACAGAACAAAAAATATAAAGAAAAAACTATTTTATCACTGATACTAAAATAACAGTGCTGCACAGATCTATGGCAATGCGTATACAAATTTTGCATAATCATTCTCAGGATCACTATGATTAAAAACTGCCATTATGTGCTTGTATTGAATTAGTCCTCCTGATGGATGAAACTGATTTATTTGTGCTGGTCACAGTGAGGTCAAATCAAATGATCACTCATCCGTCTGTTAGTTCAGGTGTCACAGTGAGCGACAGAATGACAAAGCGCTGTGCACATGAGCGAAACTATCAGGTGCGACTCACATTTTTCCTGTTGACAGGTGAGCTTCTGGCACAGGGAAGATGGCACTAGATTCTCCATTTCTCTGTGTCGACCTGAAAGTGGACAGATGTGTGAAAGAAAGTTCCGTGTGATGCAGGTATCCAACTGTAAAATAATGGGGAAACATCGGAGGAATTGTTTTTTTCTTTGCGGCTGTCAAACAGTCAGCAAAACAGCTTGTTAAGGAAACAGGCAAACATGTCGGCTTAAAGCACAACGTTTTAAGCTGTCCTTGGACACTTGTAATAGGATGAGAAAAGGAGACGCTTTCTTTTAAAAGCCTGTTCATTAGAGGATGCAGACAGCAATGGAAACCTTTTCAATGTTGCCAATTAAGAAAACCTTTCCTGCTGTGTGAATACTGTTTTTCAGCATCTATAATGTGTCGACATGAATCCAGACACACACTTAAAACGTCTGAATGCCATTGCATTAGTTCAACTGTTATTTATTTAAAAGAAAAATAGGATAAACACACCTTTTTAAGCTTGAACTTTATGCATCCACTAAAAATCACTCTGACATATTGGGGGGGAAATGAGAAAAGCTTTTGAGCGTTTCAGCAAAATCAGTGCAGCATTTGAGTGAAGCTGCAAAGTGGTTTGGTATTTTGTATGTAATAAAAAAAAACATTTTAATTGTGGCCACTGCATACTAAGAGCAAATGCACAGCTTGAATTCCCTGAGGTCATTTAATGGTTCTGAAGTGGATGAAGGGTGGATGAAGGAGTAGAAGAGATTCAAACAAGATCACAGAACGAGAGGAGAGGTTGTATACTCACTCATACTCCTCTGGACATATGCATAGAAATGCAACTGGGCTGCAATAAAACACAGACAGCAGAGTAAGCAAATATCATAGCTGTCAACAAAGACCAGTGGTGAGCATTAATCACACACTGGCATTTGTGAACTTTTAAAAATAAACACCCTCAAAACACACTTGCACTATAAAAGAGTCCACTTAAAAGGGTCCAACAGTGTATATCCGTCACAAGAAATAAATCTAATTTTGTTTGAATAAATTAATTAATTTGCAAAACATCTCAAATGCTGCCTGTATTGAAAAGATAAACAAGTACGCTAATTTTTAAAAACTTTATTAATGGCAAAGTTAAGTGGAAATTATACCTCAACTGAGGGATAGTGATCATTTTCTAAATAAAATAAAATAAATCACACAAGAAATATTGGTTTATAATTATTTCAGTATGTTGAGATCATAGTTTATATATATATATATATATATATGTGTGTGTGTGTGTGTGTGTGTGATATATATATATATATATATATATCTAAAACTGAAATAATAATTAACAAAAACCTATAAAACTAAAAAACGATTTAAATTTTTTATAAAAAATGACTTAAAACGTATCAAAATGAAAACAGAAAATATTTTTAAAAAACTATTTTATTTCACTTATTTGTCAAGGCAACATTTATCATTTTCCTTTACTTTGACTTGATATACTAAAATATCTAAACTGAAATACAAAATTAATTAAAAAAAACTATTTAGATATTTATCTATATATATACAGTATAGTATCTCACAAAAACTGAGTGCACCCCTCACATTTCAGCAAACATTGTAGTATATCTTCTCAAGGGACAATACTATAGAAATGAAACTTGGATATATTTTAGAGTAGTCGATGTGCTGCTTGTATAACAGTATAGACTTACTGTCCTCTGAAAATAACTCAACATACAGACATTATTGTCAAAATAGCTGGCAACAAAAGTGAGTACACCCTAAGAGATAATAGCTGTTCGTCGTTTAACCATGCAAAGCCACATGTCCTATTCATCATGTTAATGTGTTTGTCTGCTTGACAGGACCATACAAATTTGTGTATCTTGTTTTAGAGCAGTTCAAATGTGTGGGTTTTTGAAAAAAAACAAAACAAATACAGTCACTCAGTATATCATATAATGAATAAGGACACCTAATAATAACAATGAACTTAAACCTGATAAGATCGTCTGTGGTCTGACATTACAACAGCCAATGTGAACAGCTGGTTTACCTCAATATTAAAGACTGCCGTGCACATGATAAATGTCCCGTCTCTTCATTTCCCCCACGATCACACTAAACAGACATCTGATTGCTTTTCTAATTAAATTCACATCCAGGAGAGGGAAGCAGCATTTTTGTGTTGATGTTAAAGTGGCAGCTTTGGAATTACATTCATGAACGGCCTTTAATTTGTTCCAGCACAAAAATAGCACATAAATAGACCTTTAGTAATCCAGGAACTCAGAAAAACAAGCATGTTTCCCATGAGGCTGAGTGATGACAGGAAGTCATTACTTCAATAGACAGAGATATGGCATCTTCTAGTCAAATTACCAGGAAGGATGATATTGCTACACTGTTTAAACAAGAATCACAAACTGATTAAAAATCTGGAGATCTCAATAAGGTCTCATCTGGAAAGATGCACCTTGAATATTTCCAGTAGGAAAACTCACGTCTCCGAATGCTCTTCCTCGAGTATGGTCTGCACGGGCAGGTAGCCAAGCCGAGGGTGTTTGGTGAAGTACTTCTTTGAGCGGAACTTGTTTTTCAGCACTTTGGTGAAGTCACGCACATCTTCTCCAGAAGTCGTCTGTAACAGAGAGGCTGTAGGGAAATGTTCTGTTGTGCATTAAGAATTACAGTGACAGGGTCTGGATGGAGTGTGTTCAGGTTTTGGAAAAATCAGAAAGAAAACAAAAATATATAAAAAATAAGAATAAAAAAAAAAATTAATTATAATAATTTATAAATATGTTTTCCCCTCCGTCTCTCTTGCTTTCTCCTGTTTCAGACATTTGCTCATTTTCTCCCCATGGTTTTGTGTACCACGTAATAAGTTGTGAGTGAGATTATTGTAGGGGAGGTTCTGGTGCACTGATTGTTAATGGATTTTTGTACTTATATTCCCTTAGTGCAGGGCAGGTTGTATTTTACAATGTGTTTCATTATTTATTGAATGGTTATATAATATATTAATTTAAGGAAGCTGTAGGGAGGTGGGCACCATTTATTTTGTACATCTTTTTCTCCTGTTTATATTGAGTCACAGAGGAAGTTAGGTTTAGTTCTATGCCTTTGGTTTGCATCTTTATTTTATGTTTAGATTGTATAGTTTACTGTAGTTATACTTTATGTTAAGTTAAGTTAAATTCTTTAATTTACAACTGTTCCTTCTCCTCTACCCTAGACAGGGGAGGCCGTACAGAAGGAATATACACTCACCTAAAGGATTATTAGGAACACCTGTTCAATTTTCTATCTAATCAACCAATCACATGGCAGTTGCTTCAATGCATTTAGGGGTGTGGACCTGGTCAAAAATCTCCTGAACTCCAAACTGAATGTCGGAATGGGAAAGAAAGGTGATTTAAGCAATTTTGAGCGTGGCATGGTTGTTGGTGCCAGACGGGCCGGTCTGAGTATTTCACAATCTGCTCAGTTACTGGGATTTTCACGCACAACCATTTCTAGGGTTTACAAAGAATGGTGTGAAAAGGGAAAAAAATCCAGTATGCGGCAGTCCTGTGGGCGAAAATGCCTTGTTGATGCTAGAGGTCAGAGGAGAATGGGCCGACTGATTCAAGCTCATAGAAGAGCAACTTTGACTGAAATAACCACTCGTTACAACCGAGGTATGCAGAAAAGCATTTGTGAAGCCACAACACGCACAACCTTGAGGCGGATGGGCTACAACAGCAGAAGACCCCACCGGGTACCACTCATCTCCACTACAAATAGGAAAAAGAGGCTACAATTTGCAAGAGCTCACCAAAATTGGACAGTTGAAGACTGGAAAAATGTTGCCTGGTCTGATGAGTCTCGATTTCTGTTGAGACATTCAGATGGTAGAGTCAGAATCTGGCGTAAACAGAATGAGAACATGGATCCATCATGCCTTGTTACCACTGTGCAGGCTGGTGGTGGTGGTGTAATGGTGTGGGGGATGTTTTCTTGGCACACTTTAGGCCCCTTAGTGCCAATTGGGCATCGTTTAAATGCCACGGCCTACCTGAGCATTGTTTCTGACCATGTCCATCCCTTTATGGCCACCATGTACCCATCCTCTGATGGCTACTTCCAGCAGGATAATGCACCATGTCACAAAGCTCGAATCATTTCAAATTGGTTTCTTGAACATGACAATGAGTTCACTGTACTAAAATGGCCCCCACAGTCACCAGATCTCAACCCAATAGAGCATCTTTGGGATGTGGTGGAACGGGAGCTTCGTGCCCTGGATGTGCATCCCACAAATCTCCATCAACTGCAAGATGCTATCCTATCAATATGGGCCAACATTTCTAAAGAATGCTTTCAGCACCTTGTTGAATCAATGCCACATAGAATTAAGGCAGTTCTGAAGGCGAAAGGGGGTCAAACACAGTATTAGTATGGTGTTCCTAATAATCCTTTAGATGAGTGTATATACAGTACAACTGTTATTTATATTTTTTTTTTATGAGAAAATAACAATAAAAACGCATTTAGAACTTCATATTTTTAATTGGAAAAAAAAGGGTTGTGCAACACCCACCCTTTTACCGCCCCTCATTTTTTGTCCACAGTGACCCATTTAAAAACCCAACCATCGTTTTATCTTTTTTTGTTGAAATAAAAGCAGAAAGAGATGGAGGTGCTCACAGGGGTGCAGTACTCCACCATGGGATAGCTGAGATGATGGTCCTTGGTAATCCTTCCCGAGAAAAAACACATCTGACACACGTTGTAGTTGAAATGCTTTAGACTTCGATACCTAAAGGACAAACAGATGTTCCACACTGTAACAGGCCAGCTAATATGATATTGCCAGGGGCGGTTCGAGGATCTCATCCTCAGGGAGGTTTAGCCCTCAGGGACACTGTGTAGCAAGAGACCATTGTGTTGCCTCTTTAAATTAGGCACCACTATATAGTAAGTCAAAATAGCTTAAATTGGTACCATGGTACCATTGATATAATGATACCAGTCTTTCTGCAGTACACTTCAAATTGGTAAACAGTTTGCAGCATTTTTACATTTGAATGGCTTAAAATCTCTTGAATGTTTAAACTGACAAGACTTAAAAAAAACCTTGAAAATTATCAAATTTCTTGAGGACGCAGCACTGGCCCAATCATTCAGAAGGAAGATTAGTTTTAGGGGGGTTGAGACAACAGATATGGGGGATGAATCCCCCCTAAAAAAGGTCTAGAACCGCCCCTGGTTATTGCAATGTTTTGTTAAGAATATTCAGATATGCCATCAGTGCTCCTTGACTGACACTATAAGACGAGAACAAAACTTGAACTGAAGTGACTTGGATTATAACAGCCTTCTGAAATGAATCAACAGTGAACTGACTTGAGCTGAATAATGACAGTATTGTCTTCTGTAGAGCTGCTTTAGAGAGAGAATTGAGTTTGTTTCATAACTGATTAACTTTGCAACATTGCCACTGTTATTAAAATAAACCGAATCAACAATGAACTAAATTTAGCCGAATAAATGACATTGTCTTTTGTAGAGCTGCTCATCCAGCTGAAATTGAATTTGTTTCATAATTGAAGAATTATGCAACATTAATACTTTTATTTTCCCGTTTACTGTAAAGCTTCTCTGAAATAATCTGTATTGTATAATAGTATTATAAATAAATGTGACTTGACTTGTGGCACAAGTAAGACACAAACTGGTGAACCATTGCTTATTAGTTATTTTACATACATCTTATTTTATACAACAATAAAAGCACAAATCTCATGTTTTTTTGGGATGAGAACTGTTAGATATGATGTGCATGACAGCTCAATTTAGGGGGAAAAAGTGCAACCATATTGCCAATTATGCTTCATATTTGTAACGTACGGACAGAGGCGGTCGGATCCATGTGCAGAACTTTATTAAGAGGGAACATCAGAATCGAAGTCAAACAGGCAAAAGTCGAGGCAGGCAGCACAGGTTCACAAACAGAGTCCAGATAACAGGCTAAGGTCAGGAATCCAGGGAAATACAAAGAACTAGAAACAGAGAATAGTGCTCGGAATGGTAAGCTTACGCTATACAATACTTCGCACTGAACACAGGGAAAACACGGGCTTAAGACAAAACTTAATCAGCTTAACAAAACACACCTGAACATAATAAACGTAATGAGTCCATAATGAAACATAACATAAAGAGAGAGTGTCCTCCAGAGGCTCTCGAGGGCACTACAGCTGCCGATCGTCACATAACCCCCCCTCTAAGGACGCTCCTAAGAGCTCCGGGGGGAGGTCAACGGGGGCTGGGATGGAGGGCCAGGCCCATGGAGAGGCAGGAGGTCAGGCCCATGGAGAGACCTGGGGCCTGGAGACCAGAGCAGGGCAAGAGACCATGGGGGAGCACACTTGGAAGGCAACCAGGGTGGAACACACTTGACAGGAGACCAGGGTTGAACACACTTGGAAGGGTACCAGAACGGAGCAGACTCAGACAGAGATGAGGGCGGAGCAGACTGAGGGGAAGGCCAGGGCGGATCAGGATTAGGCGAAGGCCAGGATGGTGAAGCCCCTGCAGACGACCATGGCAGCGCAGCCTTCATGGTCTCTTCACCGGACCCTTGGCCCCCCCCAAAAAAATACTTGGGGAAATCCACGGGTTCAGGAAAGCCCTCCCGGAGCTTGAAGGGCGCAGGCAGGGCGAGGCGCAGAGGCGGGGCCGGCGGGGCGAGTCGCAGAGGCGGGGCGAGGCTCAGAGGCGGGGCCGGCGGGGCGAGGCTCTGAGCCGGGGCCAGCGGGGCGAGGCGCAGAGGCGGGGCCGGCGGGACGAGGAGGAGAGGCGGGGCCGGCGGGACGAGGAGGAGAGGCGGGGCCGGCGGGACGAGGAGGAGAGGCGGGGCCGGCGGGGCGAGGCGCAGAGACGGGGCCGGCGGGGCGAGGCGCAGAGACGGGGCCGGCGGGGCGAGGCGCAGAGGCGGGGCCGGCGGGGCGAGGGGCAGAGGCGGGGCCGGCGGGGCCGGCGGGGCGAGGCGCAGAGGCGGGGCCGGCGGGGCGAGGCGAGGCGCAGAGGCGGGGCCGGCAGGGCGAGGCGCAGAGGCGGGGCCGGCAGGGCGAGGCGCAGAGGCGAGGAGTCTGGGAACACCCACCGGAGCCTGGCGAACCAAACGAGTCCTCCTTCTCCTCCTGCGACGGCGAGTCACTGGGCTTGATACACTGACTTGACTGGATTCACTCATTTGGCTCGACTCATTTGATTCACTCGACTTGGCACTTGATTCACTTGATTCACTCAACTCGGCACATGACTCACTTGTCTCGGCATTTGACTCACTTGTCTCGGCACTTGACTCACTTGTCTCGGCACTCGACTCACTTGACTCGGCACTCGACTCACTTGACTCGGGACTTGACTCACTTGACTCGGGACTTGACTCACTTGACTCGAGACTTGACTCACTTGACTCGGGGCTAGATTCACTTGACTTGGAACTTGACTCAGGGCTAAATTCACTTGACTCGGGATTTGACTCTTTCGAGTCGGCTGGCACATGCTCAAACTCCAGTTCGGCCGGCGAAACCTCCGCTGTATCTGGATTAGCAAGTTCAACAAAACCAGTGCGGAATACGGGCTCGAGGGGTCCGATACGATGGGTGGGTTTGGCAGGAACGGTAAACTTGGAAGCCCCTCTGACGGTCCTCAAGGGAGGATCGAACAGTTTGTTGAGATGAGGCTTTAGCGGCGTGCAGAACGAGTGAGAGAAATCAGCCGCAAACGAACCTCCCCGACGCAGGGACAAGAGCAGTTCCTCAGGATCTTCTCCTGCGGGGAGTTCAAAAGCCTCTCTGAATAGGGCGATAAATACCTCATAAGGAGGGAACGACATCCGACCTGGTTCCCAGAATGTACCGACCCACACCTTTCCAGTGAGCAGTGAGCAGATGAAGGAAACGCGGTCGTCCTCCGAAGTGTACAACTGGGGATGAAGATTCATATATACGCTGCACTGCTGAAGGAATCCTTCACACGCCACAGGTGAGCCATCAAACTTGTCAGGAAATGCCAGACTGAGATAGTCAGATGCGGTACTCAAACTGGGTTGCGGTGGAACAGGTGCAGCGGCAGTTCGGGCTTGATTAGCCATTGTGCTTGAGCTCTGCGTAGACCAGGTTTGCACGGAGCTTGCTAGTTCCTCGAGGAGAGAAGTTAGTCTCGCCAGCTGAGAACTATGAGAGGCTAACATGGAAGCTCGGGTCTTGACCACGGTGGATAGATGCTGAAAGTCTGCTGGATCCATGTTTGGCGAAGTATTCTGTAACGTACGGACAGAGGCGGTCAGATCCATGTGCCTCTTTATTAAGAGGGAACATCAGAATCGAAGTCAAACAGGCAAAAGTCGAGGCAGGCAGCACAGGTTCACAAACAGAGTCCAGATAACAGGCTAAGGTCAGGAATCCAGGGAAATACAAAGAACTAGAAACAGAGAATAATGCTCGGAATGGTAAGCTTACGCTATACAATACTTCGCATTGAACACAGGGAAAACACGGGCTTAAGACAAAACTTAATCAGCTTAACAAAACACACCTGAACATAATAAACGTAATGAGTCCATAATGAAATATAACATAAAGAGAGAGTGTCCTCCAGAGGCTCTCGAGGGCACTACAGCTGCCGATCTTCACAATATTATTATTATTACATTTTTATTTCATTTATTTTAATAGTATATTTATTCATTTTAATAATGTTTATTTTATTTATTTTATTGCCACGTTTATTTAATGCTAAAAATAATATATAAATATCAGGGTTTTAAACTGTTCCATTTGTTCCATTTCCACAAAGATTAATTTTAACCTTTAAATAATTTTAAAGAGTAAAAATAATAGTAATATAATATATAGCTAAAATAATATTTAGTTTGACCTTCTGAGGTGGACGAACAACATTATCTGAAGGTTATGCAAGTCTTTTGCTGAAGAAGAAAAAGAAACTTGAATGTTAAGAGTTTCCAACCCTATTTAGTCCAGAGCAGTGGCACAACTCTTTATAAAAACACCATTATTCACTTTTGTTTTACCTGAAGCCCACCATGGGACACTCTTTACAGATGTTACATCTGGCCTGGTGTTTGGCTGTTTCTGCGGCGGCGACTCTGTGAAGTACAGGCAACCACACCATGGACTGCGGCTCCAAATGCATCCAGTCCACGAACTGTTGCAGCTCGATGACATCATCACGGCCCACCTGAAACGCACCAGCACAGACAAACCCCTCATTCATTACTGCAATGCACTGCATGCCATACTATAATGGAGCTGTCTGAGTCTAAAAGCACTCCAGTGGTCTATTTATCATTTCAGAAGCGTATTCATCTACAACCCAAAACCTGTAATATCCCATCACAACCTTATTAGCCCGAGGGCAAGGGATCCATTAGTAATTTTGAAGTGAAGCAAATGGGGCCAATTGTGGTCGTTTGTGTCTCCCCCCATGGCATTAACACTGCTACTACTGTTATGAATCAATTACGGCAGGCCAGTTAAGGCAAGACTATCAAGAGTCTTTCATTACATGGAACATTAAATGAAAAGAGCTCCACTGTGACTCAAGTAAAAGAGTGAAGTATTGGAGGCCCCGTCCAGGGTGGCTTTCAGGAGAGCTGAACGGATTTATAAATGCTCCATTATACCAGCGGATGTGGTTCACATCATAAAGCACACCATCATGTGATATTATGGGAATGCATGCACACAAATCAAGTGGATTTCATTTAATATCTCTCAGTAGAGCTTGTGCATCAGCTGTCACACCGACCGCTAACAGTCTGAAAGTGGCGGCGTAAATCCCCGGGCAGGCCTGCCACTCTTATAACAGAGCTCATCATTTATTTATATGTCAAAACTCACTGATGTGTAATGATGAGCCCCTACACCCACATAAACAAGTCTGAGCATCCGTTCAGCAGCTCCCTTTAGGAATATATAATGTCCTACACACCTGAATTATGTATCTCGTTCATTTGATTTGCATCAATATACCTTTTTGTTAAAGATTGTAATTTAGCAATGTATGCATACGTTTTTTCAGTAATTTTTTTTTTTTTTTTTTTTTTTTGCTATGTTTATATAATGAGGTTCAACAGAATAAATTTGACCAAATTATGGACATCATCCAGAGGAACATCTTGATCAGATGTTTCTCACAGATTTATACTGAAAATATGTGTGTTTATGCTTTCTTAGCACTAATTCACTGGTTACAGGCATCCCATTTAAGCCTAAAACAAATGTGGTTATGTAGATCATTTGGCCTCGGAAGAAATTGATAAGAAATATTTGAGTTCATATTGAGATCTCTGTTTTTCAAGGGCACTTATTTTGAAATATTGTTGACATCTCTTCAGAAACAATTTTTTCTTTCATTAACAAAAAACAAAAACATTAAAACATTTTTTTGCTAATTGACAAAGTAAATAAAATACAAATATTAGATGGAAATAAGAAATACGTTTAAATTGAAGCACTAAAATTCTGTGCTGGATTTGAAAAAAAAACTGTAATTAAATAAAAACTAAAACGTAATTTAAACTAAAACTGAATTAAAAGTAAATTAAATCAGTTATACTAAAAAAACTACGAAAAATTAAACTAAAATAAAAAATAAATAAAGAAATCGTCGCTGTCCGATGAAAACCGCGTATGTCCATTTTGCCGATTTTGAGATTTTTTGACGGATATAATGTCCAGGTTCATTTCCGTATACAGCAAGCTTCACATTATCTAAATGACCAATGAAAAGTTGTGAAATCATGTAATCTGATTTTCACGTATATCCATTTGGTGTCAAAGCTGTCAATAACGCCGCGTATCTCCCACCCTGTGGATGCATCTCGCCGGTCTCGTGAAGATTCGAACATGGTTTCGAAGCACTGCTACTTGGGCACAGAGATATCACGCAACACCTGAAATAAAGCTTGCCACAAAGAACCGGCGAAAGTAATGATTATGCATGAAACATTTGAATTGTTGATAAAGTTGACGATACAGACTCGCCATCTTCGCAGTAGTGAACGCGCCTATAGAGAGAAATGCACACTTCATATGAAGTGCTTATTTATTAATCCAGGCAAATTTGTTGATGAAACATTGATTAAAATGAAGATACAATTTATACAAAACGAAATAAAATTTAAAGAAAGACTTTCTACAAAACAAAACTTAGTAGATCAAAATCTGACCCATTCCAAATGTTTTCCGATATAGGCCTATAATTGGTCATCTTATGATCCTCTTACTCATCTCATGCGGTTCCGTTTTCATATAATCAACATAGATGAAATAAAAAAAAAATAACATTGTATTATTTAAACATAAATATGAAACGTTAACGTATGTTTAAGTTTTTTAACTTATAAGCGTCACACCGCTCCGCTTTGCTCACATGCTAATAATCAAATAATACCCAGCGATCTTCGAATATTATTTTTGCTTGAAAATTTCGTTTTGTATAAATTGTATCTTCATTTTAATCAATGTTTTCATCAACAAATTTGCAAGCTTTATTTCAGGTGTTGCTTGATAGCTGATCTCTGCGCCCAAGTAGCAGTGCTCCGCCTGTGCTTCCCCCTCATAGTATCAGTCTATCATTGCCATGTCAATGTATTGATTCATTGTCCCTTCATAGTTTGCAAGAGACATATAATAAACTGAGCGTATTAATAAACTGAGACGTAGGCTATTTAATAAACTGAGCGTAGCCTATTCATCTGTCAAAATGAAACGCGACTGGGTCATTCTAATTAATGATCGGAAAAACGCGTATCGACCACCGTTACTGTAAAAGTCCATTTAAACTCAATTTTGGTCAAATGTGGATTATATCATGACACTGGCAAGAATATGGTTACATTTAAAGTTGTCGTACCAAGTATGACAACGCTACGTTCAACTGCTTTTGAAATTACGTGTTTTTTTCACTTCCTGAAAAGTAACCATTTTGGACATACGTGAGTTTCATCGGGCAGCGACGAAATGCTATACATATTGTGCTTTTCTGATATCGCCTTTCATGTAGTGTGTAATTTACTGTAGCTGTAAAAGGTCTGCAAAGTGCAAGACAAATGGAGTTACTGTTTTCCAAAAGAAAGAACAGATTCTGAATAGCCTGAAATGAGTTGTCAGTAATTCAAGTCTTACTTCCTGCATGAACCTACATAGGTTTGTAATACATTTGCATAATGCCAGCCTAGTCTTTATTGATACAGTAAAACTGTTACCGTTACTGCTCATATCACTGTGTGTATCAAGTGCTGATGAAGCCTCTGGAGCTTGAATTCAGAAATGGTAATAGGCGTTTAATTTCCAACACGTGCCATAAGCGACCAATCACAACAAACTGAGCCATCTGACCAATCAGATCACAGGAGGCTGAAAGGAAGGGTTCAGAGAGACTGAATCCTTTATTGAACCATTTCAGACACTGTGAGAAAAGAGGTGATGCTGCAATGTATATTTTGAGAAAATAGTGTTTTTTTTGGATGCATGTATACATGTATACATATGGCACTGTAAACCCTAATGCTCAAAATAATTAATTGGTTTGAGTAGGACAAACTTAAATTAAACAAATTAGTTCAGTCAAATTAACTTTTATGAGTATTTAGCACTTTCTTTTTCTTTCAAGTTCACTGAACTGATATATTTTAAGTAAACTGAACTGTTTCATTGTTTTGAGTTTTATGAAATTATTTATTTTAATTTAGACGAACTTAAGTTTAACTGAAACAGCTGGGATGTCTATTTCCCAGCATGCTTTGCCGATGGCACTCGAAAGGGAGAGTAAATGCTAAAATTAAGTGTAACATAATGTTATGTTACACACATGTTTTTGTGTGTAAGATTAATGTTATGTGTGAGATTTAGTAGTGATTCATGTTTTGTTATGCTAATTTAGAAGAATTTCTTTTAATGTTGGCTTTAGGATAGTTACCATCATGGAGACAAGTGGTGCATGCAGCTTGATTTGAGAGCAAATAATCCATTTATATTGCTGTGCTCATACAGCAAGTGTTTCTCTATGACATACTATTGCTAATATGTTAGCATTTACTATGTTAGCAGATTAGCTTTTTAAAGCTAACTAAGTTTATACTAATACAAGTATTTTGAGTTCTGCCAACTTATTTGGGTTTACAGTGTACTTCATTGATTTAAGTTATATTAACTGAATGGAATTAGTACTGTCTATTAACTTTATTTACCCAAGTTATCTTAACAATAAGTTATTGAGTTACTTGAACACAAATCAAATATTTTTTTAAGCTTAAATTGTTTGAGTTAATAAACTTAAATGATTTAAGGCAATTGGTTTCCTCAAACGGTTTGAGTTGAACTAACTCATCAGGTTTTACAGTGTAAACCTAATGTGGGAGACCTCCAAAACAAAATTAGGAACCTTTAAAACAGCATAATAGGGGCACTTTAATAAAACTATGATAGCTAATATAACACTGGTTCTCAGGAGAAAAATCTGGCTCACAAATCTCCATTTCACCTCGATTCAATCTCATTGCTGTCTAGGATTAAGAACTGATAGAAAAAGAGAATTAAAACAACTGATATAAAAAGATCTCATTATCTCGTTCTGTAGCCGACAGGCAGTGTTAACTCACATATTGAAAGCAGCTCCGGACACTGGGCTCCATGTTACTCCCTCCAAACGCAGCCGCCTCCCCGAGCTGATGTGGGATTCGGATGCCGTTGTGAAGCAGTAATGCCAGCTGTCTCTGGTTACAGAGCCCTGCAGCGCTGGCCACCTGAGCGAACAGATCTGTGGAGGACAACACGGGCAAAACTCAAAGAACATCACATTATCAGACTAGGAGCGTGGTGAGTGGGTAAGGTTTTAGACTTAAGATCCAATTTATAAATGTCCTTGTGGTGGTCACAGCAAGGACAGTGTTGCATTCCACTCCCTGAGACCTTTAAAGACACTGAAATCAAAGTTGCCAGTGAAATTGTGCACAAATATTCAAGTGAAAGAAAGAAGCCAGTGTCTCGCGCATAACTTAATTCATCTCATTTATAAATTGAGAATTAACAAAACATATAGAATACATATTTAATATCAAAATACTTGCATTTGTACTTGTCCTTTATGGGTCCTTTTGAAAGAGAAAACAAGCCGATCTTAATAGACAGCACTTGAACTTTTCCGCTTCTTCCACTATTAACAGAAAACAGAGACATGATGTGCCACAGAAATTACACACGTATTATCGTTTGATTGTCTGGTAAATATCTTGGCGAGTAACGACCACAGGTAGTGGTTATGTCTTTACTAAACAGTTTTGTGTCCGCTTGTCTTCTTGGCAAAAATACAATTATTGCTGTAGGACTGCAAAAGAAATGAACATAAAACATTCAAATCAAAAATGTATGAGAGCCACCATTGAGGAGGAGATTATCTGCAATAGTTTAGAGGTCACGGGATTATTGTTTTTTTATGAGAATATTTCAAGTGGCACTAAAATCTACTTGGTCAATTTAGTCAGACATAAACCTTTATAAATATCATTGCACTATTAGATACAAATATTAAACCAAGAGGAAAGTTTTTTTCAAGAACTATGGACACAACTGCAAGGTCTTACTTTTTACCTTTATTTTAAACAGTATACATATTGTTTTATCACTTTTATGAAAAAAATACTCATGCTTATGTATAGGTCTACTAATGCTGTCATTCTTTCAAATAAATATCACTTAGTTATTCAATGCAACATTCATACATTTTTAAGTGTGACTAAATACGTTTATGGCCACAGCCCGTTCTCATCCCAAGGCGTCATCTAACTGACGCTTTTGACCATGCGTCAACATGCCGACGCACATGGTACCCCTTAAGCGTCAATATGAGACGCGCCTCCTAGTGGTCTAACCCTAACCCTACCCCAAACCCATACCTACCCATAACGGAAGCGTCATCTAACTGACGCTAAAGGGTGCCATGTGCGTCGGATTTAGACGCATGGTCAAAGGCGTCAGTTAGATGACACCCGAGGATGAGTGTCTCATATTGACGCTTAAGGGGTACCATGTGCGTCGGCATGTTGACGCATGGTCAAAAGTGTCAGTTAGATGACGCTTTGGGATGAGAATGTGTTGGTATTGAAGATAAGACCCATACCGACCTGTCATAGACTTTTAGAAGCCAGTTGAGACACAGATCCACACACAGAGGGACATTAACCAGATCCGGATGCACCTGCTGAAGTCCATGGTAGATTGTGCAGAGACAGTTTACGATGCCTGGAATCTCCAGTAGCTGCTCATTATGAGTGAGTTTGTGTTGATCAAAGACGCTCTGGGCTCTGCTGAGCTCCAAAAGGTCCACTGAAACAGACAGACGGTATTCACATGATTTCATCTCCACTCATTTCTGTGTCCACAATGAATTCCATTCAGTGTATTTTAATGAAAGTCACCAGAGCGTAACTCATCCGTTGGCGTGTAATGAAAATTCCCATGTGAAAAGGCAGCAAAAAATTATATTTCTTATCAGCATTCATCAGATTTGCAACCAATTATACGTTTCAACAACTACCCTTTCTCAACATTACCCACATCCAAAGATATGAAGCAAAACGCAGCTGCTGTCTTTTACCAAAAACACTATCCAACCAACCTGACTGCAGGCTATTTCTGATCAGCTTGTTATTGTAAGGCCCGCCCAATCGGCCCTTATACAGTTTCCAATAGAGCGGGGGAAGATACCTGTGCGTTCTGTCTTTTCAGTGTGGCAAAATAGTTTAATTCCAATTCAACTTTTATCTGACTCCATTTTATTTCAACCTCAAATTAGGTTGGAATGTCAATGGATTATTGACCATTTGTATAATAATTAGACACTTGATTATTCTATTCAGATACCAATGCCGCTCAGGGTCTCGCGCTGGCCATTGTTTACGAGGATCCCATGGTGACAAACTCGTCAGTCTGATCATTATCACTCTAAAAAATGCTGGGTTGTTTTAAACCAAATTTGGGTCAAATATGGAAAAACCCAACCGTTGGGTTAAATTTTACATTACATTTTTAACCCAACGGTTGGGTTTGTCCATATTTGTCCCAAATTTGCAGTAGCACCTCATTGCAGTACACGAGATCCAGGGGGCGGAGTTGGATCCAGATCTAAGGGGTGGAGATGGGTAGGATTGGGGGTGGGGTTAGGGATCAGGGGGTGGAGTTGGATCTGGATCAAACTCCTCCCCCTGGATTTCGTGTTCTGCAGTGAGGACCATCTCCAAATTTGCCCAGCATTTTTTAGAGTGAGCCAGAGGTTATGGCTAATACTATTTAATAGGCTGTCCATCCTTGACATTATTTATATCCCAGACAGCAGCATAATGTCTGCCCAGATCCGGGCCACATCTGGTACATGTGGATTCAATGCGTACCAGATATGGGCCGGATCTGGGCCGACACTATGCTGCTGTCTGGGATAGTAGTTCCGTTTAGCCTCCTACAGTCGTCTATATAACAACTTAGTTAAAGCTCAAACAATAATCAGAGGTTATGGCTAGTACTATGAAGTAATGTCACCCCATGCTTGCAATAATTTCAATGGTATTTTTGTCTAGCCCCCTATAGTTAGTAATATAACAACTAGAATAAAGCTGAGACAATTACCAGAGGTTATGGCTTGTACCATGAAATATGCCACCCCATGCTTGCTATTATTTCAGTAGTATTTTTTTCGAGCCTCATAGTGAATGCAACTGAATAACAACTTAAGGCTACTAAAGTCAAGCAGTTATAGTGATCTCAGCATGTGGAGAGAAGAAAGAGGGAAGAGGAAGAGGTGAAAGGAAAGAAATGTAGATAAAGACAGTACAGATGTGTGATAGACTTAGTGTGATAATGTCTAGAGAGTTTGAAGTCTGCCCAGATGAAGAATATAAGAGTGCAAACGAACTGGTAGTTCCACGAGTCTTTTATAGTTGTTTCCTTTCAGTTAAGCACACTCTTCACATATGCTACATGTCAAAGAGCGAATGTTAACAGGGAAAAGAAAACACTCTGAAAGACGCTACAAATCAAAGTGGAAGTAAACACATGATAAAACAGCAGTCAGCGATTGAGCGATCATCTTCCTCTTCGCGCGAGTATTCTCACTCTCACTTACTGCGCGTGCGCCCTAACATAAAAACAGCAATAACGTACGCCATAGAAGTCATCTTAAAGGCATATCAACATTCATGTCATGAACACTACTTAACACTAGGTGGCCGTTACACTAGGATGAGGAGGATGCTAATGTTGAAGAGAGAGTGTTAAAGGGATAGTTCACTTTGAAATAATTTTTTGGTATGTTTTAGCTTACCTCAAGGGCATCCAAGATGTAGGTGTCTTTGTTTCCGCAGTAGTTTCAATTTTGATATTTTTAGGTCAAACCGTTTTTGTCTGTCAGTCATATAATGCAGGTCTATGGTATGGAGCGAATTATGTGCCAAAACCTCACACACACACAAAACGTGTTTTACTCACACCCAATGATTCACAAACAAACTCAATGTGGTTTGTAAATACGAAACATCACTCACAAACTAATGCATATTGTTCTGCAAATAAAAAACGTACCTATCAAACAAATACAGTATGTTTTACATATACATAGAAACGTATTTCTTCAATGACAAAAATATCATCCAAGTACAAACTAAAATCTTTCAAGTACAAAACAAAATTCTACAAGTACGAAACAAAAACCTTCAAGTACAAAGCAAAATTCTACAAGTACAAAACAAAATTCTACAAGTACGAAAAACTATCACGTGATTTTTGACACTATTTTTCCGTGTCCAGGCAGATTTTATGGATTTTCTCACAAATGCAGTTGAGCAACTTCCTCTTCTAGAACAGTAGATGGCGCTAAGATAGGGGATCAATTTCGCGCTAGTCTCTGGGGAGAAACACTGATGTGAAACGCGTGCTTGCCTTTGCCCATGGGAAAATGAGCGGTGAACAGGGGTGTTTCTGCCTTACTTTATCTATAATTTACCTTATTGAGGTTTTGGTAAATGTTTATTATATAGACAGAAATCCACATTAGCACTTAGTAGCACTCCACTCTAGGATAAGGGAATCTATAAACTGAAAGCTCTGCCATCATGTTGCTTTTTACATTTTTGTAAAAACGTTTCATTTACTGAATGAGTCTATTTCTTTCGTTCTCCATAAATTAATGAGAACATTTCATTTAATTGAAAGGGTCCCATTATTCATTAATTTAGTTGGAATTCAGTCAGCGTAACTGTTAATGTAATAAAATAATGAATGAACAAAACAAACAATATACAATTGTTTCTTAACTTCCCTGTGACGTATTGCTCAAATTATTATTTTGGACAGACAAATGAAACCTTCCTTTCAATTAAATTAAATGTTCTCATTAATTTATGGAGAACGAAAGAAATAGATTCGTTCAGTGTACATAATCACTAATTTAGTAATTTCACACGCGTCTTATGTGGATTTTTTTTTTTAAAGCAACATATGATCGAGCTTTCAGCTTAGATTCCCCTATCCTAGAGAGAGTGAAGTGCTACTAGCGGTAATATGGATTTTTGTCTAGATGTAATAAACATTTTGCTAAAGAAAACCTCAATAAGGTTAATTAGATAAAGTAAGACAGAAACACACCTGTTCACCGCTCATTTTCCTCAGCTGTAGGCAGTGTTCTATTTCGTTACAGAATACATGCCCAAAAATGTAATTTGTAACGTATTCCGTTACATTACTCAATCTACAAACTATATAGCCTCTCTCACCGACATGTCTACTTTTAAACAAACAATTCAAAACGAAAGAAAAAAGACTACAGACTGCTCTCTGCTTATGTAATCCTGACGCGTTCACTGCGAAGATCGCGAGTCAGCATCGTCAACTTCATGTTTTCAGCCGACACACTGACAAAGAATACACTTGTTTATTAATAAACAATTAAAATATTTCCTTGCTATATTTTACATATTCATAATCTTTTGCCGGTTCTTTGTGACAGCTTTAAGGTGCTTTATTGGTAGTGCCACCCTATGGTACACGCGTCACCACCGCGCCCACCAGAATAGGCCTGTTTAGTAAGCAGGATAAGATTGCCGCATTCTTACATTTATAAAAGGCAATTCAATGCGGACGTAATCCCTCAGATTGAGTAATGTAAAGGAATACGTTACAAATTACATTTTTGGGCATGTATTCTGTAACGAAATAGAACACTGCCTACAGCTGAGGAAAATGAGCGGTGAACAGGTGTGTTTCTGTCTTACTTTATCTAATTAACCTTATTGAGGTTTTCTTTAGCAAAATGTTTATTACATCTAGACAAAAATCCATATTACCGCTAGTAGCACTTCACTCTCTCTAGGATAGGGGAATCTAAGCTGAAAGCTCGATCATATGTTGCTTTTAAAAAAAAATCCACATAAGACGCGTGTGAAATTACTAAATTAGTGATTATGTACACTGAACGAATCTATTTCTTTCGTTCTCCATAAATTAATGAGAACATTTAATTTAATTGAAAGGAAGGTTTCATTTGTCTGTCCAAAATAATAATTTGAGCAATACGTCACAGGGAAGTTAAGAAACAATTGTATATTGTTTGTTTTGTTCATTCATTATTTTATTACATTAACAGTTACGCTGACTGAATTCCAACTAAATTAATGAATAAGTGGGACCCTTTCAATTAAATGAAATGTTCTCATTAATTTATGGAGAACGAAAGAAATAGACTCATTCAGTAAATGAAACGTTTTTACAAAAATGTAAAAAGCAACATGATGGCAGAGCTTTCAGTTTATAGATTCCCTTATCCTAGAGTGGAGTGCTACTAAGTGCTAATGTGGATTTCTGTCTATATAATAAACATTTACCAAAACCTCAATAAGGTAAATTATAGATAAAGTAAGACAGAAACACCCCTGTTCACCGCTCATTTTCCCATGGGCAAAGGCAAGCACGCGTTTCACATCAGTGTTTCTCCCCAGAGACTAGCGCGAAATTGATCCCCTATCTTAGCGCCATCTACTGTTCTAGAAGAGGAAGTTGCTCAACTGCATTTGTGAGAAAATCCATAAAATCTGCCTGGACACGGAAAAATAGTGTCAAAAATCACGTGATAGTTTTTCGTACTTGTAGAATTTTGTTTTGTACTTGTAGAATTTTGTTTTGTACTTGTAGAATTTTGTTTTGTACTTGTAGAATTTTGCTTTGTACTTGAAGGTTTTTGTTTCGTACTTGTAGAATTTTGTTTTGTACTTGAAAGATTTTAGTTTGTACTTGGATGATATTTTTGTCATTGAAGAAATACGTTTCTATGTATATGTAAAACATACTGTATTTGTTTGATAGGTACGTTTTTTATTTGCAGAACAATATGCATTAGTTTGTGAGTGATGTTTCGTATTGACAAACCACATTGAGTTTGTTTGTGAATCATTGGGTGTGAGTAAAACACGTTTTGTGTGTGTGTGAGGTTTTGGCACATAATTCGCTCCATACTATGGTCACTACCTCAAAGAGCATGCACAGAGAAGTCCAAATTAAACATGATTTAATGACTCGTAAATGTAAGTACACATTGATGGCCTAAGACACGAAACGAGTTTTTACCTCTTGTAAACACAGCCACGTCCAAGTGATCTGAGGGCGCCGGCGCTTCGGTCTGCGCAAGAGCCAGAAAGCGCCGGAAGTGATCTCTCGCGCGGTTGCGAAAAATTCAACGTTGTCTGTTGATATATCGAAATTGTCTTCCATTGCGATTTCCTGTATATCTATGTTTAGATCTTCACAGTGAAAGGTAACACTTCCGAAATCTCTTTGTAAACAATGAGTGACGTACTTCGAGAGATCACTTCCGGCGCTTGCGCAGACCGAAGCGCCCGCGCCTCAGATCACTTGGACGTGGCTGTGTTTACAAGAGGTAAAAACGATATAAATACTGTTCGTTTTCTCATACAAACTGCTCGTTTCGTGTCTTAGGCCATCAATGTGTACTTACATTTACGAGTCATTAAATCATGTGTAATTTGGACTTCTCTGTCCATGCTCTTTGAGGTGGTGACCATAGACCTGCCTTATATGACTGACAGACAAGAACGGTTTGACCTAAAAATATCAAAATTGAAACTACTGCGGAAACAAAGACACCTACATCTTGGATGCCCTTGAGGTAAGCTGAAACATACCAAAAATTAATTTCAAGGTGAACTATCCCTTTAATGCTAGTGTCCGGAAAAGTCCTTTGTTTTCTCAGAGAGTAGCCCTTTTCTGAGTCCAGACTTGGCCTCAGCCTTGCATTATCAGCCGGTTGCTTGCTGGCTCTAATGCTTTCAAAAATCCTACTGCAATTTGAAGATCAAAGACTCATACAGTAGTTAGTGTACCGTAAACGTCCTAATAGTGCCTGACAAAATTAGCAGAGAGAGATCAAGATTTCATGTTTAAAATTGTCTTTGTCTTTTGCTGTAATCTGTTTTTTTCCCCTTTGTATTTCCTCCAGTCATTTCGAGTGTGCAGTGAAGAGGGAAGTTCACACTGACAGAGATTTGCAATGCAGTGATAAATGTCCCAGAAAATATGGTATTGCAATGGTTCAAAATCCCCCACAGAAGTACCGTGATTTTGTTAGTGAAGTAATAAGTATAAGACGTAAATGATAAGGTATCGTATCACTCACAGCAGAGGGCCTTCTGTAGCCTGCGGCTCTTCATAGCTGTGCGGTAAGCGGAGAAACGCACATGACTCAGATCAGCTGCACAGAGCGTAAAACATTAGGGTGAATTAGGAAAGTTCACTAGAAAAGTTTTATTTTCAAACAAACACTGAGCAATATATCATGTGAGAAATCTGCATACTGAACATTTTGTACTTGTATAAAGTAGTGAACTACACAGAGAGAATGACAGAACACTTGACATTGATTGACAGGTTAAAGGACAGACCCATTGACTGAAATAGTTGGGTCATCTTTGGATGATCCCACGAGGTGGTCTGCTGCTCATGACTGAAACATAATTAATCATCAACATCAATTCCCTGGTTTGGATTCTGTCAAATGGAAGCATGAAAATGATATAAAGATTTGGAATGTTTTTCTCACACGTATTTGAAGGAGATCACATTAATTTAATCAATCATTTGTTAATGAACACTATGTGGAATTATTAGTAACACTACCGTTCAAAGGTTTGGGGTCAGTAAGATTTTTTTTAAATACTTTTATTCAGCAAGGATGCTTGAAATTGATAAAAAGTGACAGAAATCGTTTGTCACATAATAAATGCCTTTACTATTTCAAATAAATTTGTATTCATCAAGAATCGTTAAAAAACTGTTTCCTCAAAAATATAAAGCAGCACAACTGTCTTCAACATTGATAATAATAAGAAATGTTTCTTGAGCATATTAGAATATAATCAGCATATTAGAATGATTTCTGAAGGATCATGTGACACTGAAGACTGGAGTAATGATGCTGAAAATTCAGCTTTGCATCAAATTACATTTTAAAATACATTCAAATAGAAAACCATTTTTTAAACTGCAATAAAATTTCACAAAATTAATGTTTTTACTGTAGTCTCCAGTATGCAGCCTTGGTGAGCATAAGAGACTTCTTTAAAAAAAAAAAAAAAAAAAAAAAAAAAATTCATACAGAACACAAACCTTTCATTGGTAAGTATTTGGGAGACCTATGGTTAATGTAATATATTTTAGCAAGGGTGACTGTGCAACTGGATTTAAATGTGTGGACTAACTTTATTCTGATGCAAAACTGAACACATGGGAAATCACATGAAATGCATCAAGTGTCATAGCGGAGATGAGAATGTATGAAGCAAAACTCACTTGATATAATAAGGGACGCCATTATGAAAAACAGCTCTCTGCCACGGGAACTGAACGGAAACTGGTTGGGGAGACAAGGTTTCAAAGATAAAATCATGACACTTGAATAACTTTCAAACAATACAGTTTTGTATTAAAAAAAAAAAAGCAATAGTATTTGAGACAAATTGGGGTTTCCCCACTTTTTGACCAATTTTATGGCTTGTTCAGCAGCTGGTTCAAGCTGACTTGATACGGATTGATAAGGGGGGAATTATGAATTCCTTTTTTTTAGGAATTGTGTTCCAAAAGACCAATTTCTAGCCAGTGAAATACTTCAGAGTTGAGTAAACTATAATGTAAACTACCATTCAAATGTTTTAGGTCAGCAAAATTTTTGTTTATGTTTTTGAAAGAAGTCTCTTATGCTCACCAAGGCTGCATTTAAAAAAATCAGAAATAGAGTAAAACAGTATATTGTGAAATATTAATACATTTTTAAATAATTTATTCCTGTGATGCAAATTTTCAGCACCATTGCTCCAGTCTTCAGTGTCACATGATCCTTAAAAAATCATTCTAATATGCAGATTTGCATTTCTTATTAATTATCAATGTTGAAAACAGCTATGCTGCTTAAAATTTTTGTGGAAACGGTGATACAATTTTTTTTCAGGATTCTTTGAGGAATAGAAAGTACAAAAGAACAGCCTTAATGTAAAAATCTTCTGATCAGTTTAATGTATGCTTACTGATTTGAAGTCTGACTGACCCCAAACTTTTGAATGGTAGTGTACAGTAAGTTTCCCGGGCCTGAAAATAAAAAAATTTAATACATTTTTAAATAAATCCAAACCCATGATTATGGGAATGCTGAAAAATGTTTAAAAAAACATTCCGCACAACTTACCAGACAAGAAGTCATGGGACAAATGTCTCCTATCCGTTTGAGAGCATTGCAACTGCCGTTGCTGATTACCCGTAGTCCCCTGATAAGATTTTGAAAAAGAAAAATTGTCTCAAACAATCAAGATTGAATGATTTTGACTACAACAGATGGCAAGATAAAAAATTATGCCTAACATCTTGTGCTGTCAGACCATAATGCACTGAAATAGACCTCCCCAAGACCCCAACCGAGACATAATAGTAGCTAAGATCAGAGGGAAATTACAGAGCTTTAAAAGCTTTTCATCCAAAGAGAAGACTAAGCAGGGGGCAGTCTGGAGAAAAATAAAGACATTGTTCTGGGAATATGAGAAAGAAGTCTCTGGTACTTCACTTCTGAAATGACAACGCATTCTCACCCCAAGGCGTCACTAAAATGACAATTTTGACCATGCTTCAATATTCGACGCTTTAGGCACCCTTTAGCGTCAGTTACATGACGCGATCCTAGGGCGTCATCCTACTGACGCTTTACCTTTAGCGTCAGTTAGATGACGCGGGTAGGTTTAGGTCTGGGGTAGGGTTAGGATTAGGATTAGATAGCGTCATCTAACTGACGTTAAAGGTAAAGCGTCAGTAAGATGACGCCCTAGGATCCAACATCCTTATCTTCAAGAGCCTGTGGAGACACATCTCTGCCAAAATATAATGAGTGTCCTTTTCATCATATGTGAAGCCACAATGCCACATCCCAAAAGCACAAATGGTGCAACTCTTTAAGTTATATTAATATAACTATTACATCAAATCCCAAGATGCTCACTTGGGGTGACAAATATTGTTGTTTGAGCTCCAAAAATGAGTTAGCTAAGCTAGCAGCTGTCTGACTGTGGTTTGATGGGGAGCATTGGTGAAGCAAGGCCCAAGAGTGTCATTGGGTGGGTAGCAGATTAATTATCTATGTTCTCCAGCTTCCCAGGTCGATATGGAAGGTCAATATTTCTGCCCACAGGATCCTCAAAACAACATGATTGTCACACACTCGTCAAGCCTCGGGATAAAGGGAGCAATCAAAAACAAACTGGGCTCTGCGTGTTCTGAGTGATCCTAAAGCGAGATTAAAAATAATCCATTCTTCAAGGTCAATGCTGGGGTTTGAATGCATCTTATGAACAGGTCAGTGAAGGATGCCAGCCAGCTTAAATTGGCATATTTATAACTATTATGTGGGCTAGTAAAAAATATTATAAACCCGAAGACTAAAATAATCCAAAAGCAATGTATTCGCAGTGTAACGACTGAGACAAATCAGACACAATTATTTGTTATATTTAACAAATAATCCTTAACGGCGTTTTCACATATAGTTCGTTTTAAAAGAACCAAACTCAGTTCACTTAAAGTCAACCAGAAAGCCAACCAGCCGAAAGTGACCTCAGTCCTTTTGGTGTTCACAATATAGTGGACTCAAAAGAGAACCCGGTTTCTTTTTTGATCCTCTTCTGCATTAAAGTGATCTCAGACCCTTTCTTGTTCACACCACAACCTCAAAAGAACTCAGATCCCAGATTTCTGTGCATTTTGCATGTGCACACTTCCACCTTCGACAACATCTGTCAGACAAGCACAAGCGCTTGCACCCAAAATTTCATCCAGGTTGTCGTAGAAGGGACAGGAATCCTTAATTTCAGCCGACTCCCCGCTTCAACGCATGTAGTCACGGGTGCTCATGTACTTCTGTCCTTTTTTTTTTTTTTTTTTTTTACTTTTATATGGCATTGTAACGCTGTTCTTCTGTTATAGGCTACCCTCTTTTAGCGGTGGCCGATATGGCAAATAATATCATATCACGATTTTACGATTTTCTTAATCACGATTCATGATTTCATCACGATTCTTTTCATGTTGTTTTTACTATTTTGCAAGTGACTGAGCATTATACAGCCACACTTATGTCCCTATTTAAAAACTAAGCCTTGCAAGGTAACAAAATATAACAGAAAAATGAAAGACCATGTAGGCTATAGTTGGCGAAGATAAAAATCTTTATTTCATTATTTTATCTTTGTTATTAAAAATAAGAATTCCATTCCATTCCATTCCAATCCTAAATGGATTCCATTTCCTGCTTCCGGATTCATTCTGCCACTTACCGTTTTACCCATGTATGTGTGATTGTGTGTATGTGTGTTTAGATTAGTTATGTTTATAATTTAGTTAATAAAACTTGTGCGCAATACATGTTTGCTTCTGATTCTCTGCTTGCAACAAGGTTTATATTACGATTTACATTTTGACTACAGGCTCTTAGTAATACTGTACAGTAAAAAAGACATTTCCCTCTCCCCGGAAATGAACATTTGTTAGAATTAATAAACAATTAACACTGAATGTTCACGGGACAAACCGGTTAATTGATTGTACTATTAATTTTAATACATTAAATTAATTATATTAACTGATCCAAATATTCATAATTAATTATTACAAGTTATGATTGATTATTAATATTTATTTTGAGCTAATTTGCAACAGCAATGTGGCATGGTCTGAAGGCAAGTTCCGCATGTATAAAACTCAACCTGATCTGACCTGGCAAGATAGTTCAATCAAACAGATGCATGTACTCACATAACAGGTCTTGTAAACTTATTTATTGAAATGCCCTTCTAATGCCAAATCTGTGCCAGACTTCCGCCTTATTCCATCCAAGGCTAAACTTACATCAAATATTTCATATTTGGTCATCACATGAGACATGAGGGATAGCTACCTGTGACATAGTCAAGTATATAATAGAGTTCTGAGGATATGGATGTCAAACTGGAATAAACTGAAGACCAGACAGTGAACGTGCTGACATCTGTAGTACAAGAGTACATTTTCCCCCTTCTCTCAATAAACACTGAAAATAATATTTAATATTTAATACTCTCAAATAGACGCATACCACATACCTAATCCTAAATAAAAGACACCTTGCATATTAAATCATGTCATAAAAAAATAATAACAGAGTTTATAATAAAGAGTTCCAAATAAAGACTGATAAGAAAGATATACAAATTCTCACATATCAAAATGTGATAATTTTATGTTATGGTAAATAACCATAAAGTTGGTCAATAATATAAATCACCACTGTTTTTCCTGTTTTTAGAACAAATTTAATCTAGAATTGTATTGGCTTAAATTGAAATCATGTATAAAACATTTTGGAACGATTTTGAAATTTGGAATAGAAAAAGTATAGGCTATCGGTTTTAGAACGAACTATATTTATGTCCTTAATATTTAAAATAAAAAATAATCCTGAAGCATTTATTAATCTTAGTTAATGTTACTGTCACCGGTTGTTGCAGAAGAAGGCACGAAGATGAAGAATAAGTTCCAACACAAAGTTTAATAATACTATTCTATCAGGTAGGCGAACAGGCATTAGCTACTTAAGCTAACTTAACTGAAGTAGTGAATACAAACGAGGAAATTAATCATACGCAGCTGATACAAAGACTTTCATAATGACAGAAACCCTGACAACCAAGGAGTGGCGGGAAAATGAACAAAGGGAGACAGAAACTAATGAATGCAAACTAAAAATCCATGATAACTAAAGAAACTGAACATAACTGTGACAGTTACTTTCAACAATTAGTAATACATTGTTAAAATCAAAAGTTGTATCTGTCAATGTTATTTAATGGACATGATCTGACATGAATAGTAACATTAGTAGTAATGTTAACAAAGATTAATAAACACTCTAACAAATGAATTGACCATTGTTAGTTAATTTTATTTATTGCATTTACTAGCATCAGCTAATGGGGCCTTATTGTACACGAATACTGTAATTGATCTATTTGAACTCACAATATTTTCCTCATTCTCCAGCACACAGTTGACCACGCTGTGTTCCTCAGAGTGCCAGTTTTCATTCTCCATCTCAAGATGGCAGAGCTCCAGTTGGTTCATGGCATCCTGGAGGTCCTGAAGTTTCCCCAGAGCCCAGTCAACCTGGTGCTGCCAGCTGGCGGCCTGAGCACTGAACCGCTCCCAGTGCTGCTGAACCTCAAAGGCCTGATCCTGAACCGCTTGAGCCAGCTGACGAATCTTCTCTTCCTGTGCTGTCTCTGCTGGAAGTTAAAATCAGCTTTCAGTCAAATGACCTCAAACGAGATGGTCTTTGTCATCATTTAGAGTGATTATTTCTCCCACCGTAAGAAAAACAATGTTTTGCGATCTGTGGGTAAAGACTTTCTGGATACTGCTATTAAACTGAGGTATATGAATATGTGGCGTCCTTAACATTATTACAGTGACACTCGAGCCACTTAAAAGTAATTTAAGCTAGAATTAGCGCTGTTGCGCAAACACATTGCTGTCACATTTGTATTGCATGGAACTGCAATCTGATGTAAACAAACACTCTATGCTCACTTACTTATTTCAATTATTTATTTAAGGACAGTGCACATTGATTAACATTTCTGTAAATGTGCCAGTGTTAGTCAGCAGGCTAATTTTATAGCTATGGAAAGTCTGATTCATCCTAACCGGTCCTCTCTCTTATATGTAACTTTGTGAAGTCCGATTTAGTCTACTGAGTCGGTTCGTCCTAACTGGTCCTCTCATATAGCTCTGAAAACTCAGATCTAGTCTAGTGAATCAGTTTGTCCTAATCGGTCCACTCTCTGCTTTGGAAAGTTCGATTCTTTCCAGGAAATCAGTTTGTTCGAATGGTTCTTGTAAACATTTCGGTTACTAACGTAACCTTGGTCCCCTGGGATAACGGAAACGTTCCCTTTTCATATGGTTCACACGCATTGCATCAGTTGCTAACGCTTTGGGGAACCTAATCCAATAGTGCCGTGTTACGAGCAGAGAACGGAAGACCCGTCAAGGTTAAGGGCCCTTGACAGGCTTTCATCGACCAACACTAGGGTGTAGATACCTGGAGGCAAAGCAAGAATTTGCCAATATAGTTCGGCTCGGGCCTACGAGGCCAGGCACAGAGAATATAGAACAGGTATAGTGTAGTTTAAATATGGTTAAAACTTATGTTGTCATCTTGCTTTTATCCACTATTAGCACAAGCCTGTTGTATCGGACCCCGTCCAAATGATGGCCAAAACTTTATACTGATTAGTTTTTTTAAGTTTATTGTATATCACACAAAAGATGAAGCGTCTTATTGACCCTCGTTCACAAAGCAGTACAAAATGATTCATTCAGACATAAACAAATTTAGGTATATGGGGGCGCATTCCCTTCAAAAATAAAATCCACTGCGTCAGCGGCTCTGAGGTTGGGAGTACATGAAGACTGTTAAGTTCACTCTTACATCCAAAACATGGCAGAGAAAATGGGCAGTGTACAGCTCGCTCAGAGCAGGGTCTATGCTAATATGGCAGAGTCCGTCAGCAGTTTTGGGTGGTCTTATTCAAATAGTTAGCTATCTATGTAGAAACCAGCTGCAAATTAAAACAGCTCACTGGATGACAGTTTCAGACTCAGGCAGACCATAAAAAAACTGGCTGAGTGTTTTCTTTTCAGCTTTTCTGAGCTGGGAGACATGCCAGAAACCTAACTAAATGCAAAAAAAGCTAAATATATACAGTATATATATTAAAGTAAAAATTTCATCTGATATCTCCTTTAAGCAGACAAGACCCAAGCTCCATCTACTTCCAAGCTATAGATCCTGGCAAAGATGCGAGGACCAGCCGGCCGTCACGCAGATGTCACCAATGGACACTTCCCCTAGTGGAGTGGGCCCTCACTCCAAAAGGACATAGCAAGCCCAAGGAAGTGTAGGCGAGCATTATTGTGTCCACCATCCATCGGGATAGTCTTTGGTTCGTAACCGGCAGCTTAGCGCGTAACTTAGCGGGATCTCTGAAGAAAAAAAGCTGCTCTGATTGCCAGAATTGGCTAGAGGGTTCAACATATACTCGGAGGGACCGGACTAGGCAAAGTAGGTGTAAGAACTGCTCATCCTCCGAAGCAGGGAGAGCAAAGAGAGTGCCCTATGACCTGTGCCCTGAACGGAGTAGAGCATACCTTAGGCACACAGCCATGCCTCTGCCTAAGGACAACCTTACAGTCGTTTGGCCCAAACTCAAGGCACGATGCGCTCACAGAGAGTGCCTGCAGGTTGCCAACTCGCTTGATCTCCTGCTAAAGCCAGCAGGAGGGCAGTCTTAAGCAAAAAGGGGTGCAGCGTGGCCGTCTGTAGCAGCTCAAAGAGTTTTGGAGAGCCAAGAGGACTATGAACAGGTCCCCAGGTCGGAATCATGTGGGGGCGAGGTGGATTCAGCTTTCTAGCCTCCCTAAGGGAATTTCACTATTAAGCTGTTCCTTCCAACCGACTGGCCAGCGATAGGGGTGGGGTATGTTACAATAGTTACCACATATACTTTGAACATGGATGGGGTGCGTCCCTCATCCAGCAACTTCTGCAGGAAGGACAAGTTTGATGCAACAAGATATCACAAGATAAAGGGTCTACGCTCCGGGCTGAACACCAGGCGGATAAGACAGACCACAAGGACGATTGGAAGGTGATCCGGCTGTAGCGGACCAGAAAGAATGAGGCAGATCTCTGGCGGGGAGCTCGCTGGCGGTGCCCCGGCTTTAGGAACCACTCGTCAATGCAGCTGCGGGCAGGCTCTTCTGGGGCTGACCCCTCCAAGCCAAGCTCTTCAACATCCTTGGTAAGGACAAGGATAAGTTTGCGTCCAGACCAGGACTGACATCACATGGATCCCTAGGCAACAGAGGGCGGACGGAGTCTGACCAATTCTTTGCATAAGAAACTGCCAATGATATGGTGTCATTGGCAAATACCACCTCAGAACCCTCAAAAGAGACCAAGCTGCTTGCACCAGATGAGGGCTCCTGGTCTTCGCAGGAGAAGAGCACCAGGGAATCCTCTCGCTATGGGGAGGGTGAGGCACACAGGATCTGGGCCGACTTGAGCTCACTTGGTCCCACTTGCTCAGCCCCGCAACTCCACTGGTTTCTTCCTCTGAGAGGAAGAGAACAAGGGAGCTCGAGGGGCGGGATAGCTTTTTTGGAATCGCAGCGAGGCGAGCCTCATGCTCTTGCAATAAGAGCAATCCATCTTGATGAGCACGGCCTCAGCATGGGTGCGGCCCAGGCAGGCAACGCACTCAGAGTGCTCATCTGAGAGGTGCAGGGGTGCCCTTCATGTGCCACACTAGTGGTGAGACATTTTGGAGCAAATACAGCAGAAAGTATGTTCTTTTAGAGTGAAATTTGCTCATTTAGTCTCTCCGGATAGCCGCAGAGGAGAAGCGCTGTCTCTCAGCTGCAGTGCTGTCAGCATCATCACTCTGCTGCTGGGGCTCTTCCACGGCAAGCTGAAAGGCTTCTCGTATTCTTCTTCTTCTTCAGAACCAGCAAGGATATGATCTTTGCACTTGAATGAGAAAGATTCTGATGAAATGGCAGTCAGTGCCGACTTATATAGGCAAATTGCCCCGCCCATTTGGGCACCCTGAAATGCCATTTGTCTGTGCAAGTGCAAAGATGCAATTCAATCAGGTTCAGCATTTCAGAGAAAAGGAATAGTGGGGCGGCTAAGCGCAGATTTTCATCAGAATCGATCACTTAGCGTTAAAAGCATGAAATTTGATATAGAGGCTCACAAAGGGGGTCTGATCAGATTTAGGACAGTAGGCGCTCAAAATTTGGCCCCTGGGGGCCATGTCGGACATTTTTCAAAATGGCCGCCAAATATGGATTTCGTACTGGCAGAGCTTTCTAAGGGTGGATCAAAATAAAACAGATCTTTTTCAATACCTTTCAGACATCTTGGTTAAGTCATTTGACCACGGAGAGAAGAAACTTGTCATTACTCAGGGAAGTACCATCCTCTGCAAGCCACAGCTGCCTGACATATGTGCTTTATCTCCATGCAACCATGAGGAAGCAGATAGCAGGATGATTTTGCATGCATCTCATGCTGCGCAGAATGGCCATCAAAAGATCATGATTCGAACTGTTGATACAGATGTCGTAGTGCTGGCAGTTTCTGTGGTGCAAAGCCTTGGTGACACTGAACTCTGGGTTGCAATTGGAACAGGGAAGAATTGTAGGCACATTGCAGCACATGAAATTGCACACAGCCTTGGTCCTGAGAAGGCACGTGCACTTCCAATGTTTCATGCTCTGACTGGTTGTGACTCAGTATCTAGCTTTGTTGGTTATGGGGAAAAAAACAGCATGGGCAACATGGAAAGTCCTCCCCGAACTTACTCAGGCATTGTTGGAATTGAGCTGTGCTCCATCTGATATTCCCTCACATATATCAGAGACAATTGAAAGGTTCACAGTTCTGCTGTATGACAGAACCAGTACATGTGAGAGCGTGAACACGGCTAGGAAAAAGCTTTTTTCAAAAAGGCACAGTGTTCGCCGAATTCCACCAACAAGTGCAGCTCTTGAACAGCAAGTGAAAAGGGCAACATATCAGGGTGGTCATATTTGGGGCCAAGTATTACTGCCTTCTCCTCATTTGCCTTGTCCATCTAAATGGGGGTGGGTCAAAACAGAGGATGGCAGTTTTGAACCATACTGGACCTCACTTGCTGAAGCATCTACAGCCTGCTATGAACTTATTGCCTGCAAATGTACAAAAGGCTGTATTAAGCAATGCAAATGCAGAGTAGCATCACTGCAGTGTACAGCTTTATATTTATGTGAGGGGGAATGTCAGAGAGTGTAAAGCTGTGTTAATAATTTTTTTGCTTCTTGACCAAGATAAAAGTGGTCATTGAATTCAGCATGGAATTTTATAATCTTATATGTTATGTTATTAATTAAATCTTGTGTTAATATTCAAAGCTCAACTGCTGACGAGTTGAACTACTGGTTCTTTGTTCTGTTTCTTGTTATGCAGGCCTACATTAAAAACAACAACAAAAAAAACCTAATCCTAATGAGCTGGCACCTTGCCGTGGTGCATTAGCTTGCGTGTCTCTTTCCATGTCAGCTGTTTAAAAACAGTTGAACTTTTTGTATCACCATTGGTGAATTGCTTTGGTAGAGACCAGACAAAGATCAGCTTTTAATCACTTGTCACTGTGATGTCTAATTTTGATCACATAACATGAATTTACAGATAATTCATTAAGTAATATATTAATATATTAGTAATATTTAGTATTACAGGAGCACATTTTAAGACATATCTTATATTTTAAAGTTTAAAGACCTTCTTTGTGAAAGTGTGCTCATATTTACACGTATTTATTGTGAAATATGTTATTGAATTTTATGTTTCTGGCAGCTTTTAATCCATTTTTCCATTACGAAATCCATATTTGGTGGCCATTTTTCAAAATGGCCGCCATGACCCCCAGGGGTCAAATTTCAAGCGCCTACGGTCCTAAATCTGATCAGACCCCTTTGTGAGCCTTCCTACCAAATTTGATGCTTTTATCGCAAAGTGATCGATTTTTGCGCTTAACCGCCCCACTATAAAGCGTCAGCAGCTTAAGCAATGTGTGTGAACAGTATCAAAAGGGAACGAACAGATACCAAAGCACCTATTCGAGTCTCTACGTGGCATTTCAATTTTATTTTGATAATTTAGTTTATCATGCCTTTGCTATATAAATGTTCAATATTATGTCATCCTAATTGGATTTGTTTATTGATTATGTTATATTTGGTAATAAAGCTATTGTCCCCTTAAGTAGCTCCAATGTACCAATAATTTAAAAAGGACAAAGTACTTTAAAAAGAGTATCTGTACATATTTATTTGTTAAAAATGCCAGAGGCATTTGGGGTTATCCAGGACTGAATAGTTTAGTAGTTCATAAAGCATGGAGACAAAGATTAGTCCTAACCATATTACTGTGGACCAAAACTTACTCTGTGTCATTATTACGGAGGACTCTGATCTTTCCTCTGTGATCAGATTTACATCCGTACCCTTCAGCACTCTCTCACTTTTCACTTTGTGTCCTATAAGGTTTATTGTCTCCACTGAGCCATTTCAGAGACACATAAATCAAGCAGCAACGACGCTATAGACGAAAACTATGACCTCCAGAAATGAAAAGTGTAATAAAAAATTAGTGTTTGAATCCAGGAGACGACCATTTACATCAGAAAGACAATACACATAAAATTTGACACTTGGTGGCATCTTTAATAGAAATAGACAATCGAGGACAAGACAAGACTGCTAGGTGAGATCTATCACTGTAATAAAGTGTGTTTAACAGTTGGGTGATAATAAGAAGAAATGTTCAAAATTTTCAGCATATTTTTCTTATGTTCAGCATAAGAAATCAGCATATTAAAATGATTTCTGAAGGATCACTTGACACTGATTGAAGACTAGAGTAATGATGCTCAATATTCAGCTTTGTCATCACAGGAATAAATTAAATTAAAAAAAATATTCAAGTAGAAAACAGTTATTTTTAAATTGTAAAAATATTTCATAGTATGAAATATTTGAATATATGAAAATCATCATAGTAGTTTTAGAGTATTTTTGATCATATAAATGCAGTCTTGGTGAGCATAGGAGTCTTCTTTAAAAAAAAACATTTAAAAAAATGCAGACTCCAAACATTTGAACGGTAGCGTACATGCTTGCATATATGTATAAAATATTGAGCATCTCATGTTGTATAAAACAAATATATAAAAATAAATAAATATCACAAATAACATAGGAGGAGACCTTAATTATCTCTCCTACACAGCAATTTGAGTAAATTAATTTTTGTTGAAGTCTCCTGCTTCTCGGATGTTTCTCCTAAGAAAAAGATATACATTTTACATCTGCTCCCTCCAGAGTTTCAGTGGGGATCTCAACAATGTCTCAAACTTATCAAACTGCTGAGCCTGCAACACCAAAGCCTGCAATCGAAAGATTTTAGAACTCTTCAATATGGCATTTCTTATCAAATTTTCCCAAGACAAAAATGATCTGAGCTTTTCTTGATATGAAACTTGATAACTGATAACTTTTGTGCTATAAATGAAAAACCTCTAAAAAAAAAAAAAAAGTTCCTCTGGGAGGATTCAAAAGAGTCAAAAATAGTCAAAAACAGTCTCTCACCTGCTGCCGTCTCTGTACTGATCTGGACCTCCATTGTTGTAGGTTGGACAGCCAGAGACAGACACACCTGATTCAGAGTGCCGTCTACATCCTGTCCAATCAACTCTCTGTGCAAGGCCTGTGTCGAACAGCTCATTAAAGATGCAGAGGTGTGACATTTAAACTAAATGTAGACATTCATTACATCTCATTCTGAACACATTAGAGGGGGTGAAATTGGAGATATAATTACTCGAAAAGCAATCAAAAAACAAAGCAGAAACCGAAAATTAGCTGAGCTGAAAGTGACAAATTGATTGTGGAACAAAATCGTTGAAACAGAGGGAAGACGTGTTGTGGTCGATATCAGAAGGAAAACTTTTGATTAATTCTGCATGGTTTAATATCATCAAATCACATTTAATAATGAACCACCGACTATAATAATGAGATAAAAATGAATATGTGGGGAAAATGAGGTGCAGACTGGCAGACTTTTTTTTTCCTCTGTAAAATACTGATTAATTCAATCGTTATATATAAAATAATACTTCATAATGTTGTTCACAGCTATAAATATTTGAGAAGACAGCTTTGCAGCAACTGATGTAAATAATGCAATGTTTTAATGCAGTAAATGCAATAAACTGCAATGATAAAACATCTAGGACATCAATAATTCAGCAGTGCAATAACAAATAAAATCAATTCACAGCTTCTCCTTGAGGGAAAAGTAATCAAGGGGTTTAATTATGTTGTATTGTATCTTATTATTATACACAATATCTGAGGACTGCCTATTTAAATAGGCAATGTAATCAGTGCATGCGGGTAGGAGGTGCTGGTACAAAGTGGTAAATTATAAAACGTTATGTATAAAAAAGAATACAACATCACTCATAATGGACAGTAGGTGTTTAACTCTCCTTCTACTGAGATTTAATGGTCCTTACAATCAGAAATGCCTGTTTTGTTTGGTTTAACCTGTGAACATGCACACAGTGTGACTGACCGTACAGTAGCCTTGCTGCTGCAGTAAAGTATGTACGTCCTCTCCCACCGGCCTTTGCCGTGTCAGCTCCTCATCTTTCAGCTTTACCCAGAACCAAAGCTCTTCAAGGATGGCTATTAGTCCGGTCCATTTCTCTGCACCGGCCTCCAAACACTCTCTAATAGCACATGACAATTTGAAGGAAAGTTCAGGACGTTATGTTCTGTTTTTGAGATATCTGTTTGTTTGTTTGTATTGCTGGATATTGCACAGACCTTCTGGAGGCTATATGAATGTGGTCCACATCTCTGAACTTATCAAGCTCTTGTGCCTTGGTATTTGGGATCTGACCTCTCAAAGCCCTTTTAGAAAGATCAGTCTGGGTATCAACATCTGTCTGAATGTCCTGAGGAGACATAACAGCATGCAGACGTTAAAATTGCACCAATTCAAACGAATCTCAATGGACTCGGATTAGGTGATCTTCTCCTTGTTCTGTCCCCTATAAATAGAATTAAAGTGAGGCGGAAATAGCACTGCTTCAATAGCTGTTAAATGAGACTAATGAAGGAAGACAAAATCTGGAAAACGAGTGACAAACAATCTCTGTGGTTGACAGAACACACCTACTTTCAAAATAAAGTATTACCTCAAACAGCAGACATCTCACCTGCCTTTAGCAGTCTGCTGTAATTCCTACCTATAAAACTTTCATTTATGGTGGCAGTCGCCTTAAAGCCTCCACAGACATATAATGACTGGTTGGTTTATATCAGAGGAAATGTAGCTCTCTCGTTTAGGGCTGCAGTGATGATATACAACCAAAGAAAGACATCAAGCAGAGACATAACAGACAGTCTTTGCTTATTAATGCTGGAACCCATTAAAATGCCAATACCGTTATATATACTGCTAATAAGGAGAACTGGGAAAGACAAAACAAAATGACATTTGCCATCATTATTACTGCCAAAGATGTTTAAAAAAAGTATCATAATCGTGTGTGTTCTTTGCACACGTTATGATGAGGTTGTGATAAAAAAGAATTTACACTAGTATAATAAAATAATTCAAAAGTTTGGGCTGCTGGATAGAAAAACATACACTACAATTTCCTTGGTTCAACATAACTGAATCATCAACGGTTTCACATTAGAGCATTCACCAAATTATCGAGCATTCACCAAATTATTTATGAGCAGGACAATAATGACACAGCAAATGAAGAAGCAATCTGATGTGAAACTGAGCAATATCAATAACCATCAAACTTACGCCCTAAAGCCTGCTCTGATCACACCGCCTGCGCATGGAACAAAGCATATAGTCTTTTCTGGATGTTAGGACAATAAACTGAACAACTCTATAACATACTGCAAGTGGATAGATACACTGTAAACCCTAAAATGTTGCCTCAATTATTTTAAGTTAACAAACGCCCAAATTAAGTTAGAAGAACTTAAACTTTTTGATTTTGTACTAAACAAATGTTAATTGCAATTTAATTGAAATGTTGACTAAACTAACTCATACGGTTTGGTTGCATAAATATATTAACTTTCAGATTTAGCGAATACCCAGCATAAAGGGTGAAAATGTTGTCATCATTTACTCACCCTAATGTCGTTCCAAACACTTAATACTTACGTTCATCTTCGAAACACAAATGAAGATATTTGAATGAAATCTGAGACATTTCTGTCCCTCCGTTGACAGTCCATGCAACTACTACTTTGACGCATAAAAAAGTTAATAAAGAGATCGTAAAACTAATCCATATTAATAGAGCAGAGTCCATATTATCTGAAGAGACACAATCACTTTATATGATAACCAGATCTTTGAGATAAGCAGTAAAGGTTTGCTTGCTTTTAGTCTGAGAAATCACAGATTGGCACCATTATGATGAGGAAGACATTAAGAAGAGGTTTATAAATGCCAATGCATTAATGTTCTTTCCATCTCATAGATATGGCGCCAACTGCAGTTTGTGCATAATACAACATTTCTATTAAAATTTTTTAAAGAATAGAGGAATGGTGCAACTCAGACCAGAGGAACATTTCCCAGGATGGCTGACTGGTTAAGGATTTGTGGTAAATGGGTAGTGCCCACATGGGTTTGAGCTGTACACATTTTCAATGAAATCAATTGATGCTGGGTTGTTGTGGTAATCATAAACTGACTCATCCAAGTGCATCTGAGGAGCCAAACATGTGATGTCACTCATTTCTCTGTAATTGATAAGACTCTTGTTTTGCGTAATTGATAATGAAGCGCAAGTTTCCTGCTGAAATATGTGCTTGTGAAAGTATGATAAGAATTAAATACATAAGGGAAAATGCCTTTTAGAGATAAAGTATGTGAAAATATTGCAGAGTTTGCTCTTTTATTGCTTTTTATTTTTTAATGCTTAAGTGCATCGTCTGCACTTGTCTTAATCTATTTTCTTAGATTTAACACAAGCAGCAGCTTTATAAAGTACAAATCTAATAATCTATAATAAGAACATGCTTAAAAAGTTGCATGTCCCATACCAAATCTCTCAAAAGAGTAATGAAACTTGGCTTAGAACATCTTTCAGATAAGCAGTAACAGTGTGTTCGCATTGTTTTAAGACATCAAGAAGTTCATAAATATCAATACATTATTGTTTCTGGCATCTCAGATACGACGCCAACTGTGTCCTTGCATGATGCAACATCTTGCTGAGAAGCAAAGATATCAAAGCTTAACACTCGACATGGATGGCCAAATGGTAAAGGTGTGTGGGACTTAAAATCCAATGGACAAATGTCCTTGTGGTTTCAAACCTCACTCCTGGTAGAACTTCATGTCCTCTAATGCAATATATAAGTGTTCCACTTTGGTAGAAAATGTAGATGCAAACAACAAGTGACACGTTTACACGACAACACGGTACTAAAAATTTTAAAGTTTTCCTTTTCATTTTTGAAAAGTTTGAAACAATGTTGTTTAAACGATCCCCGTTCACACGGATTCGCGAAACCGACAAAAAATTAATCATGCCAGGCCAGAAGGTGGCAATGTCACTTTGTAAAGAAACACTATGCGCCTACAGTATAAGGTATAAACACGTAATATGCATGCGCATGACCTCCCTGTTTCCTCCCTGTTTTTGGCCTTTCATTTACACAACAGCATGGGGGCCTGAAAACGCAAACTTTTAAAAACGAGTTCCAAAGTGCAGGTTTTTGAAACCGATGCCGTTATCGTTCAATGTAAACTACAAAAACGTGAATTTGTTAAAAAAAAAGTTACATTTTGTTATTTAAAGGGCGCATTAGTAATATGTGCCTATGGGTGCACAACGCGCGTACACTCTGCTTATTACACACACGCGCACAGCACACAAACATGCCAAATATTAAAAATAAAAGTCACTTTATACCAAAAGCACCTGCATATAACTGGGTATTTTTCACAGGTATGCACACCATTACATTTAATTTGTTAGTGTTGTTGTACTGTTTAGACGTTATAAATGTTCTATTAAATTCTTTTTTCAGAACTATCAAAAAGCTTCAAGATGCAAATATAAAACTTGTGACCTTAAATACAACTAAACTACAATCAAAACTGAAAGACACATGTCTTCCTACCTAGTTTAATGTGATGCATTTTAATAAATAAATAAATAACCTGCTCTGTGGGTATGTGGTCATCCAAAACAAAGAAACAACTCAATCTATCTCCAATTTAAGGTTGTTTGAACCCCATTACCACCAGGATGGCCGAGTGGTTAAGGCGTTGGACTTAAGATCCAATGGACAAATGTCCTCGTGGGTTCGAACCCCACTCCTGGTAGAACTTTATAACGTTTAAACACAATGCAATATACAGATCCACAAGAACGCTGTATTATGTATGCCAGGCAGTTGGCATTGTAACTTTGTAAAGAAACACACCATACTACCTAGTTTAAAAAAAGGCTGCTCTTCGGTATAGATGTGGTCATTTGAAACAAAGAAACAACTTAATCAATTTCCTCAATTTGCGGCAATTTCCTCCTCACATCCACCAGGATGGCCGAGTGGTTAAGGCGTTGGACTTAAGATCCAATACCCCACTCCTGGTAATGATCTGTGATTTTAAAAAGCTTATGCAAAAGCCCACCTGTCGTGAAATTGTTATGCAAATGTCTTGATATTCATGCAAAATCCAGTGCTTTGGGATTGTACCAGTAGGCTACCAGAGAGTAAACAACATGCGCCTTTCTGTGCAAGATTCCTGAAACAGCTTTTTTTCCAACCCGAGTTTAGTCCCTGATTACTCATGCCTCTTTTTACAATATCACTGTCTAAATGTTAAAACTTGGTTATTGTACTTTTCTTTTCTTGTAGTGCTACTGAACCTCCAAAACATCACTGACTGTCTGCGACCCCAAATACACATCACAAAAAGATCTGAATAAAATGCAACTCCATAGTGTAAACGAAGTAATTTTACACTTTTACCTTGCACAGTTTCTGATAACGTGGTGACGTGACAGACATTCTTTGGATGTGCTGTAGAAAAAGCATCACTTTCTGCAGTGAAGATCTCACCATAGCCATTATCTTCAGACTGCTGGGCTTCTGTAAGATTCTCATCCTATAGGATTGCCCCTCGTAATGTCTGCACAGTTAGCACATCATCTAGGCTTTGAAAGTGCATCCAAATACTCCAACAGCCCTGTCCAACCACTTAAGAGGTCATTTGCAAGTGTGAAGAAGAGAAAACGGCTCTCCAAAGCAGCAAACAAAGCCAGCACAAAGATCCGACCCAAGAGATGTCCTGTCTTCAGGCTTGTACTTTAATCTTCAAAGGGAAACTGAACAATGAAGAGAGGAGTGATTCAGAACCATGAAAACTGAAAGTTGAGCTACGGTGAAAAGGCTTGTTTCCTTGTCAGCAAAAACTCCCTGTCTGGATGAGACGATGCTGAGCGAGAGAACCAGACTCTGAGTGAGTGGCAGAGAGAAAGAGAGAGAGAGATTTATGGAGAGCACACAGTATACACAAAACAATACTGCATGATACTGTCTTATTCAATCCAAATTAAATATTTTTTTCATTGTAAATTGTATTAAATAAACATTGCATGGATTTCAGAAGGTCTTATTTGATTTGTCTCGTTTTACAGAATGAGAATGATTCATCTTGAGCTTCACGGGAAGCAATAACATCTGACTGTCTGCACAAAGAGTCACATGATCAAAGTCACTTTATTTGATAAAGTGACCTAGAAACAAGTCTTGGCTTCTTTAGTGATGATTATGAATTACACAGCATTGTGTAGAATACATTGGAGAATACACAAGCAACAGTTGTATTAAATGAATCTGAACTCTGAACTAAAAGATGGCTGAATTGGACTTAGGATTCTTGTGTGTTTGAATTCCACTCCTAATAGAATCTCCAAATCGTTAAATCTATTATATTAATTGTACTTTGTGGGTAAATGGTATGACGAAGAAGCTCTTAAGTACGTGGTAAATAAATCAATAACACATTTAGGTGATTAATAAATTGATATGAACTTATAGGGTTTAAGCCTACACAACTGTTCTGCAAGAGAACCGAGCCACTTTTGATATTTGCTAAAAGTTGTCTATTTGAGTAGCACATTCTCAGGACCATATTTCCCATGTATATTCATCATTAGATTATTTGCAGTTCTGTGACCAGGATGGCTGAGTGGCATTGGACTTAAGATCCAATGGACAATTGTCCTTGTGGGTTCAAACTCCATGTCTGGTAGAACAGAAGCACTTTAAGTGGACTACTTTGATGTTTCAGGTTTGTGTTGCTGTCAGTAAACAGGTTTCTGAGGTTTTCAAAACAGGTTTTGCCTTTGCGGTTTTCACGAACAGACGACAATGTTGTCGAAACTATCCCCATTCACATGGATCCACAAAAACAATTAAAAATGCTGTATTATGCTGGCAGGCCAGTATAGGTGGCGATGTCACTTAGTAGATAAACACTACGCGCCTATAGACTGAAGTTGAACATGTAATATGCATGCACATGACGTCACTGTTCTCACAAATTCATGGTGTTGTAGTTTACATTCTCTCTTTTCAAAAACATGCACTTTGAAACCTGTTTTCAAAAGTTTGCATTTTTTTTAATGTGAGTTTACATTTGTGCCAAAAATGAGTCGACTGCTTTGGGCTTTATACCATACACTTGTCCTTGTCTACTGTCATTGCCTACTTGTTCAGATAAATTTGTATAAGTTGATGTGTAGGCTGTGTTCTCTAGTTATGTCATATTGTTCTGCCATCTTCTTCTGTCGTCTTTCTCTGTCGTGCTTACTGTACTCTTGTTCCTTTGTCTTTACTGGAGTCTATGGGAGGCTGTTTCTTCATAAAATATGCATAGCCTATATATAAACAATTTTTTTTTAAGTATTATCTACCAGCAAAGTATGCAAAAAAATTCAATTCATCCATGTGTCTGGTTGCCAGGCCTATATATATATATACAGTAAATATATTAGGACAGACATAAAATAACCTTTAAAGGTGCAGTGTGGGATTTTTAGCGGCATCTAGTGGTGAATCCTGCAAATTGCAAACAGCAAGTCACTCGCGGCCTATCCCTCGGTTTTCAAACTCGAATGAGAAGCTACGGTGGCCGACGTAAGACAAAATATGTCGTCGTCTGAGTCTGAGTCAGCAGCAGAGAGTAGTAAGTCAAGCAATGAGGTTTCTTTAGCGCTGTTTGTTCGCTTTCGGCTACGATAGAAACATACCTTCAGACCTTCATAGAAGGGGATTCCCGCGCCTATGTAGATATAAATGTCTCATTCTAAGGTAATAAAAACATAACGGTTCATTAAGTAAGGTCTTTATACACCACTGAAAACATAGTTATGGATTTTATATTGCATCTCTGTCAATAGATCCTCAGAAATATTACACAATGCACCTTACATAATATAATAATAGTAATCAGCTGATTGTCTCACGAACGTAACCAGCAGATTCTCCCCACAAAGCAAACCCATAATACAGCGAGGGAGAAGACCCACATGAAACTATGCAAATATATATTTTTTCTAACAGGGTAGTAAAAGTTTAGCTGGCTAATATGAGCTGTTACTGTGGCTGAGCTGGTTAAAGCGTAAAGCCTTGTTTAAACTCGACGCGTCCGCATGAGCCCAAAGGTGCAAAAATGACGTGATTGTGACATCGCGCGCGCCTCCGCATCCCCTATACACACTTACTACACACAATAGGCTTTTTTTCTCTGATTTTGGAAACTCGATCGACTTAAAATGCTTCCAAGATCGACGGGTTGGTGATTCCTGTAACTGTTTTACGGTCAATGACAAGAGTAGCCTACTAATCAGCTGTCTCACGAACTTAACCAGCACATTTATCCCCACATAGCAAAGCCATAACACAGCGAGGGAGAAAAATTAAATTACATGAAACAATCCAACTACATATTTACACCACTGACAAGGGAAAAGTCACTACTCACGGTGTTTATGACTAGCTTCTTCTAGCTTCCTGCGGCTTCTCTTTCAATGTAGTGACGAAACGCGCTCTGTAACGCTGTGTGTTCGCGTTCGGCTACTGTAGAAACATGACGTCACAATATGGCGACCTTCATAGAAGGGGATTCCCGCGCCTATGTAGATATAAATGCCTCATTCTAAGGTAATAAAAACATTACGGTTTATTAAGTAAGTTCTTTATACACCACTGAACACATAGTTATGGATGTCATATTGCATTTCTGTTAATAAATACTCAAAATTTTTACACACTGCACCTTTAATCCGATTTTCGCATTGTCGGAACAAAAACAGGATATCGTATAAATAAAAATGCAAATTCACTCCCTGACAGTAGGTGGCGCTTAGAGAACAGCAGAAATATAGCAGTTTCCCAGGTTACCACATAAACTTTTCTGAAGACAGTCCTCTTCAGAGATACATGGGGTCTTTGACGGTTCTCTTCATATGAGAACAAGTAAGGACGACAGAGAAAGACGACGGAAAAGATGACAGTAAAGACTACAGGACAAGACTACATAAACAGAGGACATACACTTCAACATATAGCCTAATTATAAAAATACTGTAGACAAGGACAAATGAAATGTATAGTATAATGCACAAAGCATTTTTGGCACAAATGGAACCTCATATTTTTCAGGCCCCTAAGATCTAGGATTTCTCTTCACTGACTTCACTTTTATTCATCATTTAAGGGGGCAACTTTATTCAGTTGCTTATAGTCAGGTTTCACAGACAAGGCTTAGATTCAGCCAGGATTAAGCCTTAGTTCAATAAGACATTTAAGTCATTTTTATAAACATGCCTTTTATAAATGTGCATCTTGAGACAAAACAATGGCACTGACATATTTTAAGATATGCCAGTTGCAAGTTGCTTTCAGTTAAAACAGCTCAATAATGCATTTTAGTCTTAGACTCAAGCCTTGTCTGTGAAACCATAGAGTATTTTAGAGTATTCAGTTACTTGAACATCATTTAACAGACAAGAGACTTTCTGTTAGGATCCTAAAAAGTTCAATTCTGACATCTATTGGTGTAACATGGCAGCACATCTCCAGTGTTGTTAAGAATCACTTGAACCTGATGGGGAAAATGTGACTTCAAATAGACTTTAAATATTTATAAATAAATATTATTTTTTTTATTTACTTTATTATTGGGAAACTATTTAGAGTATCAATACCTGTTGCCTGCCTGCACAAAACTAACTTTTAAACTTACAAGAGTCCTAAAACACGCCAGATAATTCATGTGTGCTTGCTGAGAAAGACATTACAAAGGCATTCATGCCAATGCATTAAAATTATAGGCCTGTCATACACAGATGCCAACTGCAGTTACAACACACAAAACATCAGATTGTCTGTAGGCCTCATCACATGCAAAATACACAGAAGAAAAGACCAAAGTTGGAACTAATGCAATATAACAGACTTTTGACAGTCACATTACAGTCTGAACTGAGAAAAAAAGAAAAAGAAAATTAATTGTTATCTCATAAATGAAACTGTATTGATACAAGCAAATTGAACTGAACAAGTTTACAGCATATACTGTATAGTTTCTTTCTTTGCTGCCAATGTGTTCCTTATTTTATGGAACTATTACAAAAGCTGCGAAATTGAAATTCGGTGAGCCCAAATACACATCAGCAGCTCTGAATGATCCTACAGTTACCTATTTCATTCACAAGGTCATTAGAATATCACATGGGAACCAGGGTGGCCGAGTGGTTAAGGCGTTGGACTTAAGATCCAATGGACAGATGTCCTTGTGGGTCTGAACTTCATAACATTTAAGTGCAATGGGATATATAAAATAAATGTTCCACTTTAGTAGAAAGTGGAGACATGCAAGCAACCAACAGAGAAACAAGTGACAAAGGTAACTTTGTTAATAAACTAATAGGATACTTAAATGATTTAACCCCACTATTCTTCCAGATATTTGTCACTTTATACCAAAAGCACCTGCATATAACTATAATTTTTCATAGGCATATGCATCATTGCTTTACATTTTGCAGTGTTGTTGTCCTTTTTAAACTTTATGAATTCAATTGAATTCAAATTTATTTGTATAGCGCTTTTCACAATACATATTGTTTCAAAGCAGCTTTACAGAAAGTGCATTTCAGAAATGTACATAGAAAAAAATACAGTTAGTTAATCATGTATTAATTTAGAGCCTTAACATATCGCCGGCGTCGAGTCGTCTCTTCACTCATGAATATGCTTCTAAATTCTTTTTCGGAACTAATACAAAATACTATCAAATGTAAAACTTGTGACCTCAAATACAACTACAATCAAAACTGAAAGACACATCTCACTACCTAGTTTAATGTGATGCATTTTCCACAAAAAAAAAGAAAAAAAGAAAAGCTGTTCTGCGGGTAGATGTGGTCATTCAAAACAAAGAAACAACAGAATACATTTCCTCTAAAAAAAAGGTCAAGATTCAAGATTTTTGAGGTCACTTGAACCTTGCAGCCACCAGGATGGCCGAGTGGTTAAGGCGTTGGACTTAAGATCCAATGGACAAATGTCCTCGTGGGTTCAAACCCCACTCCTGGTAGTTTTAAATAGAATATCATGTTGACTTACACCCTGTAATGCTACTTTGAAAGTAAGCATAGTTCTCAAAAAGAAGCTGACAGATTTCTTAAACTGATTCACATGCGAATGTAACCATCAATAAAGAAAGAACATGCTGATTCTTCTCAGTGTTTGTTCAAATGAATAGAATTGTTGGACTTTATTTCCAAACCACTAAACCCTTTTACACAACTCCTTTTGCAAGTCATATTGCAGAAGTAACTCTCCTAGTTGGGAAACCAAGACTGATGCAATACAATGTATTGCATAAATGTTACAATAATAAACTGTAGAACAATATGGTGATCAAACAAACATAAAGGCATTCAAAGATAAAATAGTATTTATTAAATTAACACACAACAATCATACACACACAAATGTATCTTAAAATAAAGCAGTAATAAAACATGTTTCTGTAATGTTTGCTTGCACTGTACATGGGTGTAAAACACTTGCGGTTTCCTTTTTAATATCTTTTACACATCAAGTGAATGTCCTGTGACACTTACAGAAGGGTAGCAGTGACATTGCAGTATCACTTCAGCTCAATTGCATTGCAGCTCCTGTGGTTTACAAGAAGTCACAAAGCTTGTTTGCAATGGCAACCATCAAACGCAAGCACTGGGCATTGGTTGTTCTCTACAAAGTAAATCACATGACATGGTTAACTCTAGAATGAAAGACTGTTGTTTGTTTAATATGCTATGGCGTACTTGAAATCGGAAGGCTTTAACACCGAGATCATTTATTGCAACATGGAAAACAGCAGCAGAAGATCTGTCGACAAGGGTTTTTCTTCTTGTATTTGACCGCCTTCTTTATCTGAGCTGTAGCTTTAACCAAATAGTCTTGGGTGGCATATACATTTGCCTCAATGTTGTCCACCATGGGCCCTTGTTCCTCCACCAGCAAAGCCAGCTGGAAAAACAGATCATGGATGTCTCGGATGCGACTTTCCAACTCCAAAAGCTCCTTGTGGCGATTCTCGATCTCAGTGAGCGCTGAGCGAGCGGTTCGCCCTTCTGTGAGCAAGTCGTCGGAAAAAACGTTCCACTTGCCGGTCTCAATCATTTCTTCGATTTGATCTCCACTCACTTCTTTACCCACGATCCCCGCTTGCCTTTGGATACGAGTCTTGCAGTTGTCCCTCTGTGCCATTTCGGCGTTGTTGTATTCATTCATAGCCTCATGAAAAGAACCCGTTATAGAGACGAATTGGCCGTGTATCATGCGCACCAAAGCTGAATGGGCTCCGTGTTTCTCCTCCAACTCTTTACAGAGCGCATCCAGCTTCTTTATCCGAGCATACAAGTTCTCCCCTTTCGTCTTGATGCTGCGTGCAATCGTGTTCGAGTCGCGTTTGATGCTGCTAATGCGTCTGACAGAGGTGAGAAAGCGTGTGTTCTGTTTACCCAGTCTCTTGACCTCCATCCTGAGTTGGGCGATCTCTTTCTGGATGGATTGGGCTTCTCTGAAGGTGTCCTCCATGATGTCCTCGCCCTCAAACACAACTGCATGCTGTTCAAATTCACCATTGTCCACATCTTCTCCGCTATCCACTTGCTCTTCCTCCTCGCTGTGGACTTTGGTGGCAACACCTCCCAGTTCAGCCAGCCTGTCTCTCATCTTTCCTGGAAGGGAAATTCAGATTGTTAGACTTTATGGCCTGACAAGCTTTGACTCTACAAACATGTATGAGACCTTCATTGCACAGTATGGTATTCAGGAATATAAAGCCAGACACAGTTCAAAATGCAAGCTTGATAGCGTGTTTTTGGCCTCTCATAAATGGTTTTAGTTCACTGGCAACAATTTACTACAAAGCTAAACTATTTATAACACCAGAAGTGTTTGTCATATATAGTCATCACCGCTGCTGATGATGCTGCTGCACATTTCCCACAAGATATGGTCACCACCATACATAGAATAAAAAGGGTGGGGACTTCCCTTTAATCCTCTGTTGAACACCATGAGGCAATAAGAGCAAAAAGTGACTTAAGTGCTTATATCTAAAATCCTGGAGTAAACTCGTTATAGTCTCATTATATAGCCACAAACCTCAAGCAATACACATGTGAACAAAACAATAATCTAATCGAAGCCCATCCAGTCTATTCCCGGATGTAAAGTCATCAACATTGTGCACTAATGAAATATATCAATGTACGTAAAACTTTATAGGGAAGTGCAGCCACAAAAAATTAAATTGACTGTACACCATTTTACAGTGAACACTGATTCAGTCTCTTAATTCAGTTGATAACTGACTTCCTCAAAACATCAAATAAGTCAGATCTCTTAACAGTAACCACATTTTTTTGTTTAAATAGTTAAAACGATAAAAGGACATAGACTGTGCAGTCGTGTTGTAATTTCAAATTCCTTGTTTAATTCAGATTATTCGCTTGATTTGACTAAACAGCTTGGCGACAAACTTTTTTTTACGTGTAAATCAAATTGAAAAGGTATAAATGATTCATAAACTGTTACGTTACCTTATTGCATGTCCCTTTGTTCAATTCAAACGCTATAAACTCGAGCTTTTATCGTTTCCTAAAGCGCATCACCTCATGTCGCATCGCTGCAGGAAATAACGTTGCAGTCGAATGACTGACTGAGTGTGACTGGTGGTGGGAGTTTCCGACAAGTCAAAACACGAAAGTTAACTCGTGTTTACTCAAGTTTAAAATACAGAATTTCCTCACGTTACATTCACTGACACCTTTTAAACCCTAAAATGCCACACTCTCCTCTCAATATCACATTAGCTAATGTTTAAAATAAAATCCCTTCACACCGTTTTTTTTACTCACACGTTTTCAACATTCACGTTGCACATCCAGTGGAAGATTCTCTAGTGCAAAATCGATCACCTCTGTTTTTACCAAAGGGCACATGTCAAAAACAATCCATTTATAATTGTACAGTGCTGGAGCCTAACTGTCAATAAAAATCGTATTATTTTTTTATTATTAGAAAAAACTGTAGCCTGACTTTAAACAATTCTGTCATTTAATGTTGCTTTGTTCTTCCAGTTTACCCTTGACTGACAACCTAGCCAACTGTATAAGACAAACAATTGATTGAATTCCATATTATAGCCTACCCATTCATTCTTAATAATTATCTCGTAACAAGATAGTACCCAAACCAGTTGTCCTCTGAGGTATGAGGATATGCAATTTACAGGTAGGCCTAGTTGTCATTTTAGAGAGGATCTATAGGGCCTGGTTAAATTATAACGTAATCAAACCTCTGCCATTATGTTTGTTTGAGAGGGGATTTTAGAGATACTGGTCAAAATACAAACCACTTCCCATTCTTTTTCAGTAAATTGCTCATTTGAAAAATCAGAAATTATACACAATTATGTCTAGCGGAATAAAAAGATGTTGTTGCTCAGAAAAGCGAGGTGAGGTTTTCTAACTCTATTGATTGGCTTAAATTTGTTCTAAAACTATTTCTAGAACAAATAGTAGCCTAAGCCAGATGAGTCACAAATAATCATGTGAGTGCAAAAGCAGAAGTGAAACAGCAAAAAGATTTTCTACACAACATGATAGCCCAACTAAACCTAATGGCGTTTGCATATGCAGGAGAAAACACTTTACATAAGATGTATCAGATCAGATATGTATCTCTTTAATCTTAGTCAATGTGAAAGGAATTGGCTCTTTTTGGTCCATGCACTCACCACATGATGGCAGTAGAGCCCAAATAATGATACTCAGAACCTTGTGACCTTTTCCTCCCTGAAGCAGTCACTGAAGTTTGAAATCTGTATTAGGTAATGGGGGTTTTGGGACTGTGTATTTCTGTTTACACTTGTTTGAGCATAACTGCTTCTTTTTGTTTCCCGTGCCTTGTAAATCTAGGTAGACCAGGGCTGTGTCCGAAATTGCAAACTCTATTGAGTAGGTACTTATTTTGAATAAGTAATTACTTCATGACTACTAAAAAAGTATGTTCTACATAGTATGAGTGTGTGTAGTATGAATGTAATCTGGACGTACTACATTGGCCATGTTGTCATTATCATGTGACCTACCAGCGTCAGTTATGTCGCTTCACTGCCATTCCTAAATCCTCTCCCGTGAGATAGTAAAGTGTCCATCATTCAGAATCTCGGCAGAAGAATTAGGTAATCCGGGTACTTTGCACCTACTCTTTTAAGTAGGCCTACTGTGTATTGAGACAGTCTTTTGTCACATGCTATTTTTCACCTACTGTGCTATAGGTGACAAGTAAGTGATTTCGGATGCAGCTCAGTCAGAAGTGGGTTTCCCAAAAGCATTGTTAGCCAACTTCTGTTGAATTGTGTTGATAAAGACAACGAAAGTTGTGACCATAATTGGCCTCGAGAAATGCACCCCAGATCAGTGTGGGTTTCCTCTTTGTACCATGGTTCCTTCCTTACTCGCAGTGTCTCAGGAATTTTTTGCTTTCTGCTGAAACTTTGTGCATGCATTATGGCTGTGTAGGCCTAACTGATGCAAAAATGTAAGCTACAGCAGTCATGTAATGCTACTATACAGGCTAATTACCAAAACATACTTTCTGCCTGATCAATGTGTTATTTATTTGTTTTTTGTATTTGTTTGTTTGTTTATTTATTTAGTTACCATTTTATGAAAATGACATTTAAATTTTGTCAGGTTTTATCCTGTCAAATTTAATTTTAGTCGATTTTACACTGCATAAATGGCATATATCCTAAGTTTCTTAGAAGGAAATGGCCAAAGTGAAACCAAACAATAAAAAAGTAAAAAATAAACCAAACAATAACAAAAACAAATGGCCAAAGTGAAACCAAACAATAAAACAAATAAAAATAAACCAAAAAATAACAAAAACAAATGGCCAAAGTGAAACCAAACAATAAAACAAATAAAAATAAACCAAACAATAACAAAAACAAATGGCCAAAGTGAAACCAAACAATAAAACAAATGAAAAATAAACCAAACAAAAACAAAAACAAATGGCCAAAGTAAAACCAAACAATAAAACAAATAAAAATAAACCAAACAATAACAAAAACTAATAAACTTTTATTATTAATTTAAACATTTACAAATATCTACACATTTATCAACTTACATATGTTTCTTTGTAATTTAAAAAAACGTTATTTATTTTTTTTAGAAACGAATCGGAAAATCCAAGTGAAGGATTCCCGTTTCAATGGTAACAAACTAGCGATTGGCTAAATTTCCTGCAGGATTGTGGGTAGTTTTTGCTACCGTGTAATCGTATTTTGTTTACGAGAAATCTACACAGAAGCAAACACCATCGATTGACCTCAAAACTGGTCTGTCTTAAAGGGATAGTTCACCCCAAAATTAAAATTGGGCTTCTGATTGTACGTCACACGTAGGCTCACTATTGGCCGACGGTGGTCATGTGTGTGATGCGTGTGACGTACAACCTAGAAGCGCTGTGCAGTTACACTACGTGAACTATCTCGAGGCCCACAGAGAAGGAAATGAATAGTTGAATGAAGTCATTATTTTTGTTTGTTTTTTTTTGCGCACAAAAAGTATCCTCGTCGCTTGATAAACTTAAGATTGAGCCACTGTAGTCACTTGGACTATTTTAACGATGTCTTTAACTTTTCTGGCACGGCAAGTTTCGATCCCTTAGAAGCCTATGGAGGAGTGATCCAGCTCTCAGATTTAATAAAAAATATCTTAATGTGTGTTCCGAAGATGAACGAAAGTCTTACGGGGTTGGAACAAATGAGGGTGAGTAATTACTAACAGAATTTTAATTTTTGGGTGAACTATCCCTTTACAGTATATATTTTCCTATGGAGAAAATGAATGAGGGTTTACTTCCACGGTAGGCCTACTGTTGCATTCTAGCTTGCACACTGTTATTTTGTTTTGTCATATTTGTGTTAGTACTGTGTTAGTGTTTTTATTGTTTTATTACAATCATTTGTATTTTTCTTTGTGGTTGATGCACATTTTCCCAAGTAATTACATCCAAATTGACCTTTGTCCATTAGGAAAAGCAACTATTACAGAAGCATCTATTCTATCTGTTTAGTAACCTAAGTATTTTTACCTTTAGGAAATATAACTTTTTCAAATCTTATATCAAGAATTAAGATAAGAAGATTCTGTAATACAGCCCGTTATTTACTTTGCACTTGTGCTTACTGTTGTACTGTATAGGCCTACAGTATTCATATCTTGATAATTTGTTCGATTTTAATTTAGCTGTTTATGTTCGAAATCAAAACCATGCATATCAAACTGATTCTGAAACAGTGAGAACATCACATGAGGCAACTTCTGTCATTAGTTACAAACATGCAAAGAAACGTTGTGATGCAAATATGATTACCTCTAGTGCAGTCAGATGACAGTGATCAGAGTATTTATTAAGCTCTCTATACACCGGTATTAAAGTTCAGGGATATTGTTGGTTCTCTTTTCTGATATATGATACAAGTAAACACACCCATATTTAAATTGTGACTTTTATGGATTTTTTGTCACTTTTTAAAGTATGCAACTCCAGCTTCAACCCTCTGTCAAGATACACAAATAGAAATAAATTGCAAAAATATTTCCTCTCATATTTAGCCATGATCCGCAAAAATCTATAACTTTTGTCTTACAGCTACTGGATGTCCTACCACTATAACCTTAAAGACACTAGGAATGCCAGTTCATGCCAAAAATATCCACAGGAATGGCTGCATGAGTTTCAATCTCAATCTTTTTTGCTCAAAAATAAGTTTAAAAATAAATAAGTACACTTGGTTGTATTTATGCATTTTTATTATTTCATCACAAAGCCATTTATTATTTCATGTCAAAGCTTGAGGCACAAAGTCTCTTGAAGCTTGATGTTGTTGGTGTGTTTTCAGATCACGCTGCATTTAAAATGATGGAATTTTTGTTTCTGAGGTTACGGTTTTGTGCCCTGATATGAAACTGCTTAGGTAAAGACATAACTCAGTAAGTGCACTTTCACTGTATGCTTAATTTGTTTATGCATCTAATTGAATTACACCCTTCCGCCATACTTGTCTCTATGTGAGAATAGTGCTTCTGCACAGTAAACAATGATATGTTGTGCAAACACAGAGTATTTCCAAAATAAATGATATGGTCAGAATGTCATTTTTTTCCCCATTAGATTAGGATATTTAATCACTTTAGGAAAAAAGGACAAGCAATAGAGTTCATGACCCATCTGAACGGGTCCAAGATTTTAGCATATTAGAAAAAGTTAATTAGGCATATCACATTTGCGTGTTCCAATCCTAATCATCATACTTGCACAGCTGCTTCTGTATGACTTGCAAGTTTTGTGAATGTGAGTTATGGACTTTGTTAACTTTGTGTGTGGACATGACAGGGAAACCAAATGGTTTTACACTCAAAACTGATCAACTTTTGAACAAACCACAATTGTAATTCTGCATTTACTTTCATTTCACTTGAACCAAAATTGAAATGAATGTTGTCACTTTGTGATATAAAAGGTATTGGTGAACGTGATTTCACCAAATACAACTTGTTCCTGGATCAACATCAACACCAATCAACCAATCAGATTTGTGGGACAAATTTACAGTGTATGTCAAGTTTAGGCTTAAAACCAGGGTAAGGTGCTTCTACATCACCAGTGTTAGATCACCTATCATTTCCCTCTGATTTTAGGGATAAGTTATGAGTAGGGTTATGTTTATGGGAAGGGATAAGGTTAAGATAAACAAACATACACTCTGTATAATAATATGCAATATTTTGCTACTCATCTTAGGAAATACTGATTTGACCATTTTAGACTATTATTTTTGTAGATAATTATTTATCAACTGAATTCCTGTTCATCTGAAATATTCTTGCATCACGGTTTATTAGAAAGAGGATCATGTAGTATCTTAAACAATCCTTTAGGTTGCAGCACCAGTCACATAAAAAAAAAAAAAAAAATGGATCCTTTTTTTAAAGGTCCTCTCGCTCCCAGCCCTTCTGTAATTAATTTTGCATTCAATTACACCAAATAAGATACCTGTAATTCACTTACCATTACAGAGCAAGGAGCCACAACACGCAATTATGCAATCAAACATCCTGCAAGCTGGGAAATTTCCATTCCGTTTCTTCAGCTTGCATGTACTTATGCAAATATAATGTGTGTCTTTTAAACATGACATGTTAAATCTGTGATTGGCGACACTGAACAAACAAATAGGTTGCAAAACATGGTTGCATGAACAGACAGACAAAATCTAACTATGAGAGAGATATGCATGCCTGTAGTTTATTCACATCCTTTCCAGGGACTTTTAAACTGTAATGCCTGAAGAAAACATCAGCTGGTTTTGGTTAGCCAGGCTGTGACTTAAATTAACTGATCCTGTTAGTACTTAGTATGAGAATCTCCACAGCACTTCCAGTGTTTCAGGGCCTTTGATTGAATTAGCGTTCATGTTTGTCATGTGTTTGGACATCTTTCTTGGCTCAATAATTGCTGTCCATTTCAGTTATAAAGGAACAAAAACATAGATAATTTGTTATTTCTCAGCTATAATTACAGCTCTCTGATTAGTCTATTCAAATGATCAATGACACATCAAACTACATCTAAAGTTCCCCAGAAACACTAGAAAACTAGATTTTTATTCTTTTTTAAGAAAATGTTAATGGCGTTTGCGTGGGCAAAACTCGCCATCCCAATGCTCAGTGTTTTGAGTGATTGCCAGGGCATGGTTTCTAATGTGTTTTGGGTTGTTGCTATGTGTTCAATTGCTTATTCTCCAAAGCCAATGACATATGCTATTCTTCAAGTTGTCTGTTTTTGTCTGCTGGCTGATCAGCTTTTTTAAATAGATCCTCTTCCATGTTGCTCCCACAACTTAAGAACATAAAGTAGACTCTTAGTTTTAAAATACATGAATTTGGAATGTGATTAAGTCAAAAGGTTATTGAACAGCTTAAACAGGACTGTCGCTTCCTGCTCTGTAGAAAGACACAAGTTTCCTGTGAGATTTGGGTTCAATACCTTTGGGTTCGGTGGGATCAGACCACCGACATGTTGTAATTCTCTCTCCAAAAGATGACCAAAGACTGATTTATAGCATTTATGAACCAGAAAATGAGCTTGTAGACGAACATTTAATCTGCCCCTGATTTTTCTGATTTATGCATTTATTTATTTATGTGTTTTCTGATTTATGCATTATCTTGATCTTAAGGCCCAACAGTAATTCATGTTGATGTTCATTATGTTGCTAACGAAGTGTGTGTCCCTGTTTGAGTCCCTCCTCAAACTCACACTGTTGGTTAAAACAATCATGTTGTGTGCATCATGTTGGGCATCTCAAGCATTTTTGTTTGGGATTGATCACAATTTCACAAAGTCAAAAAAGAAGGCATCACAGCAAATTTAGTTTTATTATGATCCAGTGCTGTTTAAGGAATAGTTCACCCAAAAATTTAAATTCTTTCATTAATTACTCACCCTCATGTCATTGCTGTAAGACTTTCGTTTATCACAGTGAAGATCTTTTAAATGAAACCTGAGAGCTTTCTGTCCCTCCATTTACATATGCAAATACCACAGATTCTTCAAAATGTTCATAAAGAGATCGTAAAACTAATCCATATGAATTAAGTGGTTTAGTCCAAATTTTCTGAAGAGACACGATCGCTTTATTTGATAAACAGATAGAATTAAGGCTTTTATTCACATAAACATTCAACTCACACATCAGTTGTGGTAAACAGAAGCTCAAACATGTTCGCTTGACATGTTCGTGAGAGAAACACTGAGGTTCCACAAGAACCAATGAGGTTCATTCTCGTGTTACGCTGCACGTTTGAGCTTCAGCGAGAACCAATGAGGTTCATTCTCGTGTTACGCAGCACGTTTGAGCTTCAGCGAGAACCAATGAGGTTCATTCTCGTGTTACACCAGGGACGTGCGGTCAGGGTAGGCAGGGTAGGCAGTGCCTCACCAAAGGAAATGCTGACATTACATTTATTAATCCCAGGAGCTTTATTAATTCACCACATTATTAATTGCATTTATTTTATTCCAAATATTAATTTTTGTAACAAAAAAAAATCCGGAATACTTATATAATACTCCTTTTGCCATAGTTTGCTCCTAAAAACCATTGTTTCATGCAGGAAATTCAAGGCCATGGTCATTGAGGCAGAGATTCGGCAGTGCCTCTTTGGTCCATAGAACGTAGTTTAGGGAGATTTGCGCATGCGCAGTCAGTTCTCATGCTGTTTTGAATTATCAACATTGAGGCAGAGACCGAGACTGCTTCATATCACGTGATCCACTCGCACGTTTGAGCTTCAGCGAGAACCAATGAGGTTAATTCTCGTGTTACGCAGCACGTTTGAGCTTCAGCAAGAACCAATGAGGTTCATTCTCGTGTTACGCTGCACGTTTGAGCTTCGGCAAGAACCAATGAGGTTAATTCTCGTGTTACGCAGCACGTTTGAGCTTCAGCAAGAACCAATGAGGTTCATTCTCGTGTTACGCTGCACGTTTGAGCTTCGGCAAGAACCAATGAGGTTAATTCTCGTGTTATGCTGCATGTTTGAGCTTCTGTATGAACCAATGAGGTTCATTCTCGTGTTACGCTGCACGTTTGAGCTTCAGCAAGAATCAATGAGGATCATTCTCGTGTTACGCAGCACGTTGGAGCTTCGGCAAGAACCAATGAGGATCATTCTTGTGCTACACAGCACGTTGGAGCTTTAGCGAGAAGCAATGAGGTTCATTCTTGTGTTACGCAGCACGTTTGAGCTTCAGCAAGAACCAATGAGGTTCATTCTCGTGTGTTTGAGTATTTCACTCAAACATGAAAATATTGTCATAATTTCCTTACCCTCATGTGTTTTGAAGGAATGCATGAACTGATAAAATGCATACCATGAGGTGCAATGTCTCTTTGCATAAATGCATACAGTAAAATAAATATGAACCTGATCCATAATGACATGACGCCACACACCATTGTTTCTCATGCGCTTTGTGACTGTCAGGTTTTGGATGTGTGCAACATGAACTTTGTTATGAAAATGTTCCTGTCCTGTTTGGAGCTTGACAGCCTATGTTGTATAAAAAAAGAGCATCATAAATGTTATCCTTTTGTGATGCTCATATGCGTTTCGTAATTACACAAGAGTGGGCAAATGCTTTTTGGGTGAACTACTCTTTTAAAAGTTGTAAACATTCATGTTAAGGTACTAAACAACAGAGGTCTTTTTGGTCTTTCCTTTTGGAAATTTAAATTATCCTACTTTCGTAAAAGGTCAAACTTTCCTTTGAAATGAATGAACATGCCTTCAGAGGGAAATCTTTGAGAGATCCAGAAAATAAGAGAAGCATTGCAGAGTGTTTTATGTGGGGTTGTTTGTCACACTCGTGATGTTTGAGTTCACGTGGCCTCGTTTAATCTTAAATTGCATTATGATAAAGACTGTTCCTCCTCAGAATAACATTTGACCAGTCAGTTGATTTTAATTCACCCTCTGCCCAGACTTTCCGCTTTATCTCTTTTGGGTATGTGCTGCCCAAAATGGCTGGAAAATCTATATTTTTATCTTTACTTCCATTGCTCCCAAATTAGGCTTTTCTCTTACTATTACATAATCCATTTACAATGGCTGTAAATTATTCCAACCCTGCTTGACCACAACAGAACACAGAATCTTCTTTTACTGTGCCTACATTTCAACATATTCACACTGGTTGAGGTAATAATAATGATAATTCTTGATCATTTCTATCATCCTTGTGCATAGTACATAACAATGCATACTATCTTCTCTATGAGAACAGACATTTTATGGTAAAGGTTAAACTCAGTTTAGCACATAACTCTTAGTAACTTGCATTCACAAAAAGCATTGCTTTCTGATGGATTGCTGGATGCTTTCACTAAAAAAAATATTTCAACTTAAAATTATAGTTATATTTTGAGTTACATAATAGTTATATAATCATAGTTGTATAATAAAATTGGCTGTACAGGTCATTTCATCTTAAATTATATTAAATGCAATTGACTTGGAAAATCCAGTTGAATCTCATATAACTATAGAAATATCTCATATAAAAAAAAGTTGAAATTGTTGAAATTATTTTTAAGTAAAAGTAATGTAAAAACATGTGTTGCCATGAATTATTGATCATATATATATATATATATATATATCATGATAGTATATATCATGATAGTACTGATAGTATGAATGAGTGAGTGAATGGGTGAATGTGAGGCAAATTGTAAAGCGCTTTGGTGGCCATTGGGTCTGTGAAAGCGCTATATAAATGCAGTCCATTTACCATTTACCATATATATATATAAGTAAAATTAATGTAAAAACATATGTTGCCATGAATTATTGATCATATATATATATATATATTTTAAATGTTTTTTTTTTTACAGTGTACAAAAATTGATTAAAATTTAAATTCAGACAAAATACAATGTCTTGCAGATGTTTGGAGACCTTTATTTCATTTTCTCATTTCACTGAGTTATAAATCCTACATCCGTAAATAGTGGTGCATGGATTTACAATTAGATTAAGATCAGGGGGCTCTGTGAGAGCGAGTCCTTCACCCATGTCCCTCCCCTCCCCTTTCCTTTATTATTTTTTTCCTTGCTCAATTTTTCACTGCCCCTGGCAACCGGAGTCACTTTGATCACTATTCCTCCTCGGTCCTTACCTCAGATCCCTTCATGCCTCCCAGTAAACTCCTTACATTTCACATCCCCATCCTTCCAATCTCTCCACGCCACAAAGTGATCAACCGTCGTCGCTCCATTCCCTCCAACTTGATTCACCTTTCCCCTTCAGCAAAACCTCCCCTTCCTTATCACCTGACCTCCCAAATCCCTGAACCTCCCCCCATTCCGCCCTAATCAAACTGGGACTCTGGAACGCACGCTCAGTCTGCAATAAACCCGCAGCTACCTTAGATGCCTTCCTATCCTTCCACTTTGATGTCCTTGAGCTCACTGAAACTTCGGGACATAGCCATGACTCGGTTTGAGGATGACTTTAGAGTCATTCGGGCCAAACTCAAGGCACGCTGCGCTAACAGATAGCGCGTGTAAGTCCACCACACGTTTAACTGATGACAGAGCCAAAAGAAAAACGGTTTTGAGTGAGAGGTATTTTAGATTCGTTGAATCTAATGGTTCGAAGGGATGCATCTTTAGGGCCTCTAGGACCACGGAGAGATCCCAAATAGGAACCGAAGGTGGGCGCGGAGGGTTCATCCTTCTGGCTCCTCTCAAGAAGCGGATGACCAGCTCGTTCCTTCCTAGCAACCGGCCTTGCTTCGACTCAGCGAAGGCTGCGACGGCCGCCACGTATACTTTGAGCGTGGATGGGGACCTGCCCTTATCCAGCAGCTCTTGAAGGAAACCGAGCACCTGCGAAACCTTACCCGTTCTGGGGTCCAGATTTTTGTCGGTGCACCATTTGGAGAACAAAGAGGCATTTAGACGCATATAGCCGTCTCGTAGAGGGGGCTCTAGATTGCGTGATCGTGTTCATAACTCCTTCTGGCAGGATAACGGGTATCCGTTGATCAACCACACGTGCAGAGACCATCGCTCTGGGTGGGGATGCCAGATCGAGCCGCAGGCTTGAGAGAGGAGGTCCCTCCTCACCGGAATCGGCCACGGGGCTGTGTGTGACAGCCGTGTTAGTTCCGGGAACCAGGTTTGGTTCTCCCATCACGGGGCTATGAGGAGCACCGGGCTGTGCGATTCCCTGATTCTCTTGATTACCTGCGGTAACATCGAGATCGGAGGGAAGGCATATAGCGGGCGGCTGGGCCAGAGTTGGGCCAGCGCATCCTCGTTCTTTGAAAAGAACACTGGGCAATGAGCGTTGTCCTTTGACGCGAATAGGTCGACTTCCGCTCTGCCAAAGACAATCTGGACCTGGACAATCTGTCCGGTCCTTCGTTCAGGATCCCTGTCACGTGCGTCGCTCTCAGCGAGCGCAGGAAGCACTGGGCCCAAACGAGGAGGCGTTCTGCCAGATCGCAGAGGCTCCTGGATCTGACACCGCCCTGGCGGTTCACGTAGGACACAACCAACATGTTGTCCGAGTGGACTAGAATGTGTTGGTCCTGTATGAACGGGAGGAAGCGCTTCAGCGCGTTCTCGACCGCCAGCATCTCCAGACAGTTTATGTGAAGGCATTTCTCTCGGTCTGACCACAGGCCAAAGACCGGTCTGCCCTCGAAAAGGCCGCCCCAACCTGAGTTGGAGGCGTCTGTCGAGATGATCTCCAGACAGTTTATGTGAAGGCATTTCTATCGGTCTGACCACAGGCCAAAGACCGGTCTGCCCTCGAAAAGGCCGCCCCAACCTGAGTTGGAGGCGTCTGTCGAGATGATTTTTTGGTGGGAAATCGCTCCCATTGTCACCCCCTGCTGGTACCAATTGGCCGCTAACCAGGGCTGCAGAGCTGAAATGCAGCTCTGAGATATCCTGATCCGCTTGTAGCCGCGCGTCCACCCCTTACGGGGTATGCGGGGGTTCAACCAGCGTTGCATTTCAGCTCTGCAGCCCTGGTTAGCGGCCAATGCTCAGTAAGCCCAGCTGAAGCACTGCTGCAGCTGAGGCCATACAGCCCAGCATCCTCTGAATTTTTTTCAGGGAGGCGGTTCTGCCCTTCTGGAAAGATGCGGCTAGGTGTCGAACACGGCGCGCGAGCTCTGTCGACAGCTGAGCCTTCAAAGCCACGGAGTCCAGTTCCATCCCTAAAAAGGAGATTGACTGGCTGGGCCGTAATGAGCTCTTGGTCCAGTTGACCATGAGACCCAATCTTTCCAAGTGACTGAGAAGCATAGTTCTGTGAGATACGAGCTCTATCTCTGACTGTGCTAGAATCAGCCAATCGTCCAAGTAGTTCAGAATTCGCACACCCTGACATCTGAGGGGGGCGAGCACCGCGTCCATGCGAATCTTAAGAATGGCCTGTGACGGGGTATAATCTGTATCTGAAAATACGCGTCTTTCAGATCGAGAGATATAAACCAGTCCTTCGGGCGAATTTGCGCGAGGATCTGCCTGGTTGTAATCATTTTGATTCTCTCCTCATGAGAGCTTTGTTAAAAAATCTCAGATCTTATATAGGCCTCAGGCCTCCGTCCTTCATTGGTACGAGAAAATAAAGGCTGTAAAAGCCTGACTCGCTCAGAGAAGGCGGCACCGTTTCTATAGCTCCTTTGCACAGCAGTTTAGCTATTTCTGTGCGGAGTAGATGTGCTACTTTCGCGCTCACTGTCGACTCGGTCCGAGTGTGAAAACGCGGGGGACGGCGAGCGAACTGTAGTGCATAGCCCTGTCTTATTGTGCTTAGCACCCACTCTGAAACCCCTGGAATGGCTTCCCATGCTTGTGCATGTGTGGCTAGGGTATGGAGGCAATGACCACCGGGTTCCGGTCGCCGCACACTATGGGCTTCGGGAACTGAAACGGAGATGTGGGCGCGGCTCGTGCGCCCTCGGTGCTTGAATGAAGCGGCTCGCTGACAGCCGCTTGAGGCTGGTTCGCACGTAACGACCCGATTACATTGAATGGGGAGCGTTTTACAATGGCTTTCTGAAGCGCGAGCGGCGCTTGAGGCGGAGCGACTGATAGTACGCGCGAGCGCTCGTGAGCGAGCTCGTAGCATACATTTGCAGTCTGACCGGTATGAGTGCTTAAACACGGCAGCTCGCTGACAGCGATGGCACGCTGTTTCATATGTGACGTCCCGGTTACTTTGAGCGGGGAACGTTTTATGAGAGCTTTGTAGCGAGTGAGCGGCGCCGGAGACGAGGCATTTATTAGCAAGCGTGAGCGCGCTGGGGCGGGCACGTGACTTACAATCGCAGCCTGACTCATATGGGTGTCTATATGCGGCGGCTTGCTGACAGCAACAGCTGGCTGTTTTAAATGAGGCGACCCGGTTACTGTGAACGGGGAGCGTGCCATGAACATTCTGTGACGCGCGAGCAGGGCCGGAGACAGTGTGTCTGTTAGTAAGAGTGAGCGGGCACGTGACTTACACTCATAACCTGACTTACTTGAGGTTGAAATGGCCGTGTGACAGAGCGGGCATGAGATGGACGCGAGCGCGAGTTCGCGGGCACAATGTTTACATCTAACACTCGAGCGGCATTTGCCAGCTTTATGAGAGTGGGCTCTGTGGGCCTGAGGGCCACATGTTTTCGAGTGCTTGTGTGTAGGGGTAAACACTGGGACGTGGGCACATTTTCTACACTTAAAACACCAGCAGCGTGAGCCGGATAAACAGAAAATACACTCTTTATGAGATTTCTGTGGGTCGCCGTAAAAACGGCGTTTGTGTGCAGGCGAGAGGCCATTATAGCCGGCTCGTTGGCTGCTAAATAATCTCCTGCAGTAGCCCTCTGGGGGACTGACAAGGCGTGGCGTTTCGACGGTGGTCCGGCCGCAGCGGGACTTAACCGTCTTTTCTCCCTTGGTGTTAGGAGGGCTTCGCTTGCTCGGGCTTCAACACAATCCTCGGCCGGGGTCCCCGCGGGGGAGGCGGCCTGTGGCGGCTGTCCGAGCGCGATCTAGGGCGGCCACCCTGTCGACGCTGCGAAGCGGCAGGCTTGGCTGGACGCTGAGTGGAGCTTCTAGCAGGCGGCTTGTCACGTGACCGCCCTGTGGCTGAGCTAGAGCGCCGTGGCAGAAACAACTTAATGGCCTGCGAGGTCTTCTGTACTTCGGAGAAGCGATCCACGATGCCGTTGACCGCTGGGCCGAAGAGACCGGTGGGGGAGAGCGGCGCGTTGAGGAAAGTGGCGCGCTCAGACTCCCTCATGTCTGCGAGCGTCAACCAGAGGTGCCTCTCTGTGACGGTTAGCGCAGCCATGGATCTGCCGATGGCCTGAGCTGCGGTCTTTGTGGCGCGGAGGGAAAGGTCCGTCGCGCTCCTTAGATCAGCGATCGCAGCTGGATCCGAGCCCTTCTCGTCCCATTCGCGGAGGAGGTTGGCTTGCAGGATCTGCAGAACGGCCATAGAGTGCAGGGCGGAAGCAGCCTGTCCGGCGGTGGAGAAGGCGCGGCCGACGAGAGCTGACGTGGTCCTGCAGGCTTTTGAGGGGAGCGCAGATTTTGAGCGCCATCCAGAGGAGGGCGGGCAAAGGTGCGCTGCTACCACTTCTTCCACTTGGGGGATGGAGACATACCCCTTCTCGGCGGCGCCGTCCACGTGGGAGAGTGTCGCGGATACACTGGTGTGGAGTTTGGCGTGGAGCTCCGGCAGAAAAGGAGCAGGCCTTGAAGCCAGACGAGCCCGCAGGGTCGCTATAGCAGCTCTTCGCAGTGGATGCAGCCGCCCGACGTTAGTGCGAGGGCTGCGTGGTCCTGGCCCAGGCAGAGAGCGCAGATCACGTGGCGGTCTCCGGCGCTGAGCGGGGCTCGGCACGAGCCACAGGACGTGAGAGGCATTCTTAAAAGAGAGTAAGAGTTTTACTCTTTTTAGTAAAAGTGTGTGTCGCAGCGGCGAGCACACACAGACAAAGTAAAACAGTGACAAAGAGCAGTAAAGGATATTTGTCACCGGATAGCGTTGCTGGCACGGAAGGCTGAAGGCGGCGAGAAGTCGACCGGCTTCCTCAGGCGCTTTCCTCTGCTGGCAGTCGCTGGTTTCAACGGCGGCGGCTTCTCTCGGATCCAGCGGAATGAAGAGCTTCGCTGAAGAGATGAAAATCAGGGAAGCAGCCTCTGAGCCCCGCTTTTATACGCTAAGCCACACCCCCTTGCGCGGGCTGTGACGCGTAGTGGGTGCGAAGCGCCACCATTGGGCGTGACGTCACGCCAGGCTCACTGGTAGGCTGCTGCAGTTGCCGCAAGGCAGCCAATGAGCACGCTAGACAGCCTGCTCTAGGTCTGCAGCTGCTGCACTGCATTGACAATATATACAAAATTAAGGATAATTTTGGCTTCAATATCTCGAGCAAAGATGAACTTTACCCGTGGCGTAAGCTAAACTTACGCAATACGAGAGAACCTCTCATAAGAGAACCTGAACAGCACACGTTGCTATATCTGTGTTTAAACTTCTAATCTGCCAATTTAAACATTCAAGCGCAAGACACGAAAGAAACACGCGTGCACGCTATGAGAAGATTTGTTTGTGCACTAATCCAAAAAATCATAGTTTTCAGGCACATTCAGGCATATGTGCCTGAAAAGTATGATTGTATGGCCTACCTGAAAAACCTGAAAACGATTGTATTTATTTGTGCTGTTGCTTATAGTTGTATTATTGTTCTTTTTTTTTTTTTTTTACAGTAGTCCTTTATTCCCTGAACACAGCACATTCCAAACCATACCGAAACCGTGATAAAACTGAACCATTAGTAATTTTAACCGTTACAGCCCTAATTTCTACATGGATCTAACTTTGTCATTCACATTCAAGACAGAAAATTACAACAAAATCAGAAGCACATAATTATATTGCAGCAATGTAGCATTAATTGGAATAGACAAACCTGATAATTAAGGAGTGTCCACATACTTTTCGCCATTTCATTTATTAATGAGTGGGCCATGTGCATTGAATTTCTGGCTTGACCTTCGATTGTTTTAGTTATCTTCTTAATTAGCCTACTTAATTGGATTTAATATTAAGACATTGACATTAAAATATTTCTTGGCAGTTTAATTGCTTTAAAAACAAATTATATCACAAAAAATGTATTTGTATGTAGGAAGTGGGTTTTTTTTTTCCTCAAAGGTTCACATGAGAACTACTTTTTTCAACTTTGAAATTAACTTAACGTTTGTCTTATTATTTTTTTTAAAAAGCATTTGTCTATAGTTATTCCACAAACGTCATGAGTTGTTTTTACAAGCTTTTAGTTCACCTTAATGCCATCATTGGACTATACATAAAAACACACGAGAAGCAAGAGAAGCATAATTACGAGATAAATACATTCATTGTAGTTGGTTGTCCCTCGGTCATCCCAGGACTCTCGTTCTCTCTCCATTGATCCGTCGAGGCGTGCCAGTGTGTTCATGTGATGCAGGAAGGATGCGTCCTAAAAGAGTTTGTATCGAGCCAAACTGCATCACTTCTGAGTCCAACCACCGCTCAGCACTCATCTTTGGATATCCTCCCTTTCGCTTTGCAGTTACATTGGGTGAAAGGGAAGAAAGCGAAGAGAAGGATTGTGAAATGGGAGCTACGGCATCATCCAGCAGCAGATGCGAGGAGGACGAGGCGGAGGAACTCACTGTCACTGCAGCAGCGAGCGAGGCTCAGGGTGACGGCAGAGCCGATGACAAGGTAGAATATATGAAATCTCCTGCTTGCAGAGAAATGCTTCACAAACTTTCAAAGACACGATTTCTGAATCTAAGGACACGCACGGGCTGCATCTCAAAACATAGCGAGCTGCCTAGATAGCATTTTTGTGGTAATGCAGAACATGCATATGATGTTAAGAATGTTTGATAGGTAGACAGATGATCAAATTATTGCTCAGTGTTTGCTCTCTTTTTTAGCTCGGGAGAAGAGATTTCTCAGTTATGTTTTATCCTTGTTTCTCCTTGAGGGATACATAAAATACACTCAAATGAGGCATTTGTTGACAGTAGCCTATGTATAGAGTCATCAAATTAATGGGGATTGCAGTTAATTTAGTCTTGATCATTCAATGAGAAATGTGTCTTCATATGAGTTTTGATTGCAGTCTTTGGTGGTTTGGCAAATTTGAGCACAGTTTGAGACATTGTTGACATCTATTCTGAAACCAGTGGACACATGTGACATTGCTTTTCTCATAAGAAAATTTTGAGTCAATTTTGTCAAAATAAATGTCAAAAAAATAAATGACAAAATAAATGACAAAAATCCAATATCCTCATTTGCAGCTATTTAACTGCAGTAAGTCAAAAGTTGAAAGGAAGAAGATTAGGTGACTGTCCTATTTATAGGTGTTTGCCCTAAATACACTTTAGTGAACAAAATTTGCATTAGGTCATGGTAGTTCAGATTAGATAGTTTATCTTAGTTTTTAAGAGAGAAAAGTCTATTGTGGCTGGTTTTTTACTTTCAAGAAAGACATTGAGGAAGAATCTGTCATCTTGTGGCATGAGAACTGCAGGAGTAGACATATTTGGGTAAAATCACACACATGTACAAATCATCTGCCAAGTGCCAACAATAATACAGTAACCCTAATAATTGATGCTTCCCCAATGGCTTTCGAAGGATATGGTAAATTATTTTACACCCAGACTCTAAACTTTAAATTAGATTTAAAAGTATTTAATCACTACTACACTGCTTCTTATCATGTGGATTGAATTACTGGTTTGGCCTTTGATGTTTGTTTTCTTGTTCATCTGAATTATTGTATTGTATTAAATGTGTAGGTTAAGAATTTAAAATGCAATTTCCTTTTGTTTTTTGAAAGACGGTTTATTTCAACATATCACAACTCTGTTTGGGTTTGTCAGTTGTTTTGGACTAATGTGTGCACATTAATGGATAGGGATATTTGTAGTGCTCTTATTCCCAAAGGATTGATGGAATTTTCCCTTACTGTACTGGGTGCATTGATTTTCCATGTAAAACATGATGAGGTCAGCCATGGTTTAACAGGAAGTCTGTGAAATGGCTTTTAGTCAAAGGAGAGCTATCTGATACTCGGATTCCATGAATGTGTTCATTTATTTTGTTTTGTTAGTTATCCCAAGGGACCTCTCCTTCAAACTACATTGTGATTAGGTGGTTAACATTAAGCAAATGTATTCAAATGATATTGTGATAACCTTTGAAAAATGTTTGGGGAATTTCTTAACTTCAATCTGTCACCATATACAGTACTAATTTATTTATTTATTTTTTGGCCTGACTGAGCCAACTGATTTTAACCATAACCTTTTGAGTATGTTGTTGTTCATTATTCATTATCTTACTATATACTTTGAGACAATAGACATTTATAGCATAATTTTGTATTATTTTAGTTTGTGTAATGTTTGTACAATGCAAATTAACATTATTTATTGTTCCTTTATGAGTCATAAGGACAGATAGCTAAATTCATTGTTTACCTTGTTGGTCACTCCTTAATTTGTACTGTCTTTTGCTTAGTTGTTACAGAAAAATGGACAGATCTCCAATTTGAATGTAAAGACAAGGAGCCATGCAGATGAATTAAATGGGCACTTTGAGGAAAGAGTACTTGCAGATGGTAGGTGGTACTATGTTATTGCTATTCTCCCTCATTGTTTCCAATTTGAAATGAAAACAGTGCTTATATAGTAGTAAATATCCAAGCACAAATACTTCATACACACACACACACACACACACACACACACACATATATATATATAGCATACATACTCAACTTTCTTGAACTTTCTTTCTTTCTTTTTTGTTAGTTGGCTCAGGGTTTGTCACTCTGAAAGAAGATGGCACAGAAACAACTGAAGACCTTCAGGAAATGGATGCTCTTCAACCAAACATTAAGAATGAGAGCACAGAGATGGTCAATGCGGATGGTGAAGAACCTAAGGAGGACAACCAAGTGAATGATATCAATGAAGTTGGCTTCAAAAAAATCTTCAGATTTGTTGGATTTAAGTTTACCCTAAAAAAAGACACATGTGAAAAGACTGAAGCAAATGAGCAAGAAGAAAGAGTTGCAAGTCCCTCAGATGACTCCAATGACACTCAAGAGAACAGTGCAGTGGCAGCAAATGAAAACACGACTGACGAGACTCACAAAAGTGAGGCGTTTTCCCAGCCTGATGCAGCAGAACCCTTTCAACAAACAGACAATGAAACGGAGCTGGATCCGGACATAAAGTTAGTGGAACATCATGTGGAGGACACACCTGATAAAGAAATGGCAAAAGAAAGTCCTGAGCCGGAGGAACAAATGTCACCAATCAAGCAATTCTTTACACAGGGTATCTTTGCCAGTTTAAGAAAAAGAAAGAAAGAAGAGGAAATACAGAAAGAGAGTAAGGAAGAGGAACTCAAAAGAATCGAGAAAATTGATGCAGAGGAGGCTGAACGTGAGGACAGTAAATGCATGTGTCTTGATATCCCTTATATTTTATCAGAGGAAGAAAAAGATGCAGTGGAGAAAGCCGATGACACATTGTTACCTGAAGGAGAGCTTCTGAATTTTCTAGAGAAAGATAAGGTACAAGGAAGTCCACTTAAAAGACTTTTTAGGAAATTTTCCACAAGAAAGAGAGAAAGTAAAGCTGCAGAAAAGGTGATCGAGGCAGAGGAACAAGTCTCTGAACAGCCAAAGCCATTCTTGGAATTGACAGAACAAGGGAAAGTCGAGGAACCAATGATTGGGGAACCAAAACCTGCTGAAGAGGAGCTGGTTGCTGATGTAAGCCCTCAAGAGTCCAAAAAGAAATCTGACACCACCGTTTCCTGGGAGGCACTGATTTGTGGTGGCTCCTCTAAAAAAAGGGCTAGAAAAACAAATGAGAATGAAACGGCAGACAAAGGAGAAGAAAATGAGAAAACAACTGACTCTCCACTTGGAAGTTCATTTGAGGGTGATTATGATAATCTCACATCATCTAATGAACAAACAGGAAGTCCTGCAGAGGGAGACATGGGATCCACATGGAAAATGTTTAAAAAAATGGTCACCCCAAAGAGAAAGGTCAGAACTGGAGAAAGTAGTACCCCTGAGCAGATACCTTCAGACAGTGAGATGAACAAAGACGATTCATTTTCTACGAAGAAACTTATTCCAGGGCATAAAAAAAGAAAATCTGAAGCAAGGCAAGAACAAACGTCCTCCGATGAGGCTGCTAAGGATAACGAAACAGATGATGAAGATGATGAAACCCCAGCTATCATTCCCCTGTCTGAGTATGAAATAATTGAGCCTGAGAGTCTGAAGGAGGTGAATGAACAACGAGTTGAAATAACAATAGAACATGAGAAGCCAGAGATGACAGTACAAGTGTTAGAAAAGGACACATCCAATGACTTAGTTCCCAAAATTGCAGCTAAAATGTCAAGTAACACTGGACCAACCGTCATACATGGTCTATCAGAGGACTTTGAAGAACTCACAGACTTTGTGAGCAAACATCAACAACTGAGTGATATACCAGAGGAAGGCATCATTGAGGAAAGCATTGTAACACCAGTGTCATCTGCTGAGTGGACAACACAGGATGACACCTTATCTGAGGACATTGTGGAGTTGACAGCTGATGCGGTCACTGCCCCAGAACCAGCAAGTGAACAATTCACTGGGGATGACACTACTGAAATGGTCTCGGCAGTCTCGCAACTAACTGAATCACCCTGGACATCTGGACATGTTACACCAGTGTCGGCTGAATATGGTGTACAAACATCAGATGTGATCCTACAGGAAGCTATTCAATCTATCTGCATGACTCCAAGTGTTCAATCAGTAACTACAAAAGATGAAAGACAGGAATCTCTGGCCGTGTCATGTTCACCTTATATTGTACAGTCATACACACAAGAAGAAACAAAGGTTTTGGTTGCACATAAGAAAACTGAAGCAACAGCAATATGTACAGGTCTAGTATCTCAAGAAATAGAGTCTGTTGAAGAGCATCTCCCTGCACACTTAGTGGAGGCAATACCTGAAGTGAGCGATGCTGTCCCAACTGAATTAGTTTCTGATAACTTAACAGATGAACCTGAAGCTGCAGGACATGAGACAGATGAGGTCTATGAAGCTGAAATCAACTATGTGAAGACTGAGTATCAGGAAATAATTGTGAATGAAGAAGAATCTTCCACTGAAACTCAGCTGGACATAGAGCAAGTCATTAAATTAGTGGCAGAGCCTTTAATGGAAGAATCAGAGGAGACTTATATGGAGGGCAAAACAGAGGAATGTACAACTGGTATTGAACTCGGACAAATGATTGATACAATGCAAAGTGAAGCTGAGCTGGACCAGGTTATGTCAGACTACACCCATGGTCCTGAAACAGAGTCTCCATTATATCCAGAGTTAGAGGAACCGGTGTATGAACAACCATTAGCTGCTAAACCTGAAAAAGAGCTGAAGGTACCAGATGTTGAATTGTCACATGCTGAGTTTGAGCAAGCTGCACTCACTGAAGTAGTTGAAACTTTGACACATGGCGTTGTAGACAACATTTCTGACACTACTACAAGTAAAGCCTCAGATGTCCCTGAGGAAGAAATTGAAATGATTGCCTCAGTGGAGGAGTGTTTGGAAAGCAAAGAGAGTATTATAAGTTCAGATCACATAGTGGCAGAGACACTGGAGTTAGAAGACAATTTAGAAGTAGAAGATGTATCAATACAAGTTGATGTCTGTGAAATACAAGTTGGGGCAAAAGATACAGTCTTTTTAGCAGGTGATTCAGCAGTGACTGTAGAGGAAATCAGTGAGAAAATGGCTGAAAACATTCCAGAAGCTGTAGATGAATCATTAGCCAGAGAACAGATGCCAGCTAAGGAGGTGTCACTTCCAGAATCGGTATTAGTTGAGCAGGCTGAAGAGATCTATAAAGAAGACATTGATACAGATATGGATAATAACAAAGTGGATGACAGTGCAAGTGACAGAATGGACAGGATTTTTGTGAAAGAGGTAGAGGAACTTGCTGTAAAAGAAGGGCAACTTATAGCAAATACTGAAAGCAATGAAACAGACAATCAAGATGTTTCTGCTGATACAAATACTACTGATGAATCTCCTGAAATAACTGTTGATGCTGATACTGAAAATGGAGAGACGGTACCTGAAATTAGAGAACACACAGTTATTCCTAGGTTTTCAAAAGATGTATCTGAGCGCACAGAAACACCAGCAGAGCTCGAAACTAGTTGTGAAGTCATACTGACACCTCTAGAGACAGCATTGCCAGAAGTTGAAGCAAGACCTGTACCAATAGAAATAGTGGGTTCTCAAACAGAGGAGTGCAGTGAAGACACCAAACATAGTCCAGAACCACCCAAAGAGAATGAACAACCAATGACAAACGAGAATATTAAGACTGGTAAAGTTTTAGAGATGGTTTCCATTATTGAGAACACAACAAAACAGTCAGGGAAAGAGAAACTTACAGTGATTGAACCAGTAGCACAGGCACTCGCAATATCAGAGCTACCGAAGGCAACAGAACAAGAGGGTGATGCATCTGAGATGACTGTAGTTCATGCTGAAGCAATAGATGGTGACCAAGCCTCAGCAATATCATCAACATTAATGAAAGAAACAGCAGTTCCAGAAGAAAAGGTTACGATGGCTATTGCTCCCCAATCAGATCCAGAAAGGTATGACTCAGGGCCGACTGTGATTGAAGTGGCTGCAACCACAGTGCTGGCACAAAACGATACTGCTACACAAATGGAAGTTAGTAATGTGAGTGAACACATGAATGAAGCAGATGAAGATGGTAGGCTAAAATGTGAACCTATTGAACAGTTGATAGAAACGACACGGTCAAATGAGTTACAGTTAGACAAGGCAGAAATTAAAGATGAAATTCCAGCAGTAACGGAAGCAACGCCCATAGCACAGGTACCACCATTGAGCTTTGAAGTTACAGCAGAAATGCCAGACATTTCTGTTTCTGAGATACAAACACAAGTAGTGAGTGAACTCAGAGCAGCGACACTTGAAGTGACAGAACCGAAGGTTGAAATGCCAGTGGTAACAGAAGTTAAAGTAGAGACAGCTGTTGTAACTGAGCTGGAAGTGGAGAAACCTATTGTCACATCAGTGGTTACAGAACTTGAAGTAGAAACGCCAGTGGTTACATCTATGGCAAAGACGACTGATACTCTCAATTCTGTTGTAACTCCACAGAATCAAAACATAGACACTGACACGTCAGTTTTGACAACAGTGATCAAGGAACAAGTGGAGGAGATGCCTACTGTTATTTCTGTGGTAGTGACACCAGCTACACCTCTAGATGAAGTAACACAATTTGTAACTCTAGGCAAAGAGTCAATGGTTGTAGCACCAGTGGAAGACACACCAGTTGTGACTGTAGCAGCAGAAACACCAAATGTTGAATCGGTGATTGTGAGGACTGCTGTGGCCCCAGTAGTAGACATACAGAATGTGATTCCAGTGGTAGCAACACCAGATCTTGGTTCAGTGCTAGTAACAGTGGCTGCATCTTCAGTATTCAGCGCAGCAGTTGTGACTACAGTAGCAGAAGCAGCAGTTGTGAGCACAGATGTAGAAACACCAGTTATATCTTTCACAGCTGTAAAATCAACTCCAGTTCTAGTGGCAGATGTGATAGAGAAAACAAATGTGTCCCCTGTAGTAGAGATCCCAGGAGTACAGTCACCAACTGTAGGTCCAGTGATAATGTCATTAGGTGTAACATCTGTGGCGGAGACATCAGCTGTTACTTCAATGACAGAAACTGTACCTCCAGAAGTTACACTAGATGTGGCTTCCATCACATCAGTAAAACCAACTGTAGCTGCAGTGACACATACACCAGTCGTTGAGATACCAGCTATAATTCCAGAGACAGTACCAGAGACTGTATCTTCTGTAGTAGCTACATCAGCTGTAACTCTAGTAGCATCAGAACAAAATGTGACCCTAGTAGTAGAAACTCCAGCAGTATCTTCAATTGCAGTGGCAGAGACATCACTAGTGGTAGAAATACCAGATCCGATTTCAGTAATTGTAACAGAAGCAGCAACTCCAGTTACACCAGCAGGAACTTCAGCAGCAGAAACGTCAGCTGTGATCCCAGTAGTTGAAACTGCTGTAGTAAAACCAACTTCAGTTGCACTGGCAGAGACACCAGTTGTGACCCCGGTGATGATAACATCAACTGTGACTCCAATAGCAGAAAGGGCAGTTGTGAGCCTAGTACAAGAAACTATAGTAGGAGCACCAACTGCAATTACAGTAGTAGAGAGACCTGTTACGATCCCGGTGGTACAGACACCAGCTCTGGTTTCAGTGACTGTAAAAGAAGCTGCACCTCCAGTAGTTCTACCAGCAGTGACTGCAGCAGCAGAAACATCAGTTGTGAGCACAATAGCAGAAACTCTAGCAGTAAAGCCAACAGTGTCCGTGGCAGAGACACCAGTGCCTGTAGCTTCAGAAGCAGAAGCACCTGCTGTGACCCCAGCCGTGCAGACACCGGTTGTTGAGCAGATAGTACAGACACCAACAACTCCAGTCGTGCCTTTGATAAAAGCGACACCAGTTGTGGCAGTGATAGAGACACCTCCTGTGACTATTGTTGAAGAAACACCAGCAACACAGACATCTGCTTTAGCCCCTGTGATGGTGACAACAGCTATTGGCCCAGTTGTAGGGGTAGCAGCTGCAGCGCTTTTTGTTGTGACACCAGAGGTAAAGGAAGCAATGTTGCAGGTGGTTGAACAGGAAAAAAAGGAAGCAAAGACAGAGCCTTCAGTTGTGTCTGAAGATGTTGAACCACCACTTGTGGCAGCAAAAGAGGTAAAGACACCAATTTTACCTGAAGAAAATGCCAAGGGCTCCTTGCAACACGAGCCTGTTACTTCAACAGAACCTCAATCAGAGGCAGAGGATGATGTGTGGGAGGATGCTGTAGATAATATTGGAGATTCCCAGGGTCTAGTGACACACACAGATGTAACACCCCAAGATACGGCTGCTAAACAAACATCTGATGCTGCAATTTGAGAGTGGCATGCTAAACCAAATGAAATATATTATGAGCTAGTAAGTGATTTCATTATATTGCATTTAGTTGCCAGTAATTAATTTTATTTTTCTTTGAAATTAATAACAATGATTTTATGATTTCAGGTGCAAATTTAACAAGGACAGATGATAACTTTTTTACACTTGGAAAAGGATGTGTGCTCACCTGGGACTCACATTTCTCACAACAAAGAAATGACCAAACTACTGAGAAATAAAATTGCATCATTAAAATCCCATTAAGTTTAGCTGTTCAGTAGGTAGGCTGTTCTTTGCTCAATCACTACTTTTTTTTTTCTTTTCTTTTCTATTTTCTTTGACAGAAAATATGTCAACATATGAAACCCTTGAAAAGCAGCTATTTCGTCATATTCACACTAAGGATATTTGTCAATGTATTATAATTTATTTATATGCTGATTCTTACATTAGAGTAAGCTTATCACACGGCATTGCATATCTAAAATGAAAAGTTTTGATATAAAATATAAAACATTTGTACACATGCATTACATCCTATAGATTTGAAAGTTTGGCATGTTTTAGTTTAGGAAAATTAGAGTCAATTTTGAAGGCAAATGCAGTTGTCTGGTGTGTTAAGATATGTACTAATTAAATCGAGAGGTCAAAGGTTAATTTATTTTGAACCATTATATGCCTCGTTATACTTCTGGGAGGAATTTCTATGACATTCTAAATATGATGTACATTTTACCAAAGCTATAATAAGCACTGAAATTTGAAACTTCACAATCACGTTCCATCAAAGAGAGGTTTAGACAGTATTCAGAATCAGTCACTTAATTTGTAACAGAAAATGACAGGTTGTTTAATTTGTTTTACAAAGATATTTTACAAAGTCAAAATCTGATCAAACTAATTTTAAATTTTTGTTGTCCATATTGCGATATGCCATTGTATGACATAATCGCAATATGACATATATTAAAATATGTTTACTTTACAGAAACGACCAATTCAAGAAAGTGTGATTATGGTTGGCATCAAAAGCATGCAAACTAATGTTGCAATTACTGGCTTGTCCCTCCCAGGGAACCACTTAACATATATAAATGTTACATATAATGAAGATCAATACACTCTGTACTCTATATGATCATTAAACTATTTTGCATTTTTGTTAATATGATACAAGCTGCCTTACTGTATCATGGGGGTTTGAAAGCATCTGGCCTGACAGAATAAGCCATTAGTGTATTGATATCAACATTTTTACTGATTCTAATATATTCCTAGGAAGGAAGTGTTTGAAACCATCTGTACAGACTGACTATACAGGCTATGCATCTTCAAAGAAGTTGTAATATTAACAATCAACTAAATACAGGAGTATGGTATTGTTCCTGTATTTTGAGACATTTCAAAATGTATGGTTTAATACAAATTATATTTCAAGTTTTTATACAAAAAAATAATAAAAAATATACTTCACCAATGTTTGGCTTATGATTTATAAGATAACTCGATAAAACGCAGGATTATTTTTCAACTTTGCGCAACAGGATGGATCAACTTGTTTTTGATGGGAAACAGTAAATATAGTTTTGGCATTTTATTAGTTTCAAATAAATCCACAAACAACATTTTAGTAACAAAAAACAACCAAACAAAAATAAACATGAAAGAAAAATGCAGTGGATCTTTAAACACACGCAAAAAAAAAAGTTAAATATTGGCGCTGAAACAGACTAATACTGCTTTAGCATGACATTTTAAGAAGGACTGGTCACTTCAGGAGTAGCTGTTTCTAAGTCCTTATTTTGATTTTCCTCCATTGAATTTTCTGCCAATGGTACAGCTTCACTCTCAGGCAAACACTGATGTTTGGGAACCTCGGAAGGACTTGCAAAAGGAGCTGCACACATGCTACATTTATAGGGTCTTTCTGAAGACTGGAAGAGAGCTTCCACCTGACTGTTGTCTTCTCCACCACACAGAACCAAACTCTGTTTGTTGACCATAATGTATGAATCTGCGTCCTGACTCAAACAAACATGTCGAGACGCTTGGTTCGCTCTACAGAAGTTCTTTCCACAAGCACTGCACTTATACGGCTTCCCTGTGTGAATGTACATGTGCTCACGCCAGTGGCTCTTCTGAATAAACTTGCGAGCACAGGTCGGACACTCAAATTTTCGCCGTTTCATTTCACGACCCATCTCGGTGCCCTCCAGGTTGTCTATATCAGCAATTTCAGAGGGCGGTGGGGTGTCTTCCATCCACACCTGTTGATCGGTATCACTAATAACATCACTGTCAGCATGCAAAAGCTCCTCCTCCATTTCCTGACCTTCAAGCTCATTAGTGTGACCATTTGGCATGAACGACATCTGTGGCTCAGTTGCTTGGCTGGTGTGGACAAGTAGATGCTCCTTCAACTTGGACCTCTGGTTAAAACGCATTCCACAATAATTGCAGCCGTAATTCTTTCTGGAGGAAGCACTTCTACTCATTATGCCATATGTGAGGTGTTGGACGACTGAGGCTGCAGGGTTCTGGGTGGGTGACTCTATGCCGACAGGTTGTGGAGATCTATAATCCATATCAGAAATTTCTGAAAATTCTTGGCCGGTGATTTCACCGTTTGTAGCATAAACATCCCCCTTGGATGTTATTTTGGGTCGGCTGCATGTCTGATCAGGTATCTGTATACCATAAAGTGAGTTTGTCAAAGGTACATACTGGGACTCTGGATTCATAAGAAGACTTGCCTCTTGTAATAAGGGGTAAGCATGGAGGAATTTTACACCCTGCTCAAGGCGAAGGGGGTCAATGGGCTGTGTGGTAAATTTTCCAGTGTACATTAGGTTAAGCAGGTAGCTGAAGATATCTGCTTGTATGTCTGAAGGCTTCAGTCGAACACAGTCACTACAAAAGAGAAGCAGAAAGAGTCATTTAAATCCAGGTCTCCTCTGAAATAATGTAATTAATGTACTAGAACTTTGTTGCAATCAAGTTCACGTTACCTGTCTTGATGGATGAACAGCATGCGGAAGTAGTTTGAGAAGGCAGCAAGAACGGCTTTATGGGCTTTGAAAAGTATATCCCCGATGGCCACAGTACAGTCACAGAGGAAACCAAACTCTCTCTGAGCATTGAGACGCTTCAGAAGCACAAGACCATGATGTGCCAAGTCCATTTTTTTCACACCCTAAAAAAAAAATCATCAGGATTTCAAAAGATTTTTCCTGATCAATCCATTTATCTTGCTCCTCATTAAATATTTTATTACATTTTGGTCACCAAAAATACATTTAGTATACTATGCACTTGTCTCTCTAACCTACCTGTCAGGACATTCCTCACCTGCAAAATATTTTAAATGTAAAAACATCCTATGAGGAGTGTATAATGTCCTATTTTACATGACAAAGTGGCAGAAGTGTGGCTTCTAAATAGGTTTTGGGGCTAGTGTGTGTGTGTTTTGACTGTTGAGGCTCCGCCCATGTTGGTGAATTCCGAGTACAAAAGTTTCCTCGGACAAATAGGAAACACGCGCTCGAGCAATGAACCCAATAAAATAACGTTACACGTATTAATGAGCGAAAATAAACAGAGGGCTTAAAAATGGTTCGTTTTCCGATAACGAAAGCCACGTGAAGAAGAAAACGGTCAAAGTATTAATCATTTTCAGACTAGATCCGTGAGTAATCATCGTTACTAAGGGTAAAAACGCCGACAACCGGTTTATTAAACACTTGTTTCAAATAAGACTATTGAGGCGTCACTTACCCTTCTTTCAAAAAATCTAATGCCTTATTCAGTTTGGTTTGTTGGCTGAAAAACGGAGGAAGCTTCTTAGCCGAAACAGCAGTACGAGTCAAGTCAGTTCAGTTGTGATCCGCTGCTGTTTTCCGGAGAGTTTGAAATCACATGACACGAGCGCGCGCCGGATCGAACGGCTGTCAATCACAAGAGGCCGATCAATCAGCTGCATTAGAACATCACATGACGTCACGGTGTATTTGTTGGCAGTTAAATCTGAGCAGCATTAACTAGTGAAATAAATGGTGAATAAATGTCTGAAATATAAAACACCCAGCTGGAAAATCCAGTTTATGATGGCAGGCCTATCTGTGTTGCAATGTTCCAAAAAACCAGCTTGACCACATTAGAAAGCTTTTTGTGAAGTAAAAATCAGTGGAGACATTTCTGCAGTAGGCTATTGGAGATGACGAAAGTACCCCATTATGATACCAAGTTTCACGCCATTGGCAACAAGGCAGCATCTGAAGAGTTGTGCACATTTCAGAGCCATATCAATATTACTTTAGCTTATATAATATATAAAGGGATTTCCTGAGGAGGGCTATCAGTGTCACTTTCCTGATGATTTTCCATCTAGACATGGTCATAAACGCATAAAACCTCTAGAGAATGAGAATCAGATGAAATTAGAATCTGAATAAACTTAGTGAACAATATTTGTATTTTGTGTGTACAGTACGCCATTTACTTTTCTTGTCTTGGACCCTGAGTCTGTAATAAAGTTGATGATAATAGACGCACATATTTAAGAATAAAGAGAAGTAACAGATTTCAGCTGATCTTTGCAACAGATTCCCCCTCCAAGCTTACAATAATGTGCACGACAGGGGCTGCACCTGGGTTGCACAGACTAGTCGACTTTAATACTGTCATGACGCTTTAAGTCGACTAGTCGCTGATCATTCATGGCCTATTAGGATAAGACATTTTAGAAGTCCACTTTTACGCTGCGTTTCCAACAGTTAAAATGACAAATAAATGCATACTCTGAGAGCGCGCCTCAAGACATGTTTGATTATTTGGATGCTCAAAATTGATCGGATGAATGCACTTTTTAAACAGCTTATTGTACACGTAAGTTAATCGCCATTCTAAACTAATGCGCTGCTGCATTGTAACACACAAACATACAGACAGTAGCTCACACCTCACGCGCAGATCACACGCACACCGAATCATTCAGTAGCACAGAAATGTATTGTCAACACTGTGTTCTGTGACTTATCAATAAAATAGTTTAGAATTAGGGAGAGTGAAATGTAATCTTCACTGTTCTACTTTATTTGTATCTGATTTAGAACGAGCAGAAATCTGTGAGAAATATAATGACCCAAAGACAAAAGAACTGATTAAGCTGTTATCTAGGAGCACTGTGTCAATATGCCATAGCTGTGCACAAGGCAGTCTCAGCTCGAGGTTTATTTGTTTATCACTGACGTCATCAGCGACTAGTCGACGTCGACTTTCATCACATAAATGTCGACTTTAAAAAATCTGAAGTGCACGAGTGTCAGGCGTGATCTTGCACAAACATTTACCCCTGGTTTCACAGACAAGGCTTAAGCCTAGTCCCAGACTAAAACGCATATTTGAGCTGTTTTAACTGAAAGCAACTTGCATGTTTATAAAAGCTACTTAAATGTCCTTATTGAACTAAGGCCTAATCCTGGCTTAATATAAGCTCTGTCTGTTAAACCAGGCTTTATTAAACTGCTGTTTCAAGATGGTTGACTAGCTAATGACCACCTCAAAACCAGCATGTTCCAGCTAAATCTGGATTTTCCAGCAGAAGTCATTTAGGACATAGATTCAACAGTGAATTAAATCCAATAACTGTCTAAAAATCAGATATTGTAGCATGTGAATAAACTGATCTGAGTAAATTTGTTTATAAAGTTTATAAAGGAGACAGAACAGAAACCAAATGAGCCACTATTTATCCACTATTCGTGGGTCCTTAAAAAAACTTTATTTCAGGTCTCAAATTCACAATAAGAATAACAAGAGATCAATGAGTACTTCAACTTAATTTACAGAAAACAAAATGATTTGTTGGTTTAAAATAAATATTTAAGTCCTCTTGTAAGACTTTATCTGTGGGTCCTCAGAAGATTACACGAGCAAGTTCAAACATCACCTTCAGAGAGAAGAAAATAAGTGTTTTTACGTAGCATTTGCAAAACATATGTACATGATATGATGCAGACATAAAAAAAGGCAGTTTTTGGACAGTGCAGCTGTCTATTATTTAAACTGATATTCAAAATGAAAGTGAGCTGGCTGGATGATATTAAATAAGTGAGAATTCAGTGTTTTCTAACCTCAATGGTGATCAGCACGACGATCATCCACTCCAGTCTGAGACTGTGTTTCTCACTGAGGTGATTCCTCATCAGGTCTGTTAGTTCAGTGCAGTGTTGTAACTTCTCGTTCACAACCTAGAAAACAAAGTGTGCACAAGGATCAATGCAGCATTATTCCATCCTTTGATCGGGATATTTATGTCAAACCTATTCATATTTTTGCAAGTACTTTCACTAACCTTGACTCTCCTGTTAATATTGAGGAACTGACAGGTCTTGTCATAGAGCTGCTCGAGATCTTCTCTGTCCCAGTAGAAATCAGGTGTGATCAGTAAGTCAGAGCTGAGGTTTATGCAGTGCCTGTAAAAGTGTAACGATATTGTGAGAATTAAACAAAGCAGTAGATTATCTCATACAATATAAACCAGATGAAGTCCTGCATATGGATCCTGACCTCAGGGAAAAGAGCTCCCCTATCTTCTGCATAACTTCAGCCCTGGACAGTTTCACTCGTTGTCCAGACTTCAACATCTGTTTAGAAAGGTTCATGGCTATAATGACCTCATTTCAAATAGGAGTATATTTCGCATTTTCAGAAAAACATATTCACATTCAATATACAAAACTATTTCAACTTTCAAAAAACAGCAAATGCTGGTATTACCTATGAAAGAGTACATAAGTGGATCTACCTCAGGAATAGACTGGATGGACTCAACAAAGTTGTCGAGAGAAACCTCCCATATCGCCAGTTTAACTGAAGTTAAAAGCAATGAATTATTGCAAGCATCAAAATATAATTAGTTTCACAACGTTTGATAAAAATGTGTGAAAATGCAAACATAATCCCACCTGACAGAGATAAAGCATTGGAAAATGCAAACTTCTCCAGAACAACCTGCTCATAATCCAGCTCTCCGTTAAACAAGAAGATTCCATGATGGAGCTTCGAATGACCCCTGAACCAACATGAACAAACAAACAAACAAAAATAAAAGCATGGCTACATCTTAAAGTAGTACCATCATCAACTTCCAAGGAGTATTACATGATTTCAACAGTTTTTGCACATTTTGCATTAAGAAATTAAAGATTTTTGACTGACTCTCCAACTGTATAATTGATTTCTTCATTTTCCCAGTGGATCAGAGCGACTTCATAGGGTTGAATTTCATGCTGCTCCAGTATCCTCATCACTGCCTTTACCTGAATATAGAATACACCAGCAGGGCATGATTTGGAGAATGATTTTTAATTTTGTGAAAGAGCCTTTTAATATTTGCCAAACACCTGATTCAGATTCATGTGGCATATATATATATATATATTAGGGCTGGGAAAAAATTAATCGTGATTAATCGCATCCAAAATAAAAGTTTTGTTTACATAAAATATGTGTGTGTAGTGTGTATAATTATTTTGTATATATAAATACACACACATGCATGTATATATTTAAGAAAAATGTGTTATTCATATAAAAATATGTATATTTATATATAATATAAATGATGTATAAATATATATACAGTATATACATGCAAATATTTCTTAAATATATACATGCATATGTGTGTATTTATATATACAAAATAATTATACACACTACACACACATATATTATGTAAACAAAACTTTTATTTTGGATGCGATTAATTACGATTAATTTTTTCCCAGCCCTAATATATATATATATATATATATATATATATATATATATATATGTTTGTTCGCTGATCAATGTTTATATGTGAATAAAAGCCTAAATTCCATCTGTTCATCATATAAAGCGATCGAGTCTCTTCAGAAAATATAGACTAAACCACTCAATTCATATGGATTAGTTTTACAATCTCTTTATTAACTTTTTAAAGCGTTAAAGTGTCAGTTGCGTAGCTGCCAATGGAGGGACAAAAAGCTCTCAGATTTAATCAAAAAGATCTTAATGTAATTAATGACAGAATTTTCCTTTTTGGGTGAACTATAACTTTAAGGGGTTTTACCAACATTTGCCTTAAATAAATTAATACAGCTTTTGTCTATCAGCACATCTGCCATTGCTTCAGGGTGTGTGTTAAATTAATACTTACTGTTTTCTCCTCAACATTCCAGAATACCACTGAGCCTTCTCTAAAATGGAAAACAACACAAAGAATAACTACAAATCAGAAATCAAAACCCAGAAATTCAAGTGACAAAAAGCATTCAACATTATACCTGAAGAAGAATATTGTGCCACTGTCGTTTGTTTTTGCAGCATTCTCTGTTCCCATCACCAAAACGTTAGAAGCGTCTGAAACCCACAACATTTATTTAGGCTACTACAAATAAGAGACTGTGCTCAAACAAGCACGCAATGCATTCGTTTTTTATGCCAGCTCAGAAACATAAAAAAGTGATGAAGGTGAACCGACCTCTGGGAAATTCTTTGATTTCACTGAAGCCGTTAGCTATGAGATCGTGACAGAGTGTTGGTAAATGGTACTGGTCTGCAGTTGCGTATGCAATGCACTGCATCATGTCCTGAAAAATGTCATTAAATACATAAACGGTTATTTATATATGCCATTAATGGTTTGATCATAACACACAATAGTCACACACCTCCTCCAGACTGGGCTGAGTGGTCCGTGATGGCTGTTTGGTTCTTGGTCCCTTAAAGGTCCTTTTTCCAGGCACACCTCCTTGTTTCAGCACTGATTTGGTGGCGGTTGTTGTGGACTGCAATCTCATTTGTATACTCCATGTTTTGGATATTAAATTTAGTGGAGTCAGCACTTTAAAGTGTGGTCTTTGAAACATTCCTCTTTGCAATAAGTATCTATGGTGATGTACGGTGATGTGACAGCTGCTCTGGTCGTTAAGAATGTTTTGTGTATGTGCACTGGATGCCAGTGTTGAGCAGTTTAACACCATGGTCCTGCTGACACTGTTTAATCCATTTACTGTCCTGAGAGCAAATCCAGGGGCTTGTGTCCATTTCAAGGGTTGATGTAACCTCCATAGAATCTTGAGAGACATGCCTGTAAGAATCAAACAGTTTCAGCATTAAAACACTGTTAAATTAGGCCTATTTCTGACCAGAAAGCACACTACTTTTAGTGGCCAAGAGGTCTATTTCAACTGACCTTGAATGACATGCATGTCAACCGCATTGGTCATATCTATCCCTATTTATGGTTCAATATTTGTACATAGAAGAAAATGCAAAGAAAGACAGAACACGCGTCTGCTTCTTTCTGATCAGCTGACATAAAGCAGATACCCTGTTAATATCTTTCTGACACTACTGTCAACACAAGCTGCACACTCACTTACAATTGATTCTAATAATTCACGGTAATTCAGTCGTCTTAAACCTCAGCGTACCTGCCGCGTACCGTCCCGGTTCCCGCCAGATATTAGAACGTTCGGTGACAGAAACTGTTACACTGTTGATACATATGTCACAACATTGTCAAAGACTCACATAAAGTTTATTTGACAGTTCGAACAGCACGAGTGATGCGGCCACTTCCTGTATTTTGGTGACGTCAACTTCAGACGTAATGTTGCCCCGCCCTGTAGAGACGTAATACACATTTTGAGCTTGTGAATTTTATTTTAATATTTGGTAATTTCCATGTAAATTACAGCAAATCTAAAGCATGTTGCAATATGTTTGTTCTCTTAAATATAGGAAAAATAAGAAATCGAGATTGGGCCATATTTCACACCATAAAGAGAATATAATCGAAGATTAGGATTCGAAAGTGCGGACATTTAATGTTTTGCTGGTTAATTTGTGTCCTTTCATTCAGCTTTTGTGCTAATTATTACTTAACTGTAACACATATATTTTAATTGTCTAGTCAAAGTTATACACGCTTAATGAGGAGAATTGAGGTATAGGCAGAGCCCGTCTAATGTCAACATTCTCTGGTATAGGAGACTTTATGTTATTTATCATAAGATGCTTCAAATCCATATGCCAGTAAATTAAAATCGATAAAAAATGAGTTAAAGATCAAACTAAACTGACGCATTGTAAATCGCTCGGATTAAAGCATCTGACAAATGCATAAATGTGTGAATGTAAAATACGCTTGTATTAACCCTAAAGTATTAACCACAAACTGGTATGAACCTAACATTTAATTTTGCGCCCCCTATCGGTTAATGCGTTAAATGTTGTTGTGTTGCTTGGATACTTGATAAACTACAGCCACATAATCTAGAAAACACTGTGCATTAGTCAGAGATGGTTTGATATATCGACGTGGAGCAACAAAGACAAGTGAGTTTTTGTACATTGTGCCAATCTATAGAATGATACATACTCATAATTATTTTCTTCATAAAAAAAGTCGTTGACTTCACTGCATACTGCTATAACCATATCATTTGATTTTTGTCAGGATCAATAAAAAGCTGTAACAGCTTCAGGACTTGTCATAAAGCAGACTAAAAACATGCAAACAAGGACTAACTTAGTCACAACTGATTAAAATGTGATATGTTTCAATGTATCTTTTGTGATCATCTAGTATACTTTTGTTGTTAATTCATAATCAAATTGTATAAAGTAAGTTAATAAAGTAACACAGCATTGTTTGTAATTCAGAGTTACATAATATCCCCATATCCCCTCTCTGATGTATTACTATTATAAAAAGTTATGAATATTCATTGTGAATGCTACTATTGCTATGGATACATCAGGTTCTGTCTGTCAACATTCAGGTTTGATTGACAGTGTTTTCGCAATGGAGGAGTCTGTGATCCAGCAGCACCTCACACACTATAAACAGGCCACTGAGACGGCCCGTGAGGAGCTGGCCGTCCTGCAGGCCAAATACAGCAACCTCCAGTCACAGGTTTATATATTCACTGGCAATTCAGGGTGTTTTGGATGGACATGCTCTTTGTGAAATAATAACACATTTCATTTTAACAGTTCTTGGAAAGCCAATCCAAAATTGCATCTCAGGAAGAGACTTTGAAGAGCTTAAAGGATGCTATAGATAGACATAAAGAGAAAGAGGCGAGACAGGAGTCTCTCGTCAGCTCGCTCAGAGAACGCAACTGCAACACAGAGCAAGAGATGATCTCCATCACCTCCTCCAAAAGCATCATGGACATGAGAATACAGACACTTACGAAGGAGAACGAGAAAATCAAGGAGAAAATAATGGAACTCGATATCAAGTCAAAGTGAGCATTTACAGTACACTATGTCAAAAGTTTGCACACACCTAGCCTTTTTTTTTTTTTTTTTTTTTTTTACATTTTAGAATAACAGTTTAGTAGTTTGTAAGTCATAAGGTGGATTCTGGGATGCTTTTTATACATATTAGTGCTGTCAATCGATAAAAAAATTAACTTGTGATTGATTAATAAAACACAATATTAAAGTTTTCAGTATAAATGTATTATTATCATATTGTAATAATTTCACATTTAATCTCCGAATTAATGTAGACACTACATAAAGACAGCCTATATTTTAAATATTTGTTTAATGGCATCTTTTTATGAATAAAAGCCAGTATCACCATACCAACTACTGATGTCTATAGGAAATTGATTTTTCCCCTCAATTTTAGCCATTAATTATAGGCATTCAGCATTACAGTATAATTGAAAGCTATAATTTTCTTAACATTTATTAGGATTTAAATAATATAACAACTTTTAATTCAAGTGAACTTAAAACAATCCTCACATAAACTCATTATAAAAAAATTCCACATTTACCTGCACCCTTCAATATATCAGGGCTACATTTTTTCTATTGGCCCAGTCAGACCTGTTCAGATTTTTACTTGCCCTGTCAAACTGCTCAAAAATGTATTGTTTTCTCTGTCTTTTGTTCTTTGTAATTAACATTAATGACAGACATCACATCAGCAGGTTTATTAGGCTGCTGTCACTTTAAGAACTGCCGCACATGACGCGAATCTGACGCACAACTCTTTACATGATACATCCAAGAAGACTTGCGAGGATACTTGACAAAACTGCCATTTTGGCATAATTCTGTGTGTTTTTGTCCTATTCATATATACAACATGGCTTTGTATATATTAATAGTTCAGTTATGAAACTATGTTCATTCAATGTAATGTTTCCAGACAATCGAATTCACGTATCCATCACCATTTCCCTTTATAACCAAAACGCATTCAAACGAATGTACTATCTCTGCGCGCAATGGAAATTCTTATTCTAACCCTCCGCCTCCCCAGCACCGCCCACCAAGATCGATTAAAGCATCGTCGGTATTTGATTTTATTCCATGGATCATTTTCTTTTAATAATCACTGTACAATTTTTCAGACAGTATTTTTCAGAATGCAACCAGGCAAAACAGGAAGCCACTGAGACCCAGAGAAGATGTGATGAGTTTATATCAACATTAGCAAACAAAGCCTCTGTAAATGTGGCAGGAAAGGTGGATCCTATGGATTATATTGCATCCGTGGTGAGTGTTTTAGGCATATGCTTTCTGCCACTTCTTTAATATTCTCCTGATCTCTAACATATCTCTCGATGATAAGGTGGATGCATGCTTCAAGGACAGAGATCGGCTGAAGAGCTGCAATTGCTCTTTAGAGGAGAGTGTGAAGTTGTATGAGGTGGAGTGTAAAGCCAGCAGAGAAACGGTAAAGAGACTGGTCACTGATGTAGACCGTGAACAGACACTCTCAGCCTCCAGAGCAAATGAGCTGAACGCTAACAGACAGGTATCCTTCAGATCAATAATGTAATTAAACACACAACTGTAGCAACACAAGCATCTTTTAGGGTGAATCTGACAAAACCTGTGCAGAATATGTCTGGGTTATTATTATACACTATCGGTCAAAAGTTTTTCCAAGACTGCATTTATTTGATTGGAAATATTGGGAACATTAGTACAATTTAAAATAATAATAATTATTCCTGTGATAAGTTAATGTGATGGAGTTATTACTGCAGTCTTTAAGTGTCATAAGATCATTTTTCTAACATTCTCCTGTTTAAAATGGTTTAAAAAAAGATTTTTTAAGGGAACGTTCCATTCTATATCCTTTTGTACACATTATGTGAATGTTACTTTTGAATGTTCTCTGAATATTCCGAAACAAGCAGTAACATTTTAAAAAAGAAACGTTTCAGAAAAAAAGAATGTTAAAAAAAAAAACATTTTTGTGCTAACCTTTTAAAAACATTATTAAAGACCAGATAACTTTGAACGAACATTCTATTAATGTTACTGGAAGAACGTTTTTTCATAACTTGTTCTTATTAACAGTTCTGAGAACGTTAGCTGGGATCCTTCAGAAATCATTAAAATGAAAATGATTTATTTAAAAACTTAATTGCTCCAAACTTTTGACCAATAGCTTATTTCACTTCATAAGAAGTAAATATATTTTGCATAAAGATTTTTTTTAGGTATATTTCCTGTAAAGCAAAATCAGTGAGAATAAATCAGCAAAATATACTGTATGTTTTGTCAGGAATTGGATCTAATCTCCCTGAAGAAACTAAGTTTAGAGCGGGAGAACCAGACCCTTAGGAACTCCCTGCAGGAGACTGAACTATCTCTGGCGTCTGCACAGCAGCGCTGCCGCCACTATGACAATCTGTCTCAAGATCTGGAAAATAAACTCCACGGCTGCCAGAACGAAGCTCAGGCGTCTCGCAGTCACCACGAGGTCTTCGTGAAGAATGTGGAAGCCCTGCTGGACCATCAGTCTCTTCCTGTTTCACACACAGAGAACGACATATTGAAGGCACTTACAGCTCTTTGTACCAGAGAGAAAAGTGCACGAAAGGTCATTTGCATTCCACACTATTATAAAACAGATTGCGTTCTTATTTTTCAACCAGTGCTTTCTGCGTGCTCTAGTCTCAGATGGAAATGGAAGGCAGGCTGGCGGAGGTGACAGAGCAGTTGTCCAGCCACAAAGAGCATCATATTGGCTCTGAACGGAGAAAACAGGAGCTGTTGGACAGAATACAGAGTCTGGAGGATGAGCTGCTGACTTCTGGAGTCAGCAAAGATGGAATGAATCAGGACAAACAGCATGTGAGGAAGTAGTAGATTCATACCGCCAAAGCTCGAGCTCACATTGTAAAACTTTTCTGGCCACTGTACCAACCTTATTTTGTAACGAGAATGTTGTTTTGAATGTGGGAGACTTCGGGCTCTATCATACACCCGGGGCAATGCAGCGTCAGGTGCGGCGCAAGTGTTTTTTGCTAGTTTCAGCCCGACGCAGTTATCATTTTCACTTCCTGCGCCACGTTGTTTAAATGGCAAATGCATTTGTGCCCATCTGTTCTCCCATGAAAAGGAGGTGTGTTCAGGCAAATTGTTAGTACGTTGCTATTTTGAGGCAACTGAAATAGACTGCTTTAAATAACAAAAAAAAAAAGTGTTATTTAAAGGGCACATTAGTAATATGCGCCTATAGGCGGGTCCACGACGCGCGTACACTCTTCTTATTACACACACACACACACACACACACACACACAGGGACGCGCAGCATCACACAAACATGCCAAATATTAAAAATTAAAGGATTACAATGTAAAAGATTATTATTGTGTACATAAAGATATGGTGGAATCCGGCTTGTCCTGTAGATGGTCTGCCTGTGTGCTTTAACCTCGCGCACGAGCAGATCTCTGGAGACGCGTTCAGTTTTTCCGCTTGTAAATTCCACCATGTAAATAAATAGCGAATCCTCCATGGCGCGATCGCAACTGGCTTTTAAAGGGAATGGGAGATGAGACTATGATTGATTTATTGCAAGTTACGGCCAAAACACACCCATTACTCATTAAGAGAATATGAACAACTCTTTTAGACCATGCGCCGACCATTTTTCCCGTCGGTAAACTAGCAAAAGTGCACTTGCGCCGTGCACTATAGGGCCCTTCCAGTTAATTAGCCGCTATAGGTAAATAACTAGAAGAATAGTGCAGTAAACAGTAAAACTAACTGCACTACAAACCAGTGTTTATAACAATATATTAAATTAATAGGTGACACTTTTTTTCGATAGTCCACTTTAGACCCGGCCCACACCTGGTACCCGTCGAATCCACATGTACCAGATGTGACCCGGTTCTGGGCCGACACTAAGTTGCTGTCTGGGTTGGGGAGCATCAAAATAAAGTGTTAGCAGATATTAAGCAGACAGTCTACTAATACTCTAAGGACTGCTAGTTGACATGAAGTATACTATTATAAGAAATACCAGTTTGTAATATCAGCCAGCACAACATGCTGTTGTGTACAGCTAAAAAAATAACTTTAAGCAAATTACACCGGAAGCCTTGCACAATTAAGTTACAAATGGCAGTGCCCGCTGTCACGTTACAACTAAGATGGATATCAATTGGAATTTGATCATAATCAGAATGCATGATAAATGTCCTAAAATGACCTCTCAGTAATGTCATTGGTCTTCTTCCTCTGTAGTACTTGCGGTTTGTGGAGCAGCTCTCAGAGAAGTTAAAAGTGGATCATGTTGCTGCAGATCTGGGATTTGATATGAGACTTGAGGCCATTCTTACACGAGCACAACAGCTGACCAGGCAGGAAGGGACGGCGTTACTGGAGAGCAGGACACAAATCTACAGCCTTCAGAGAAAGGTGCACACATGTCAAAGAGGGCAGTAATGAGCCTAACAAACAATCATTTAGTTCAATGTTTTGGTGCATAAATGGTACAAATTAACATAGATATCCATAATAAAGGCTAGATGTCTCGTCCGCGCTGCTGGCCAATGGAGGTCGACGTCCGCACCTGGCGGCCATCTTGTCACAGGCAGCTCGCTCACTCGTAACATTGTGTTTTTGCATGTACTTTTTAAATAACCATAACTTGCTCAATTTTCTACCGATTTCCAAACAGTTTGGTTTGTTATAAACATCAGAGATGTAGTTATGACACTGCATACTTGTGAATAATAAGTGTATAAATAAATAATCATCCAGAATTATAGCCACGTTAATAACCTTTGTAAGAAACCAAACCGTTTGTAAATCCGTCAAGATTTCAATGAGATAAGAGTATTTGTGTTCGTGCTGATCACTCATCTTATATCAGGCACCACAGAGCCCGCCAGAAAGCTTGCCTGTGACAAGATGGCCGCCGGGGATGACGATAGAGACTCCGTCGTAAGACATCTAGCCTTTATTATGGATATCTATGCAAATTACTGTCCAATTGTGTCAGATTTTACTGACTTAAAATTTACCAAACATTAACAAACATTTAAAAAGTAAAATAAAAATAATAATAAAAATTTGTGAAATTTCCAAATGTCTAGTTTTGTAATATTTATGGTTTAATCAAAACAAAAAATAGCAATTGATTTTTTTTAAAACCTTTTAATTTTATTAAAACCTTATATTTATATTTAACCTTATATTTAATTTTAAATATAATTAAACATTCAGTCAAAAGGAAAATTCTTCAAATTTATATTATAATGAATTCTTTTTATTTTCTTATATCTTATAAATATAAAATCTTATTTCTTTTTTATTAAGAAAAAAGTTGTATATATATATATATATATATAACTTTTAAGTTTAAATGTAAAATCAAAATACATAGTTCTGTCATGAAACTATATGGCACAGGCTGATCAGTCTTTAACTCAATCTGCTTGCAATCACATCATTCTCTATAGAGCACAGCTGATTGGTTCCGGCTGTATCAGTAGCCAATGAGCTCGTTGCTCAACCTTTAAATTCTTGGTTAGCATTTGCAGTACGCTTTTAGAAACCCTCCACCTTCCCCAGCTCCACCTGTATAGATCTGCAACGGCCAATTCATGTATGCTACATTGTACAGCAGCAGCAGCAGCATAGCAGATCTAATCCAAGACCAAATATATCAACAATGTCATATCCATTTTCATGCCCAACACTCTAAAAGTTGTCATGACAGAAATGTACAACTTAAATATAAACCTTGATCTAATTTTTAAATATTAACCATGCAGCATTCCTAATATTATTAGATTTTTTTAATTATAATTGGCTATCATTTCCATCCATGGCTACAGTTTAAAGAACAGAAGGAGCGTTCAGGAAGTAAAGAGCTTCACCTGGAGCTGCTGAGGAGGAAGGTGGTCCAGCTGGAGGAGGAGAAGAGGAGCCGCTCAGCTCTGGCGGTGGAGAAAGATGACGCTGCTCTGGCCTGCAAGAAGCTCCAGAAGCGAGTGGATCGACTGCAGGCGGAGCTGAGCACCTTACGCTTCTCCAACACTGAGCTGAAAGCCCAGCTGTCCCACACCAATGAGCTCAAGGTACAGGGAAGAGCCCTGGCCCACAGACCCTCACCAAACAGAGGCATTTCAGCATAAAATACAAAAAAATAAGACCATTTTTAATTATACAAAAGTGAATCTGTAAATATACAAAACTGTTTGCTTTGAGGGCATCAAATGACCAACTCTGTATAGAGTCCTTTATTCGACTAAATCAATCCTTTATGTATAAAAATCACAAAAGAATAGAAGTAGCAACAGATCTTCTCTTCCATATTGTGACATGCAATTGAGAGAATTGGATTATTGAAAAAGAAACACAGTATATCTTTCACTTGAAGATTGAGTTATGACATTTTGATTAAAAGATGAAACAATGCATGGATGAATTGTTCACAATAAGATCAATAACATGCATTTAGAAAATAGATTGGGTGAATTGTGTAGAGTAGCGATGCTTATAAATGCTCAGTTTCTGCTGTCTTTGGTGCAACAAGATCAAAGTGATGGAACAAAACCAAACCATAGAGGAGCAGAGTAAGAATCTGGGAAAGCATGAGAAGAACAAGGTAAAGACTGAGAAGAAGCTGACCACCATCAAGTCAGAGCTGCAAAACCAGGAACTCAGAGCCAGAGATGAGATCCAACAAGCCCAACGACTCCTGGACACGCAGTCTAGTGCCATAGCAGATCTTTCTCACAGTGAGAAACAGGTACTGAGGGTGACCACATCTCTGCACATATCCTAACCCAAAGTTTTGAATGGTAATATACTGTAACTCTATAGAAAAAAGAAACATCCTCTCACTTTCAGCTGCTTTCCCCCCCAGAAAATGTGTTAATGTGTAGGGCATCTTTCTCCTGATGTTTTCCAGTCACTAGAAAGTTGCTACATTATTCAAACTGTGACTTTGTGTAATTGTGTTGTGTCTTAAGGACTGTCCCACAAGTGCATGTGCAATAATGGGTTATGGTTCAAGCATGAAAAACATAGTTTAAATTGAAACCATTTCCAATAAAGATCTGTAACGCTTATTTGGATTTGACAAAATTATCTTTAAAATACAGTATCCTGAAAAAGGGGACGTTTCTTTTTTGCTGAGTTTATATACATAAATACACACACACACTGTATATGTATATCTGAACATGGGAGTGCATTGACATTTTTAAAAGTAACAAGTATGCTTGTACATTGCAGTTGCTGGACTTCTACACGGTGGTGTCTCAGATGTTGGGTGTTGACTGCACAGGCTGCGTGCCAAACTATGAAGTTCTCAGAAGGCTGGAGGTTCTGACCCAATCACGTCACTGTCCTGCTCATCTACACCAGCATCACACGCCTCGCATCTGGGAAAGTCCAGTTTCCTCCATAAACGTTGCTCATTCTCATGAGTTCAAACCCCAGGCTCTGCCAGCTCCCTCTAGCACATCATCCGAGAGACCAGCGGCCCACGGTGATAATAACCTGCAGTAATAGATTACTGTTCATCCTACTGTAGCTGCACAGCCTGCATATAATGTGGATTCTGGAATCCCAAACACGCTTCTTAACTAGCCTAACCAGCACAATTTCCTTGGTTAAACAGCTTTAGCAACATGGCTACACAAGTCCACCAGCTAGACCAGCACCAAACCAGCTGGTCTAAGGTTGTTTCAGAAGGTTACTAAATATTTCATTTTAGCTGGCAAGCATGTGCCAGTTAACACCTGCTACTGCTAGTAGATTATTTAACTTTACCTTTCTGGGAACAAAAAGTGTTAATATATAAACATTCAAAAGTAGCTGTTTATTTTGAGAAAAGGGCTAAATTAATTGTTTTACCATGTTTGTTGTGAACAATATACCACCTAATGGAAGTATGCTGACAATTGATGGCAGTTTAATACAACCCTGTGAATATTATGTGCAAATCAGTTAAATGTTTAAGCAGAAATTTCTTTTGGTTAGAAAATAATTATGATTCACAATTAAATTACCGTCATTTAATCTTTTATTTTAATGAAAAATACTAATCAGCAGTATATGTGTATATCATATGTGTGTTTTCATTGCGAAGGTTTCTCAGGCCTTAGCAAACTGTACATACATAAATATCTTTTTCTTTGATATCAGTGGTTTACATATAGTAAAGAATATTCATGACAGTTAACTTGAATATTAGAGCAGGTTAAGTTAAAATCAACAATAAATTCAATGAAATCAATGATCGTTTTAAAACCAAAGGATGACCACATGCCAAAAATACATATAAAAAATAATTGCAATATAGAGTTAATAAATTTATCTTCTCTTTTTTTTTTACAAGTTATTCATTTGATACAAGCAATTCCACACATTTCAGTTTTTTGTGTTTTTTTTTTCCAATAAACTCGATCTTCCCATGATTAAAAAAGGCCTTTAGACCTGATTAACTCTTCCGACAGTCCCAGTGTTGAGTTAATATCCTACGCTCTATTTTCCTCCCTCAGGTCAAATATGGAAGAACATCAGTAGCACTAACAACACCTGACTGCAGTTTTCAGTGCAATAGGGATTTGTTCAAACATCTACACGAGACTCAGTGACGTACTGTAAAATTAGCAGCTGTACAAGGACACGATAATAATTCACTTTGGCTGCCAAACTCTTAATGATGTAATTTGCCAATTTGGGGAGAAACCCAACGCTGAGCTGGCGTTACTTCATAGTGGAGCTCATATGGGCGGAGGTCCGTTGGTGTAGCTGAGCATGGGGTGGAAGGAGCGGGCGAAGTTGTTGAGTTGGGCACAGCTGTAGTCTTCCTCAGACGTAGGCACGAGACAGGCCACGACCACCACCAGCAGCAGGATGATCTGCAGGGGTAGAGCGGCCCACAGGACACGCTTCAGGAAGCTTTTGCACCAGGACGGTGGTTCTTCCTCCTCAGAATGGGAGGAACCGGATCCAGCGGCGTTGCGAGACCTGCTAAACACAAGACGGCACAAAGAGGTGGAAATGCTCAGATGCAAAACTAGGTGAATAAGACCAATGACATTTGTTGTGTAGCTATTTCTAAAACTAAATGGATTTTTGTGTAGATTCACATCTATAGTTCCTCCCTAAATAGGCTTTCATATTTATTGGATGGAATCATTTCTCCATGCATATATATGTCTCTGTCTGTTATATTTGGAAACACATTAGCTGGCCAAGCTTGACACAGATAAGAGTTAGTTTGAAATCTTCAGTAGCATTTAAAAGCAAAAGGGACATTTTATTCGTTATACTGTAAATATGCCTTTTTGTCAAAGCGTTGTTAAACAGACGGAATGGTAACAGAAAAAAAGCACAGCTCAACAATTGTCAGTTTAAGGCAAAAAGATTTCCTTAAAGGGATAGTTCACCCAAAAATAAAAATTCCGTCATCATTTACTCACACTCAAGTTGTTTCAAACCTGTATGAGTTTTTTTTTCGATCAACCAAACAGTTGAAGGGCCCCATTGACTTCCATGGCATATTTTTCCCCTACTATGGAAGTCAATGGGGTCCATCAACTGTCTGGTTACCAACATTCTTCAAAATATCTCCTTTTGTGTTCAGCAGAAAACAAGTCATTCATACAGGTTTGAAACAACTTGTGGGTGAGTAAATTATGAATTTTCATTTTTGGGTGTACTATCCCTTTAATATCTGTGTGCGGGTGCTGTGGCCTAATGGTTAAAGAAATATGCTGGATGAAACAATGTTTTATGTTCGAACCCAACGAGGTGCAATCCATGAACGATCACCAACTCTGAGCAAGATACAGACAAACTGACTGTAATAACAAGTTGATTTAGTTACAAATGACTGTAATAATGTTCATTTAGACTTCCTTGAAACACTAATCACTCATAGAAAGTGACTAGAAATGACTATTATTTAAATAACTCTTTAAATAATTGAATCCTGCAGTTCAATGTTGCATTGATCTGAGAAGTCTCCAAAATATAGAACAATCTTATTTCATTATCTATCATTCTGCGCAAACTCATTTTTCTTTATATGATTTTGAATATTGTACTGAGTTTGATATTTCTCAATTGTATATAATAATCCTGCAATGATCTTAAAATAACAATTATCTTATTGTAAAAAATATTCAAGGCATGTTCCAACACTGAATGACTTTTTTTTTCTCTGTTTAATAATTATCTTTTACTAAAATATAAATGAAAACAAAATATTGTGAACATCCATCTTTAAAGGGAACATAATGGGATTACATCTCATATTAATGGGACAATAGTCTTATATAAAAAAAAAAAAAAAAAAAAAAAAAATATTATAACAATGTGGTCATTGCAGTGTGAATATGCATCTTTAAAGGGGATTTAATGGGATTATGTTTTATATTAATGGGACAATCTAAATCTAAATTATTTTTTAATAAAAAAGAAAAATCCGTAGTTCCACCAACAAAACAACTATTTGTGAGTGACTAACCATTTTCAATGCTGGCATATAATAGGAAACCAGATTTCCGCTTCTTTTAAAAATCTTGAAATTGCACTATGCCTGAATACAAAACATCAGTTTGTGACTAACCACCTTTAATGCTGACATATCATGAGAAACGGGGCTTTCAGAACTGTCCCAGCAGCCGAGAACCACTGGAATATGTTATTGTGTGTTCTGACACCGAGTATATGTACGGCACAGTGATGTGTCATCAAACTGCACGGACGGCAGATCGGAGGAGGGGGAAGATGATTGATTAGTCGGTGAAAGAGCAGATGTAACACACCAGAGAGAGAAAAAGAGAGAAACTGTAGCCAAGATTGTTCATTGCAGACGCTTGCTGAATAGACGAGAAAATGAACGGCTCAGCAGCAAAAGCAGCCTAGCGTATCCATATTTACAGCCAAGTATCAGATGAAAAATACATAAAACAAGCATGTTTTTTGTTTTTTTTAAAGGTGTTGTGCCTGGTGCACGAGCTCCCTTCGTAGTGTCTATCTCAGCTCCCTAACCTGAGCAGTGTCTAGAATCACAGAAGATGATGGAAGTCATCAGCATGAGCCTTTCTGCGTGCATATCATGCTCAATCGCTGGGCCACTGCAAGGGTGGTCTGACAGGTTTGTAGGACACTGTCCACTTAGGGGTCAACCCAGACCCATTAGCGCTAGGGGCCTGCGGTCAGGTCATGGGTTGAGTTCCATTATCTTCCGAGTGTTCTAGAAACCAGGAGAAAGGTACCTGTGAAGTGGACTGCTCACACAGGCTCCGGGCTGTGACAGACTACTTTTGCCCCGTGGCTGTTTGCAATGAACAGGGGGGGTAAAAGAAAGAAAGAATGTTTCAGTCCAGGCAAATAAAGACAAAGCTACTGATGAAAGAACCCAAAAAAGAAGAGCACCAACAAAATCAAATGACGGGTTGGGGGGGGGGGGGGGGGGGGGTGTTGACAGCACCTCTAACAAAGAAACTGGTTCTTCGTGACACTGTTCTCAGAAAAAATGACCTCGCTGACAAGCGATCCTTTAATATTTTAAAAAGCTTTGAAGACTTTTTAAGCTCATTTCATGCATTTCTTCACAGGACAAATGGCTTGTTTTCTGAGAGTGACTCTCACAAAATCTGCGTGTCAAAGGTCATATTTAGTCCACCATTAAGATTTTTTTTTGCCTTTCGATGTTATTTTGATAAGCAAGCGTATATTACCCACAAATTCTCTGTAACACTTTAGTTTAGGGTCCAATTCTCACTACTAACTAGTTTTTTATCATGCATATTACTAGGATATTGGCTGTTTATTAGTTCTTATAAAGCACATATTAATGCCTTATTCTGCATGACCATATTTTAAATCCCTTAATCCTACCCAATACCTAAACTTAACAACTACTTTACTAACTATTAATAAGTCAGTCATTCCAGAAAAACGCGGAGTTTTTTGTGATTGTTGCGGGCAAAAATCCTTGATTACGCGGCCCGTTTTATTTAAAAATGCGATGGAATATGCGGGATATTTATGCATTTTTTTGCAATGAAATTGCGGGAACTTGCAAAAACTGCGGTTTGATGAAAAAGAGAAAAAAAAGTGATTCCCCCAACACCCTGTTCTCACTAGGCTCCTAACTTAATGTCCTTTCTCATTACTTCCTATGATAAGCAAGCATACTACATCACAGAAAGCGCTGGAAATATTTAATTTCTCATCTTGTTTTATTTCAGACTGTAACGAGTGGAAATAAGGTGTGGCCCCTTTAAGAGCTGCGCGCTCCCTGTTGAACTGCAGTAACGTTATTACCGTATATTGTATGTGCGCCTCAAACACCCCATGTGTGCAGGTAATTTCTGTTTGATGCTACTTCTTTTAACTTATTTTGTTTATTAAGTAACGACGTGGACGGTAGAACTTGTGACAGACAGTTATACGAGTTCGATTTGGGAATAAAGTGCGAGTTGTGAGATGCCAATCGCCTCCGTGAGTCTGTCTGGCCTCTGCAATCACTTCAGCTGTGAGCTATCCCTATTTTTCTTCCCGACACAACGCGTTACAAGACCTTAATAAACACATCAAACTTACAAAACATTGATGAGTCAAACAAGTTCTGTAGCTTTACTAGAGGAATATGCTACAACTTGAGTAAAAATGAATAAATGAAATATTTAAAAATAAAGTGTGCTCCTGTTTAACAGCTTTTCGATGATGTTCACGTCGCGTAATTACGTCACTTCATAACGTTCCCATGGCAACAGGGGGAAGTATCTGCTCTTGTGTGAAGCAAACGCAACATTTTCCAACTTTCTGCTAAGATATATGTGACTTTTTTTGCGACGAAAATGCGGGGATTATGAAATCATGCAAGCCCCGCATATTTTGCGCGGAAATCAGCAATTTATGCGGCGAAATTGCGGAGTATTTGAAAAAATGCGACCCCCGCATAAATATGCGGACTTTGGCTGATTATGCATTGAATTCAGCGATCGCATAATCACGTTTTTCTGGAGGGACTGATAAGTAGTAATTAGGGGGCATTCATTTACTGAGGCAATAATGATTTAATATTGAGAATTGGACCCTAATCTAAAGTGTGCCCAAAATTATTAATTATATTATATTCATTATACAGTATGTACATTATAATGCAAAAAAAAATGAAGTAGCATAAAATTAAATATTATATTCTAATATATACAATATTATATTATTATTGAATATTATAATACATATTATTTATTACAATATAATTACATTACATTACATTTATGCCATTTAAAATCATTGTATTACTGTAATGAGAATCTGACATGAATTCTTATAAATAAAAATTAAATAAAAATTCTGGACACTTGCAATGCAAAAAGAATTGTGCAAAAAAGGCATAATATTCTTCATGCTAAATATAATTTTACACTTTTTTTTTTTTTGATTTTGCGGTTAAATATGACCTGGACATTTAGTTTTTTCATAGAACCAGTATTCCTTGAAGACTAAAGTGTGGGAATCTAGAATAAACAGAATGTGGGGAAATGAATAGAGGAACCAACCAAACCAGAATTTAGGGGTGTGATACAGGTGTGACTAGTTGTTTTAAGGATGTAAAACGCACTTGGATCAATCAATGGGATGTGGAAACACAACAGGGATGAATCACATCTCCAGTCCTGATGCGGCTCTTGCATTAGAGGAGAGCATGCTGGGAAAGGTTCTGAGTTTGAGGAACTCTGAGCAATATGCTAATAAGGTGTCAAGTGTGTTTTTGGAGGCCAAGTTTCAGGGACATTCAAGTGTCAAACTACTACCGCCTCAACGTGACAAGCAAACACTGATCTTTGAAGGGCCCAACAGAACATGAGGGTGATGTGTTACCGATCGCTGGCGACTGGGAGTGCTGCGTCCAGACACGGGGCTCAGGGAACCCGAAGTATCCAACTCATCAGCAGACGACCACGATGACAAGTCCTGCAGAGAGTGTGTGTGTGTGTTGAGGGTTGGAAAAAGAGTGTTAAACTACACATAAAAACTGGATTAAGTTTAGTACTGCACATCAGGGTTATTATAGTTAACTGAAGAGTAAAACCATAAAAACTATTTCGTTACTTTAAATAAAATAATCTTTAAAGGGATAGTTCACCCCAAAATGAAAATGCTGTCATCATCTACTCTCCCTCCTGTATGATTTTCTTTCTTCTTCTGAACACAAAGGAAGATATTTTGAAGAATGTTTGTAACAGTTTTTGGGCACCATTGACTTCCATAGTTGGTGGAGGGGGTTCAGCAGAAGAAAGAAAGTTATACAGGTTTGGAACAACTTGAGGGAGAGTAAATGATGACAGAATTTTCATTTTGGGGTGAACTATCCCTTAAAAAAAAAAAAAAAAATATATATATATATATATTTAAAAAAACGTATTTTATTTAAAAAAAAAAATATATATATATATATATATATATTAAAAAAACGTATTTTATTTAACCTGCTTGCCAAGCTACTTGCCAATGCAACTTTTCTCATTTTCATTTAGTTTAACTTGATGTTTTAAAATAACTAAAACTAAAATGGAAGTAAAATTAATTAAAAAATATATAGACATAAAAAAATGGTAAAAACACAACAAAATTACTAAAACTTTAACCAAAGTGAGAAAAAAAAAAAAAATATATATATATAATATAAATATATTTTATATAATATATAAAATACAAATAAAAACTAAAAAAGTTCGCAATATTAATTAAACCTATAATAGAGTATATAATAGAGTATCAATGGTAATAATATAACACTGCTCCTCATCAAATATTCATTTAGAGCTAATAAGGTAAATTAGTTAACCACAATTCTTATTAAGTTTAAATAATAATCTATGTTCTAGGTGAAAGAAGATTTTTTTAAAATGAAGTTAGATTGTTTTAATATATTACTACTACTAATATTATTATTTATATTAATAATTACAATTTAAATAATTTGAAGTCATTCTGTGGATGTGTGCTGAGCCTCGGCACCCCGGTTCATTGTGCGACAAATTGAATTTGATTAATTTAATGCTTTCCCGCCAGCGTTTTTTAAAGTTGCGCAATAACAGCCCCCTACCATATAATAATAGTGAAACATGGCCGGAAAATTTCGTCAATGGCGGGGAAAGAGTTAATTCATTTCCAGGCACTAATATTATTTTGGTCAAAAACCGGCAAACTGGTGGCATCCATGTTTTTCATGACAATGTTGGTAACTAACCTGCTGACTGCTGGTGATGTCCTGGGTCTTCTGCAGCTCTCGAATGTCTCGCGTCACCTCCTTCAGCAACAGCTTGAGTCGGTTCCCGATCACATGCACCTTCTCTTTGGCCTCCAGACAGTCACTCCCTTCCGAGTGGACCAGCAGCTGAAGGGACATGTCCTGCAGGGACGCCACCTTCAGCTGCGTGTCCAGCAACTCTCGGCGGATTTGCTGTGGAACAATCGTGTTTAATCAAAACAAGCATGGAAAGTTGTAGCCCAAATATGCTGTATAAACAGAAAAGAGAAATCATTTACCAGAAGCGTTTTGTGATGCTCCTGAAGTGTATCGCTGTCCTGAGTGTGGTCAATCGGGACAATCTCGTTCCTTCTGCGATCGATGTTCTCCAGCCACAGAAGGAGACCGTGACTCATCTCGTGGAAGTCCTGAGCAGTAAGAAAAACAAAAATCAGATGATTTTTTTGTCACAATCACGTTTGTTTGGACTCTGTTTCGTCATAGTCTGCATTAATCATTCTTTTGTTGTCACGGACACTAATTATGTTCGGCTGTGCATTCATTAATCACCATCATCATTTATTTATTTAACAGGGACAGTGCATGGCATTCAGCCATACCAGAATTAGCTACAAGCTAAATTTCATCTGTAGTCCCTGGGCAGGAAAGGAAAACATACAATTGACCATCCAACAAACACATAGAAATATACCATAAAACATCATCACACAAATCGCCTCTCAGACAACAAGTTTCACATGATTAATGGGTACATGATTGTATAGATTTTAACCATAATTTTACTTTATATTTAAAACAAGTGAATGTACTAATGTCTCTAATCTCTTTTGGGACTAAATTCCAGTGCTTGGAGGCTCTGATAGAGAAGGTTGATCTGCCAAACTCAGTACGTCTGCGCTGTACGGCACAGTGACCTCTACTGGACGCCCTAGTTGTTCTCCGGCTATCTGAGAGCAATATTATAAACTCCGCTAATGGGGGCGCAGCCAAATTATTAAATATTCTGTACACTAAACAAACATTAGCAAAACACATACAATTTTCAAAAGTCAAAAGTTTATGTTTTTGAATGATATTGCAGTAGTGATAACCTGATGGCTTTTTATCCAATACTTTAAGAGTTTGTTTATATAGCGTTTGTAATGGAGCACGTATTGTTTTTCCGGTTTGTGACCAACTTGTAATGCAATATGTAAAATGTGAGACAATCGTTGAATACATATACAATTTGGCAGCATCTAGAGGTAACTCATTACGAATGTGTCTAAAATTTCTTAAATTAAATAGTATTACAAACCTGCTTTATGTTTCTTAAAAGACAACTGTGAATCAAGAGTAACTCCCAGATATTTAAAGTGTGACACAACCCTGATTTTTCCCCCATTTACAACGACATCTGGCTGATTTTCATTTTTCCTTATATAAAAATACATACACACGGTTTTACTGACGTTTAGCGTCATGCAAGACTCAGAAAGCCATGTGGCAATTTTAGCCATTGCTACTGTTAATTTGGTTGCCACTTCGTATCTGTCTCTTCCATGTGCCAGAATGACCGTGTCATCTGCATACATTTGAGTATAAACTTGAGGACATACTAATGGCAAGTCGTTAACATATAGACTAAATAACAAAGGGCCTAAAACTGAGCCTTGTGGGACGCCAACAGTACAGTTACTAAAAGATGACATTTTATTCCCAACTCTGGTACTTTGTCTTCTCATGGTAGGATAGGACTCCATCCATTTCATAGCAGCATCAGAAAAATTTTAATTTGACAATTTAGACAGAAGAACATTATGATTTACTGTATCGAAAGCTTTTTTTAAATCCAAAAAAACTGCTCCTACAGCACTCCCACTGTCTAGTTTTAATTACATTTTTTCAACAAAATAGCAAGTAGCCAGCCATTTCAGTCGAATATTTTTTTCTAAAACCAAACTGCATTGGATGAAGTATTTGTTCAAAATTTAAAAAGTCGGTTAACTGCTCAGTTACCACCTTTTCTGCAATTTTTGATGTCCCCGGCAAAATGCTGATGGGTCTATAATTAGCAACATCAGTAGGTTCCCCTGCCTTGAAGATCGGAACTAACACAGCATCTTTCCAGGAAGTTGGAAAAATTGATTGCTTTACCGATAAATTAACTAGGTGTGTAATGGGAGTGCTGAGGGAATGAATATCATCACCTGTATATGTTCTGTTCTCTTTCAGTTTAGTGTCCGGTGTCGTCTTTAGTTGTATGTTGCTCTGTTCTTGATTAGACTACCCATTGGATTTATTAAATATGATCTAATTACCTTCGTCTTCATCTTTGTGTTTATAAACCACCCCATGACAATTTGACATAATCTGTGTTTTTAGCACCTAAACAATTACACCGTCCTGCATCACATTTGCTAAATGAAATCCAATACTTGTTTCTTACTCATTTTTGGAAGCTGATATCAATCACAGTGCCTGTTTTGCTCTAACACGTCATACTTTTCACAAAACAGTGTGCATTTCGTAGTGTGACAAGCATGGAGGGGCGTGAGAAAACGATTTGTAGCATTCTTTGACATTGAATTGAGTATTTGAACATTTTCCCACTTCTTTGCATAATACAAGTTAAATGATACATTTTTAATCCTACTTTTAGTCATTAAAACCAAAAGCTGATATATAATTTAAAAAAATCTTCATTGTTATTTTGTGAGAGAAAAAACTACGTGATGGAAAGTGATTTTTTTTTTACTGATGTTTTTAAACTTAGCATCATCAAATTAGGTAGTATTAGATATATTTTCTGCAAATCAGCAGCATTTTTTCAAGATGCATGGTTGATATGAAAGCAGACGTTCTGAATGTCTTCTGAAAGTGCTTGAAGATGAGTTGTTGGTGAGGTGTTTCTTGCCTGGCACTGCATGAGAGCGTGCTGGAGAGCATTCCTCCACTCGTCCAGAGAGCCGCTCAGACGTTCCCAGCGGTTATTCATCTCCTTCAGCCGCCGCTGCAGGTCTCGTGCCTCCTCGCTGTCCGACTGCACAAACTCAGCGCTGCAGAGGTTAATGGACAGCACGATGGCCTTACGCTTATCCAGAGCCTTCTGCAGCTCCTGCGTGGAGTCACAGGTCCACAGAGGAAAAGTGTCAATAATGAACAAGCTGGACAACAACAAAAAACATAACCCTTTCAAAGAATATGGCATTAGTGATATTTTGGTAACGCTTCCTTTTACAGTCCTGTTACCCATGTACATACTATGTACTTATTATAGTAATTACAATTTCTGGGTAATAACTAGGTACTAACCCTGAACCTACACCTAACCCATATACTTACCTTATATTAGCCAGTACTTTCTAGGTAAGTACACTGTAAGTACACGCAAGTACTGTACTGTAAAAGGAAGCGTTACCGATATTTTAGTGTTATTTTATGCTAATATAATTTTGAATTAGCTTTTATTCTTATGTTTTCATTTTAATGATCTAAAATGATCAACATGCTCAAAACTTTGATAAAACCCCTGTTGTACACAATCTACTACATGCCTTCTTGCATCTGATTGGTAGGTTATACTTTTTTAGCAAGTGTACAATAATTGTACTTTCAGGTCATGGTTCACGTGTCTTTGCTTTTGACCATATAAATATCAGCCACTATACCAAATTGTATATTTTTGCTCAGTTTTGGGCCTCTGATTAATTTTGAGGTGCTTTTCCTCCACATATACAAACTTTTTTTTTTCGATTTTATTTTTCAGATTTTGTCTAAAGGTTAAATAAACTGTTCAATTTAATACAAAAATAATAAAAAAAGTTTAACAATTTAATTTGTCAGGCTTTACACGACGGTTACGTTTTTGTCATGTCTATATTTCTATATAGTTTTTTTTTTCAGTCTTAGTAATTTTAGTACAATAAGGTCTTATTTGTTAACATTAATTAATGCATTAACTAACATGAACTAACAAATGAGTATATTTTTGCAGCATTAATTAAATTTAAAATTTTATATTAAAGTTACTTGTTTGTTTAGTTTAGTTCACAGTACATTAAATAAGGTTAACAGACACAACTTTGATCTTAAACATTTATTTGTAAATAGATTAATAAATGTGGTAGGAGTATTGTTCATTAACTAATGTAGTTAACTCATGTTAACAAACAAAACCTTATTGTAAAGTGTTACCAATGTTTTTCAGTTAGTTTTTCATCTAATATTTATATTTATTTCAGTTTTATTTCATTTACCGTTCTTTAAAAATAATAGTTTTAGTTAGGAACAATAATAACGGTGTCTGTGAGTGTCTGACCTTGAGTTTCTTGATGCGTAGCTCGATGGTGTGTATGTCGGTGCTGAGGTCCAGTCCCCGCTGCTGCTCCAGCTCTTCTTCTGTCTGGTCCATCCATCTGCAGATGCTGTTCAGATCTGTGTTGAACTGCTGCCACTGCTGCATGTTCTGCTTCATGCGCATCTCTTTACTGAGAGCCTGAGCCTGCAGCAGCTCCCAGCGCTCGATCACACCTGCACAACACAACATCTGTTAAGAGCTCTGCATCACTGCATACTGTATGACATCTGGGTTACACTTTATAGTAACAATAATATTTAATAACACTAGCAAACATTATTACATTACATGATGCATCAGACAAAAGGAAATCAAAATACAACTTCATCCTTCCCTCGGGTCATTTTGACCCAGAAAATGTTTTTTTTTAAAATTGAGTGTTCATCGGGGGCCAAGACCCCAGGACTTTTGTCGCACTTAAACCACGAATACACACCAAAAAAATTGAAAGGATTCAAAGAGTTTTGTGGTTGAAATTTAAAAAAGTAACAAATCCTTCCCTCGACCCACATAGGAATGAATGAAATGCGAGGAATGCTTCAGTATACATACAAAAACCTCAAAATGAGAGGAATGCAAACTTAAAATGCTAAAACTTTACCAAAAAAATATTTTATAATGTCTACTTGTGTATCTGAACGCATAATGAAGAGAAACCGACTTTAGGACCCAGCGGAACAGCTCATTTGCTCCAAATAGATAGAGCTAAAAGGCCATCTAGTGGGTAGAGTCATGAAATATCATGTTATATAAAAAAAAAATCCACAGGAGGTCAGCAAAGACACCCATTGTAAAATATTTTAAGCTGAATTTAAAGGTTTATGCATGAAATTATGAGTTATTTTGAATTTAAGTTGAAAGAATGTGCTTACATTACTCAATTACTATTTATTGATTATTTATTGATTAAATCTAGTAAGTAATTTAAAGGTAAATCAAATAAAAATAACAAAAACAAATCTCCCAAAAAATTGCATTAAAAAATAATAAAAAATATTATCAAAATGAAATGAAATAATCTTTCTTTCCTTCAAAAAAAAAAAATAAAAAAAAAATATTAAGTATAATTTAAGGGCTTCAGGTCATTTTGACCCACAAGGAAAGGATTTCGCCCGTTCCAGCCTCCTTCTTCCCTTATCAACGAACTTTGTTACATTTATAATGACATATTCTGCTATTTTCCCTCTGCTCTATTGCCTGTATAGGATACTACCAGCATTAGTTTGTAATGAGAAGTTTGAAGAATACATGTGTTTATGTGCCCGGCACAGTGTATGATATGGCTTTGTACCTGAGGTTTGGGACTCGGAGCTGTTGGGGTTGACAAAGCCTGATGTCTTGTCATCCTCCTCTTTCAGCTCAAATCCCACTCGCTTTACTGCATCTATACTGCCACGACATTCTTCAAGAAGACGCATCTGAGAAAATAAAATATAACAAACAAGTCATTGTATTCATCTAGCAAATGATTTCTAATTCAAAGCACATTTTTACTACAGTGACAGTTCCCCTAATATATGATTTTCACGCACATAACCCATATATGTGGCATCCAGCTCCGGGCCAGTGGGAGTTCGGCTGCGTATGATGTTCTCCGTCTGCTGCAGATGGAAGCAGCTGGTGTTAAGAGCTTTATCCAGTTGCCTGATGTGAGTCTCCAGTGAGCCAGTGTCACCTGTAGAGGAACACCAAAACACTTATTAGTGCAGGAACAACAGGAAGTCGCACTGAACTGCACAGTGGAAGTGTGTTGTCGTTCTCAGGCCTGATGCAGTGCATGATCAAGAGACAAGACATCACAACATTGCTTTCTCATTAGTCAAACACACAAGGAGCTTCTAATCAAATTGATCATTAGTCAAAGCAGTTTACAATCAGAGTGAATACTGCTCTTCAATATTAATATAATATTGCATGTTTGTTTGTTTGTTCAGCATTATTTATCTGGGGTAGTCAATTAGGAAATATTTTCTTATTTAAAATGAAGGCTAGGCATAATGGAGATTTGATAGTTATGGACCGACTGATTGGCTGATATTTGGCATCTGTCGACATCAAGCTTATGATCATATTTTCAAGGCAATTAAACAGATTTTTCCACAGAATTGTCATTTGCGTAATAGAATATATCCTTTTTTTTTTATTACTGTAATGCAAAAAACATTATTTAAATTGTGTAGTATTTATAAATCTCATATTTAAAGTAGTGTTGTTATTGGTAAGTAAAAATATTACAAATATTTTTTATTGAAATAAAACTGAAATAAAATAAAGTATAAATATTAGAAAAACTTAAACTTAAAAACTTGATGCCTTGGCAACTCACTGAAATAAAATAAGTTGAAAGTAATACAATTTAATAAGCTAAAAAAAATGAACTAAAGTTAAATAGAAATATAAAAAAGCTAATGCAAATTACAAAAACACAACAAAATGACAACTTACAACTTAAGCTACTAAAATGAAAACAAAAAAGCTCATTCAAAATGTTAATAAATACTATAAAAGTGTTTACAATATTAAAATAACACTAATTTAAACAAAATTCCTTGTATTACTGTATTTAGTGTAATACAGTGAAGAAATAATATTGAGAATCTAATTACAAAAAATATGCATATGTTTAACAGTAATGAGATGTGTTTTATTGTCATGAAAATAATGTCGAAATTAAGTAATAAACAAATAAATAAATCCACAAATAAAATTCCCTCCCAGTTTGAACCTTGTGACCTCTAGATATTGGCATCGGCCATTAAAAAAAAAACCATTTCAGTCGACCACTAATACTCAGAGTAAACAATTGATTTTAGATTAGATGATAAACATTAGTTTTTGAACATCACAGTCTGCTCTGATTGTAAAATACTGTGAGTAATGGTGTTGATTTGGAAATCCAAAAGCATTAGAAACCAAGGACAAACACCAGAGTGAACTCAGTGTGCATCAACCTGTGACACTACATGCAAACACTGGAAAACTGATTATACTGTGTGAAAACACAAATCAATAGAACAAGGGTTAGAAAATGCAGCCGGTGGTCGCAGCACGAGGCTCTGTGCTTTGATTCGGCTTGTGAGTAGTAACTAAAGATCAGGCAACAGACTAGTGAGTGAGTCCCAGACTTCTGTGACTGCTGTTGCCTACCAGCACTGGACCTCAGAGTTTGCTCAGTAAGTTTTAGAAATGCCTCGGGACTCTCTGGAATCACTACATCTGAAAGAAACATATACATGCATACAGTACAACACATGAATGAATGCTGAACCACACTAAAAAAAACTTTTCAGGTCGATTTAAAATCTCACAGGATTCATTTATATTCTCTTATTACTTGGCTCTCTGAAATGCTTGATTCTGATTGGTCAGTCACGGCATTCAAAGCGACGTTGCGTCACCAAAGTGTGGACTCCTGCGAGTGATTAGGGTGCCGTTTGGGACAGGGCCACAGATGGATCGTTGTCATTTCGGAATGCGATTGTGTGATTTTTAAAGATTAATCGTGCAGCTCTGCCTGATGGATGTACATTATATCCCTTACTCATTTTCTCTTATGTGTTTATTGGACTAAAGAGCCCACACTGACCTGAGAGCGCAGATGCTGAGCCCTGCAGGTATCCATCCTCTCCTTGATCTCCTGGTTCGGAGGACAAGGCTCTGCTGGCGCTCTCCAAACCCCGGCTCAGGTCATAATCATGGTCCCACTCCAGAGGGATGGAGTCCACGCTGGCCGGAGTGTCTCGACCCGACCGTTCGGCCCGTAGAGGAGCTGCCAGCGACGCAGACCTACTGGAGGAGGGCAGAGGGGACAGAAAACCGTCACCCAGGCGCTCGCTCCACGGAAAGCTGGACACGTCCCCAGGCTCATCCAGGTCAAACTCCCGGTCCGAGTACGAGACGTCATGCTCATCGTCTGTGAGCTGGATATAGAAGTTATGATCATTGGTGACTGAAACTTTGACTAAATGTGAGAAATGCATATAAAATAAAATGAATGAAGAATAAATGGACAACCTAAGCATAAAAAATCCAAATCTAAAATAAAAAGGTAATTATAAATAAATCTGGAAATTAAATTAATGTAAAAAGAAAGACCGCAAATGAATATCAGTCAGAAAAAAGGCATCTGATGTATTCAGTGTACCGGTAATCGTATAAGTTTCTTGTAGTAGCGTTCCACGCGTCCAAACACTTCCTGGCAGTAACGCTGCAGTTCTTCAAGCTCTTCCTCGATCACAGCAGCATCTATCGGCTCGCTCTTTTCTAGAAGAGCTTCACCCTGCTGAAATATGTGGTCAATCTTGCCTGTGTTCAGAGTGATCTCCTGCTGGAACGCCTGGATGGGGCAGAAAACCTCCATAAGAGAATGACACAGGAGAATATGTGCAGGTGTAGAGGTCAGATACGTACCCTTAGCTGTTTGATTTTGGCCTGGACGTCACATTCTGAGAAATGCTCAATGTTGGTTAATTGCAGGTCCATCTCAGTCAGCCAGACCAGGATACAGTCTCGCGCCGTCTCAAACTCCTCCCTCTGACATATAAAGTGCTGTGGTGGACATTAAAAAATGTTTTGCGATCAAAAAGATTCAGAGTAAAAGCTTACTTGTATTTACCCAAATGGACAAATATTACAAAATAATACTATGCTTTAAATGATATTATATTGTATTAATAATAATTATATATAATTAACAAAAAATATAAATAATATATATATAATATACAAGTTTTAAATAATATATTTATTAATAATAATATTAATTATTATTTATAATTATGTATATAATATTAAAAATAATAATAATAGTTGTATTACTACACACATATTTAAAACATAAGTTTTAAATAATAATCCACCATATATATATGTATCATCATGGTCATTTTTTTCTCTTTAGCTGTTATATATACATATGTTTGTATATTTCAATACAAAATATTTAACTTTCAAAGCTTAGCTTTCATTTGTTCATGTCTATAGTTTCAGTTCAAAAAATGGTTACAGTTAGTGCTGGATACAGTTATGCATTTGATAAATTAACTTAATTTAACTAATTTAACTAATTTCAATGAGGAGTTAATAGGCATGAATGAAATGTTTTATTAGAATGAAAACAAAAGAAGTTCTTTTCACAGATTTGTTTATTATAATATATAGTGATGACTATTATATTTGTATAAATGTTAAAGGTTAAAAGGAATCAAATGTCTCTGTACCTTTAACCTGCGTAGGACCGAGGGCACTCTTCTCTGTAGGTTATCCCAGCGCTGGTTGGCATCGTGGGCCATTTCTCGCAGACTACAGGACGCGTCAGTGCGATTCTCACGTGCCAGTCGCTGATACTGTTTATTGATCAGCTCCAGCTGCGTCAAACTTTCATGCACTTGCCGCTGGAATGTCTGTGAAAGCACATAAATGAGTGTTAATATCATAAATCTGTTCACTAATACTACATTCATTCAGTCAGGATGAATCTCACTTCAAATTTCTTGAGCTCCTCTTTGGCAACAGTGTAAAGGACACCTGAAGAGTTTGGCAGTGCGGCTGTCTTCTCCGACACCATGAGCCACTCCTCGAAATGAGAGAAGTCATCGAGAAACTTCTGCCAGAGACGCCATGTCTCCTCAATCCTTTCAAAAGAGCATGATTTAGGTTTAGGTTAATTGTCATTTAGCAGATACATAACACATATTCAGCAGTGCAATTATCGCAATATTTTTTAATAAAATAAAAACTTAAAAAGCTTAAACAAAAACTAAAAATGCTGTTTTGGCAACTAACTGAAATAAAAAAAGTCAAAGTACTAAAAATTCTTAAAACAAACTAAACTAAAAATAATACAAATATTTAAAAAGCTAAAAAAAATTCACATAAAATTACTAAAATGAAAATTAAAAAATATAAAAGTAAAAGCAAAAAAGATATATCATGCTCCCTTGTATACTGCACACAAAATGTGCAGTATACAAGTGAGCATGATGTATCCCACAAAGCAATGCGCTCAACTTGACTTTACATCTTGAGAGTGATGGTCAAGCCAAAGGTTGTAATATCAACCATATTATAAGATACACATTTGAAACAAAATGACACTAAAATGCAAAATAACTGCTTACTGAATGCACAAAAAGGGTAGTATATAGTAAATAATGCAGAGTATGCAATCAGAAGTACGCAAGTATTCTATTACAAACAAACTATTGCTGCGTCCCAAATCGCTACTAAAACAACAAAAAATGCCCTAAAAGTATTTACTGTTTTTGTGAAGAAAAAGAACACACTTTTGAGTGTGTAGCAGAAGAGTAGGCAAGCTTTGGGACACACTGCTTCATCATAATTGCGTCTTTAACAAACAGCTCTGTCGCTTAGTTACACGCATCCTGTCAGCGTTTAAACTGCCCTGTCAATCATCCTGTCACAGTTAAAATAATCCACATTTAACTTAATTTAATTTCCCAACGTTTCGGAGAGAAATGTAGAAGCATGTTGATCTGCCAGTGGTGGGTCTTTCATGTGGAGAACGCTCGTCGTGTTTGCATAACGATGCATTTGAAAGTTAATGACCAAAAGTATTTTTTACAAAAGTTCCCAATGCTGTTTAAGATTAAATATAATGTGGATAACATTGAATAAATATCTTTTCGTCAGGTTATATACTGATAATTATTCACTCAAACCCCAATATCTAAACCTCTTTACTTAACCATTGGACTTGCACATCCACCATGTTTGTAGTTTTTTAACACTTGCTATTCGTAGTTCTAATCGAATCCTCATCCAACACTCAATGGGAGTGGGCAATATTAGAGCGAGCACGGATCTAACCGGAAAAAGTAGACCATCCGGGTATCTTTGGAATACTCATTTCAACATACTATGATTTGGGACACTAATTCTAATTTCTAATACTATTTAGGACGGATATTATGCGAATTGGGATGCAGGATATGTGTATGAGCTTCATCAGCTGGTCATACTTGAGTCTCCTCTCCATGGACATGGCACAGATGCTCCTCCAGCGCCGGTCCAGGCTGCGTGTGGCCTGCTGGATGGAGTCACACTCGGCATCCGTGGCACAGGCATCACAGTCGTGCAGCAAAACCTCACACAGGTTCAGCACAGACGCCACACCCGTGCTGTGCTTCTCGATGTCTCTCTGCAGCTCCTGGGTGAACAACAAAAACGATGTTTTATCCGAAGTAAGCTCATAAACTTGACGGGTTTATTTTTGAATGCATCATGTGTTTTTGTACCTGCTGCAGATCCAGTTTCCTCTGGATCTCCTGGTAGTCGCAGGTGTCGTAGACGATGGGACGGGACAGTTCGGTCTCAATGTGGGCGAGCCACGTGCGCAGACTATTCATGTTCTTATCCAACTGCTGAATGGCCACTAAAGTCTCCCGTAGCTTCTTCGCTCTGTACAGACAAAGAAATGTTCACCTTGTTCACACATCTGTACACAAAACCAACATCTATGCACAGCATACTACTTTAAAATAAAAATCGTTTAATATTCAAACGTATATTACATATCATTTTAAAAACAGGAGACTTATGAGGTAGGGAGAGGAAATGTACAGTTAAACGCACACAACGCAGATTTAAACCTGCATCTCCCTCATGAGCACCATGGCTCAACGTGACTGGATAGGTGCTCTCCAACATTTTCAAGTCATTTTGAGTAAATATTGTGAAAAATAGTGAGGATAATGCCAACCGAGCCACAATGCGGTGTGTGTTACCTGGCCCCTATGAGGTCGAGCAGGTGCTGCCAGCGTTCGCTGACTTTACCGAGTTTGTGTTCTATGTCAGAGGCTTTGCTCTCGTGACTGGCCCGGGCTAAACGTTCACCCAGCTGCGTGAGCTCATGTTTATTCTCCTGAGCCACCGCCACCTCCTCCTGATAGTCCTGAGAGACAGAGACACAGTGCTGCAGTTAGACATTCTTAAAGTTACTATAGTTACAGTTTATAAAATTCAGTTAAATTCTAGTTGCTTTTGAAGGAGTGGCTATCGTTATGCTGTTACAAACACCTCATACAAAAAGGGTAACAATGGAGTTTCCTCCAAAACACACCATATATGTCCTGATTCTGCCTTAGTGTCCTTGATTTTCCCTGGTCATGAGGCAGGATCATGACAGAAGCATGTTTTGTGTACAAGCTTATATTTTGGGCCATGTGCTTGTGTTGTCTCGTTACGTTACCCCGCCCCCTTGTTATCCCCGTCTTGTCATTATTGTCTAGTCAGCTTCACCTGTCCTTGTCATTAGTGTTCCCTTTATAATCCCCTTGTGTTTGCTGTCCTGTGCTGGTTCATTGTGATTCTTGTCTGCGTGTGAAACTTTGTGAGATTCACTGTGAGTATTTGTCAAGAGTATTGTCCAGAGAGAAATTCTGATTCTGTTTGCTGATTTATTTATTGTCTAGTTATTTGTCTAGTCCCAGTCTAGTTTAGTCATTCCTGTTCCAGTCTTGTTTTGCCCCCTCGTGGGTTTTGTTTTCTCTGTTTTCTGTTAATAATAAACGTTGAGTGTTACATACTGTCTGCGCTTGGGTTCATCCATCACCTTCGTAACAATATAAGCTACATTTGTTGTAAATACTATATTGTTTTAAGAAAGTTAGGGTTTCCTAATACTTAATAAAGTAAAATGAAATAAAATAAACTCGTATAATTATATCATTTATTCTAAATATTATCATTTCAAAAAAACATAACTTATAAAATAAAATACACACTGCCTGGTCAAAAGAAAAAGTCACTGTTTGGATTTGAATAAGTAAATTATGTTTCTAGCATGTTATATGTTTGGCAACAGTTCTTCTAACCCTAATTGATGGAGTGTGTAGCTTTACATTTTTAAACAACCATGTAGGAAAACACATTATGGCCATATTCCAGGAGGACAATGACCAGATTCATCAGGCTCAAATTGTGAAATAATGAAGAATCATTTTCACACATGAATCGGCACCTCTGAGTTCAGACCTTAAATTCATTGAAAGTCTTTGGGATGTGCTGGAGGAGACTTTACAGAGTGATGGACTCTTGCATTCTCAATACAAGATCTTGACCAAAAATGTATGCACCTTTTGATGCAAATAACATCACAACATTTATTTCCATCAAGAGGTGCATCAGTTTTTGGTCAAGATCTTGTATTGACAACAATATAAAGTCTCTGTAAAGTCTATTTAGCCGAACAAATAACATGCTAGAAACATAATAATCACTGCAATAATAATCCAGTCATAGACTCTTAAACATTTGCCTATTTAAATCAAATTATTTTTGCAGTGTATATTATACAATTTATATATATAAATGATTATACATTATTATGTAATTTAACAAACTGTACATATAATATGAAATAAAATAATGTATAATATATAATAAATAAACAAAATTATATTATATAATTATACATAATATAATTACTTATTTATTAAAAATATATATAATTAAAAAAAAATTAGTGATGAGCATAACGAAGGCAAAGATTTGATTAAACTGTTACCTTTCGTAGTTTCTCAATCATCTCTTCGATGCTGACGTCTCCATTCTGGGATACTTTGCTTTCCATATGTGTCAGCCATTCACAAAGCTCCTTGTATTTATCATTGAAGATGGCCCATTCATTCAGCTTCTCACTCACCTGCTGTCTGCGCAGACACAACTGCGCAGACAAATACGCAAAAACATAGGCCTTCAGTGATTACAAATATGTCTGAGCATTTAAGCTTAATTTAGGTTTAAATCAACCAGTTTAAACCAAATATTTAGCCACAGCGTCTTTCTGTATCTTCACAATGTGCAAAACTAAAGTGTAAATAAACGCACTGTTACACATGCCCAAAACTACTTTAAAGAAAAAGGAAAATATCAGACCAGAGCATCATTAAAAAATACAGCATGAGAGAAGAGTTTCTGACGGTCTGTTTGAATCTACAGTTAAAGCTGTCTACTGAGATGTCAAGCGTACATTCACATCCTGTGGTGTCTCAGCTCACGCACCGGATGCCACAAAGAGCATGCACAAATAAATCATACTTGCTTTGCATTCGAGTTTCACTTTCAGCCAAATGCTGGTGCTTGGTGCTTTGCATTACTCTCTACTAACAAAAATAATATATATATATATATACACTACCGTTCAAAAGTTTGGGGTCGGTACGATTTTAAATACTTTTAAAAGAATTCTCTTCTGCTAACCATGGCTGAACTTATTTGATTAAAAATACAACAAAAATCAGTTATAGTATTAAATATTATTCCAGTGTAAATCAGCTGTTTTCTGTGTGAATATATAGTAAAGCGTAATTTATTCCTGGGTTCAAAGCTGAATTTTCAGCATCACCAGTGTCAGTGTCTTCAGTGTCAAATGATCCTTCACAAATCAGTATAATATGAGGATTTGATGCTCAAGAAACATTTATTATTATTATCAATGTTGAAACAGTTGTTGGTCTGGCAGTTGTACAGTTTTTTTTTTTTTTTCGGATTCTTTGAGGAATATGGTTAGGGTTAGAATCTTTTGTAACATTATAAATGTCTTTACTGTCACTTTCGATCAAATTAATTATTCCTTGATAAATAAAAGTATTGATTTCTTTCCTCCAAAAAATAAAAATAAAATTCTCACTGACCCCAAACTTTTGAACGGTAGTGTAGATACATACTCTGATGCAGTAATGTTAGAAAAAGGAAATTTAACTAAAGCTACACAGCAAATGTCTACTCTATCTGCCCAATATTTAATTATAAGAATGTGTGTTTGAAGACTATCTGTGGATGCGTTTAAAACCCAATGAGCTTCCTATGGAGCAGATAGCAAACGACATGTTCCTGTGATGTCTAGGAGAGTTGCCCTTCATGATTTTAAAATCTGCACCAACAATAATGTGCATATGTAGTAAAACAGCGCCACCTAAAGGCCTGTGTACCTGGTGACAGATCTCCTCCCACTGCCGGTGCAGGACTTCAGTGCGTTCCTGAAGCACACGCAGATCCTCTGGACTGATGTAACTGCACAGAGACTCTCTCAACACAGTCAGATGGGTCAAATCCTCCTTCCAGCCGTCAAACTTGCTCTCCAGATCCTGACAGGAATGTAAAGTTCATTTCCCCCTCATTTCATTGTTCTCCAGTTCCACATGAATCTGAACTTTGCATACCTTGCAGCGCAGTTGTTCAGACTGCAGCTCCTCGTGGCGATCGGGGAGCGTCTGGGAGAGCTGTCGTTTAAATGCTCTCAGTTTCTCCAGAGATCCTCCGATACCTTTTTCACATCTCTCCCAATCCTACACAGGGTTTGAATCCAGTCAAAAAGTGCTTTCTGGGTACATATATCAGATTCTGAACAATTATAGTGTCATGCAGTGCCCTGTCATTTGAAAACTAATGTAGTGACGTCGTCTGATTTACAAACAAATCATTCTTGTGAGCCGATTCTATGTAATGATTTTGTCAAACTCAAGTGTTTGGTGCAACATTGAATGAATGAGACATCTGTTTGAGAGCAAAATTAAAGGTGTATGATATGAACTTTAAGAAAGCAATATTTGACTAAATTAGTGTGACAGCATCAAACACCACAATTATCTTTACAATAAACTAAAACACCCATATTTATATATTTTTGTATTTAACTAATCATAGTGAAATATAGTACTATTTAAATATTATCTTAATATTTTATTATGAGTAGTAATATGATTATTATTGTTGTTGTTATTATTTAACTAATCTTTATATTGACATTTTTATTTGTAGTATAATTTATAATACTTACATTTATATAATTATTTTATATTTAGTAACTATATATTTACTTAGGCACAAACAATAATACAAGGAACACTATTGGGTAATATTCAGGGTTTTTATGACCAATAAATTATGACTATGACAAATAATTATAATTTTCCATTACTGATAATTGGAGTATTTTTACTATTAGAAAAATATTTTTTTTTAGGATTTGGAAATTACAATTTAAAAATACCCTGATGGTTTGAGGTTTTCCATGATCGTAGCATGGATGACTAAAATTAATAACATTTTGGAAGAATCTTTTTAAAAGAAAAAACAAATCACTAAAATAATCCAGACAATAATGACTGCAAATGAAGTCAACAGGTGTTGCAGTGACATAAAGAGCCTTATCTACCCTGAGCAGGACGGCCAGCTCTTTCTTCTGCTCCTCCAGGCAGATGTTGGCGTGTCTCCAGCGCTCCTGTATGTTGAGCAGCTCGTCCTGTAGAGCCGCTTCGGCCCGTGAGTCAGCAGACAGAAGCAGCTGTCGTCCTGCCTCCACCGTCAGGATATAACTGCCCTGCTGTCTCAGCAGAACCTTCTCTCTCAGCTGCAGAACAAGAGCATCAGCCATCACAAAACCTGAACCTGGGGCCTCGTTCAGAAGGGAAGCGTATAATGATCCTAAATGTGTACGTACAGCTGATATGTTCCTATGAACGATTTAAAAAACATCTGTATGCACAAAAATGTTTCTAAATTCATCCCTCTTAATAAATTGCATAATAAATTTACTTCAAGCGCAGTGATTCAAAGCCATTCAATTTCGCCTACAGAATGGCCACAAATATCTCTTCATGATTTAGGAGCACGGCACTCATCATCAAACGTATGTGCGGAAGGCATGGGCTGTTTGCGCAGCTCATTTGCACAGAATTATATTAATGCGTTATTTTAGCATTATTGAGATACTATTATAGTTAAAAAAAATAAAATGTAATGTCTTTTTCCGTTTTCGTTTTTAATTAACATTTTAGTAATTTTGTTGTTTTTGTAATTTTTTTACGTTTTCTCTCTTTTTTTTAAAATATGTCTATATACGTTTAATGAATTTGTATTTCAGTTTTAGATTTAGTTATTTTTCTACATCAAGCTAAATGAAAATGAGAACATTTGCTTTGGCAACTAACTAAAATAAAACGAGATTAGTTTTTTATATTTTATTTTATTTCAATTCATGAAAATGTTTTTATGGTTTTAGTTTGTTAACCATAATATCCCTGCTGCCTATTTTCATAAATTATGTTGAATTTTGGCACTCATATACCAGTAATTAAATTAATTCAACATCATTTATAAAATTGTGAAGATAAATAGGCAGCAGGGTTATAATAGTTAAGTAAAACTTTAAAAAGTGTTATTTGAAATAATATAAACATTAATTAAAATTAAACGCTCTTTAGTTGGCTTACACATAATAATAATAATTTGTTACATTTATAAAATGTATTTTTTTATATAATTTTTTTAATATATATATGTACATCAGCTAGTTGCAAAGGCAGCATTTGCATGTAGTTTAATTTGATAAAAAAAAATAATAAAAATGAATAAAAACTATATAGACTTTAAAATGAAAACAGAAACTATAAAAATAAAAAAGAATTTAAAATATTAATCAAAACTACTCAATGATAACAAAATAACATTGTAATTATTTTCAGTACCAAGTTGTTGTTTTTTTCAAGGAAAAATAGTAGTATATGTTAGTATATAAAATCATTATTATTTATATATTTATTATTATTTGTAACAATTTTTTATTACGTAAAATAAAATAAAACAAAACGTTTTAGTATGATAGGACAGTTTAGTTGACAAGAAGCAAAGTTGGAGAGAGAGAGAGAGAGACTGGGACGGGATCGGGAAAGGTCCACGAGCCGGGAATCGAACTCGGGACACCCGAAGCGCAACTGCGCTATATGTCGGCGTGCTTCCCGCGAAGCTATTGGCGCCGACTTATTATTTATTTTTCTAAAAAAGTGTTAGTTGCGTGGTGTGTAGGACACTTATGAGGTTCTCAGAGGTCAAAGGATATTTACCTGAACTGCGTCCAGCATGGCTCGTGCCTGCTGTAGTGGGACAGGTGCGCCCGCCTGCAGGGTCACGGCCTGATGGGACACTTCCACCAACCACTTCCGAAGCTTCTCCCCCATCTCCCTGTAGCGCTGCCACTGACGCAGGAGACTGTCTATGATGCCCCGTCGCTGCTGTGCGCGTCTCACCACCCCCTGCCACTGGTTACTGAGCAGAGCCAGCTTCAGCTTGAACTCATCTCTGAAAATACGCTCACCGTGAGTTTCAAATGAAGTACGCTGGCATCTTGCATAAGCACATTTCGGATGATGATGTCCCTCACCTGTCGTCCACCTGTCCCTGCTCCAGCATTCGCTGTCCATCGCTGATGATGGAGTGAAGGATCTGCTGTCTGCTGAACATCTCTGCCTGAAACAGCTATAACAAACAAACACAGCTTTGTTTATTCATATCAGTCATTAGTATCTAGACAAGATTTGAAACAACTAAACAGTTCACAGCTCACCTCATGAGCTCTCTGTTGCTCCATCAGGCTCTGAAAATTTCCAGAAATCTCCACGGTAAGTTTCTCCTCCGTCTGCTCCAGGAACTCCATCCACGTCTCACACTTCTCCAGAAATGTCTGCTGTTGTAGTATGAGGGCCTGAAGTTTACTGAGAAGAGAATTGACATACTTTAGAAGGTCAACAGACACTTGACATCATCTTCTATAATATATTGTATATTCCCATGAAGGTCTTTATATAAAGAGGGGGATTTAACCCTATAAAGCCTGTATCATATTTAATACACACATTTTATTTCAGTAGTCTGCTATACTGTTATAAAGATCTCATTGATTTACATTACAAGCTATCAGAATTTCATCTTCATTTTTTGGTCCTATAAATATCTAGTCTGGGTTTCCCCATGCTGCCTGCGATTTTATTCACGCTGAAAGGCAGTATGGATACCATGGACCAAATTTTCGCCTCATTTAGGGAACCAATCACAGAACGGGGAGGGAGCAGCAAGACGATGTGTATGCGACACACCGATTGCAGTTTGTTTATACCTATGGATCAAACATGGCAGCAGACACGAAGTTACCTTTCGATGCAGCCTTACGGCCGTTTCACACTTGGGTTTCACACCGCAAGCGTGAGCGGCGCGTCAGCTTAACTACACAGTCACTGCAGCTTCAGACGCGCGAGAGTATTCACACTGGAAGCGTTTGTACAGTGTCACAGCAATGGCTCCAAAGCTACATATCGTTAGCCTCATAGCATAATTGCCTAAGTCATTTTGTGTTTTTTTCTTGTTTTCCAAAGACATTGAAATATGACTTCGGCATTATATATAAGCGAGCAATTCTTTACAAAGACAGCTATACATTTGTTTTTAGAAGTTGGTCATTTTATAACATTGATAGTCTTGAAAGTTTGTAATGGGTAGGTGTGCAACATTCGCATATAAGTTATATGTTATACAACAAAACAACCCAGAAAATGGCTCCAATCTATTAGTTTCAGTCATACTTTCGATGTTTACAAGACTGCAACTCCGCGGATAAAAACAAAACACAAATAAACCACACACTCGGGTTTGATTTGGGTGCTAGCCTGTAGCTGTCTGTGTGTTAACGTAACATGAACTAAAAGAACGTTTATATATAATATTTTCTGGCTAGTTTACTTTAGTTTTATATATATATATATATATATATATAATACACAACTTTCACCTAAACTGAATAATTAAAAACAAGTTTTTACCGGGTAGCCTAAATCTTCTATAAATATCTAGTCTTTATTTTCTTTTATTTGCCTACTCAAGTTCTTGTTAAAACTCACTAGACATGCTAAATCTGTGCATTTTGGGGACTTTTGTGTGAAATCATATTTATTTTTGTCCATCAAAAGTGTGCTTTCACTTTAATTTAGCGTGAGCAATGCAGCAAAAACAGATTCGACGTCGAAACCCCCGCTTCACTGCTGCTCACGCGCCGCTCCTGCTCGACGCTCACGCGCTGCTCCCGGTGTGAATGCACTCATTGATTAACATGCACGCCGACCACGCCATCGTGTAGGCTACACATAAATCTCTGACCCATCGGCAATCGTCGTCTCCCTCGTCTAATTTCTGTCGCTCTACATACGTCATCTGGTATAATCGAAACGATTGGCTATGAGCTACGTACAGGCGCATTTGATAGACATTCGTAGCACCCAATAAACGGCTCTGGGCATTCGTAAACCACGCCTCAAATACGAGAAAATGAACATGTGTTTCCCAGACCCAAGTCTCAACGAGTATTGGGTCTGGCGTTAGCCAGGCTAATAAATATCAGTAACTGCATCAAATTGCATAATTTTCGCCTGATGTATCAAGTATGACTATTTTAGAGCTTGTCTAAATGTTCAATGAATTGTTTCAATTTCATTTAAAACATATATTTTTCTGACTATTATTTAACACATCAGGATTTATAGGGTTAAGAAGGGGTTATGAAGAAGGAAGCGCTGGAGCTCACCTGAACCTCTCCGTGGTCTGAGCTGAGGTGGTGGACCAGCTTCTGTTGAGGTTCTGCATGCGTTTGATCTCAGAGTCGTTGAGAGGGAGTCTGTAACCCAGTTCACTCAGCCTCTCCAGATCAGGAGACATACTGCTGAACTTCAGCATTTGTTTCTGCACAAAAATACACACATTGGTGGTCAATCAATATACTGTATATACTGTATTTAGGAAATATTGTGTAAAACTACTTTAATTCAATTTCTTTGTACATCTCATTTGCTATAATTCAATTATTATGTAGGCTACACTACATATTTATGTTATTATAAAGTAAAAAGTGTGGACATACACATTTCTTATTATTACTATTTTTTAAACATTTTAGAATAACAGTGAAGTCATCAAAACTATAAAATGCAACACAAATGGAAGCATTATAATTATTATTGCCAAATGTAGAATATAGAGTATTTAAGCATTCAGATTAAAAGGTCTTTAACATTACAACAAATAGTGTCAATTTCATCCAATATTGTGTCTTGGACCACCCTGACCCTGAGTTATTTTAGTATTATTTATAAACTACTATAGTATTTATTGATATTTGAGTTTACATGATATTTTAGTCTTTTTTATTAGCTTTAGTCCTTTTAATAATTTTTTTATATTTGTTAAGCTTTATTTTTATTTCAGTTTTAGTAATTTTAGTACTTCAACTTATTTTATTTTATTTAGTTACCAGCTATTTACATTTTTCATTGAATATTTTTATTTTATTTCAGATTTATTTAAAATACCAAAAATGATTTTAAAAGTTTTAATTAACAATCCCAACACGCTGCCCAAATCTCGACATATTAGCATAATTGATCCATTCCGGCTTGCATACCTTGAGTTCCTCCATGCGGTTCCAGATCAGTGACAGGTCAGAGGAACCGTTGGGATCCTGGCCTTTCAGAACCTCCTCAGCTTCCACGATCCAGCGGGACAGAGAGTCCAACTGTTCGTTAAACGTCTCATAGTCCCGAACTCCAACCTGGGGAGAAAAAGCAACAGAGACTCTCAGTACCGGACACTAAAACACTCTCATACGGCACTGAAGCGCTCTGGTATTTGTGATCCTCTCCACTCACCTGCAGCGCCACCTGCTGTCTGCTCAGGCTCTGCTCCACGGCACTGAGGCGTTGGGTGAGGGACAGGTGGTCAGACTGGATGGAGGCCACGGCCGATGTGTCCACCTGCTGTTTGAGCTGCGCTCCCAGCTCCAATAAAACCTGGAGAGACGCCTGGATGGGAGCCTGAGAGCGCAGCAGCTCCTGAGGGAACATGAGAGGAAAATGATTCTACATTCTTACACAGGGTGAACATAAAACTTTACAGGAGTAATTGCTTTTCAGAATTCATGATTAGTGCACTAGATTAGTGCATACACACTTTAAAGACCATTTCTGAATTCTACAGTGGTGGATTTAGAGCTAACAGATACAATTATATCCCTGGCCCCAGACTAAAATGTATGTTTAAGATGATTAAACGGAAAGCAGCTTGCACTGGCATATCTTATAATATGTCAGTGCCATTGTTTTGTCTCAAGAAGCAGTTTTTTTTCGAGCTACTTTTATAGACGTGTTGCACTAATCCTGGCCTAATCCTGGCTTTATCTAAGCCCTGTCTGTGAAACCAGGCCTTGGTCTTAAAAATGTTGTAGTAAATGTTGAGATTAACTTGAAGTAAAATAATAAATTATGTAGAAGTATTGTTCATTCTTAGTTCATGTTAACTAATGTTAACAAATGGAACCTTATTGTAAAGTGTAACCACATACTCATATTCACACGCACACACAGACAGGCAATCTGAGTTTCAACTCACAGCACAGTCTTGAATCCAGGTGGACACTTCCTCCTCAGTGATGTCTTTGTGGCTGGCTGTCTTCAGCATCTGGTTTGCTCTCTCCTCGAGTGTCTGGACGCTGGAGTCACTCTGTCCATAAAGGTCCTTATAGCTCTGCCAAAGCTGCAGGAGACCCTTACTGCTCTTCAGACGCTCCACGATCTCCTCTTGTAGACTGTTCCACCTGCATACCACAAAACACACACAGAAAACATTGACATTACAGGTTTAACTTCATTTAAAGGTTACCATATTAGTATGCCTAATGCTATTTACATGTTTCTACATGATCCTTTCAAAAATACCAAAGTACTACCATGATTAATGTTCAAAAATTGTCAGCTGAATTGTCCTTTTGGTACTTTTTAGATAAAAAGACATTGACAATAAAGTCATTTATAATGTAACAACAGATTTCTATTTCAAATAAATGCTGTTCTTATGATCTTTCTATTAATCAAAGAATATTAATAATCAGAAATGTTTCTTGAGAGGCAAATCAGCATATTAGAATGATTTCTGAAGGATCATGTGACACTGAAGACTGGAGTAATGATGCTGAAAATACAGCTTTGCATCACATTAATAATTTACATTTTTAAATATATCAAAATAGAAAAGAGTTATTTTAAACTGTAATACTATTTCACAGTATTACTGTTTTTACTGTATTTTAGTTCAAATAAATTCAGCCTTGGTAAGCTGACGAGACGAACACGAAACATATAAAAAAAATGTTTTAAACTTTTGACCAGTATATATGAGAGAGAGAGAGAGAGAGAGATTAAGTTATTGTATTGATAGAAAAAAACGAAGAAAAAAAAAACACTGATGAAGCATCAAATTTAGCACCACATGCACCTGGCGTTGATGTCTTTTAGTGTGTTGTTGAGAGTGTCAGACACAGACGGGTGACACTCCTCCAGAAGCTGATGTGTAACTGATCCAAACTTTCTCAGGCTGCTCTCTTGTTTCTCAAGCTCCTCCTGCAGGTTCTAAAGACGTCAGAAGAAAGAATAGGGGTCATTTTCCCCCTTCAGATTCAGAATTTGCAGAGTACTAGACGAACAGGAACTTGATTTACCTGTAAACTCTCCACCTGCAGCCGTGAAGCCTCCAGAGATCCCGTGAGCAGACGGTAGCGGGACACGGAGTAGCGTCCCTCCGTCAGGTAGCCGTTGATCTCTTCAGACGCTTGTTTGTACTGACTCCACTTGTCCTGGAACGACTTCAGGCTGATCTTGAGCTGCCCGATCTGAGACAAACAAAAAAATAAATAAATCAATAAAGTTCTGTTAAAAACGTACTTAATTTTAACCAAACTCTAAGGCAGCATTAAATTAAGGTCTAATTAAAATGAAATACAAATGAAATAAATAGCAATACCAGGTGGTCCAGATTGGCCCATGTGTTATTCAAGGCTTGTAGAGACTCCATGACAACAGCACAAGCCTCATCTGTCTTGTTTTGGACAAGAGCACAGGCTTGTTCCTCCACTCTCTCCAGCTCTCTCTCCTTCTCTTTCACCATCTCCTCCATCTCCTGTTACATATAAGATAAAACAACAAACGATCTGTATTCCGGTGGTGGGGAAAGCCTACTCACAGAGTTCATGTTGAATAAAATAAGACTGTGTCTGGTCACACAGACAAACCTGACAGTCTTTGAGTGCGCTCTGTACGGAGGATAAATTCTCAATCCTGTGTTTTCTCTTGAGTCGGTCCTCCTGAGCGTTCAGCCACGCCTGAAGACCCTGAACTTTACCCTCATATTCAACCCAGGATGCCAACAAGCCTTCCAGATATTGCATCTGAAACAGCAAAAATGAAATGTAACAAATGACACATTCATTATTTTACAGAATAACTATTATCCCAAACAGTAACTAAACCAGTAAATTATAAATCAGTATATAATGACAATTTAGTATGCAAAAAAGTGCAACTTTTATACAGTGGTTCTCAACCAAGGGGGCGGCAGGATGACTTAAAATGATGTACTGTATACTTTTATTCATATAATTACTCTAATTCTGTATTAAAATAATAATTACCATTATTATATAATTCATAATTCATATTAATATAATTACTAACGAAATAATAATGTATTATTAATTCAAATAAATTCTTAATAAATTAATTAAAATGCTAAAAAAGTCAATCGTATTTTTTCACCCCTCAATAACTATTGTTTTTATTGAAGAACATACAGTTCATCAATAGAAGCAATAGTAATTGAGTGGTGAAAAAATATTATTTTAGTTTACATCTTGATTTTTTAGCATTTTAATTAAGTTATATTATGTATTAATAAGTATATTATATTATATACACAAGTACACACACTATTAACAACAATTCATTTTGCGATTCCATACGTTTCAAGAACTGTATGTTCTTCAATAAAAAATAATAGTTATTGAGGGTGAAAATAAATATACTGTATTAACCACAATTCATTTTGTGGTTCCATATGTATACAATCACAAAATGAATTTAATATTTATACACTGTATTAACCTGACAGAGAGTTGGTATGGGAGTATTATAGGTAAATTATGTACCTATCAACTTTCCTATTTACGTATTACTTATTAATTTACCTACCTACCTATTATTAATTCTGTCAACAATATTATGTAGGGAGCGTTTGAATATTGTGTTGGAGGGGCCTTCAAGTTAAAAAGGTTGAGAACCACTGCTCTATTAGTATTGATTTTAATACATAATATGGATGTGTACCATCATATAGCCATTAATTGTATCTCGTAGTAACATGTATCGTAAATATCATGGCACATAAAAATGGTAATGCCATTTTTAATCATTCCTGTGCCGTGATACAGCTACAAAATCTTTTTATGGGTGATTCTGAATGGCAAACATTTAATCAGTGTAAAGTAATGCGAGATTTAACATTTTGAATCTTAAATTTCTTAAAAGTATAACATTTCAGAATGAAATGATCTAGAAAAAGTCTGTTTGAGAAGTGTGTAGAAGTATAATCTGAAGTCTCACTCTCTCTGTGATGTGTGTCTGCAGTATCTGCCAGTGGCAGTTCATGGCGCCCAGTTTCTCAGCGAAGTCAGTCTTATCGCTGCGTTTGCTCTCCACATCCGCACCGCTGATCTGGAGCACTGACTGATTCACAAAGTCCACAGTGAGCTGTTTGCAGTTGACGTCCACTCTGAAGCCCTACAAGAAGTAGAGAAAAACAACAGTATGTAAAAACATACACTCCACACAAACTAGGCTAGTCATTTGTAATTACTCTTCTGACTATCGTCATAAAATCCGGTCGAATGCAGAGCACAAATTCCGAGTATGGAACACATCACTTCACATTTGATGAATCTAACAGGGGTAAAACTGAAAAATGATGTCACCTTGTATCGCTGCAGGTACTCCTGGATGACCTTTGACCCAACAGCCCCTTTGAGATTTTCTTCATCCTCTTCTATCACTCTCTCCATCAATGAAATCCAGTTCACAAGCTCAGCGATAGCGTGACAGGATGCCAGCTTATCCATCTGAGACTAAAACAAACAAACAATATATCTTTATAAGACAATAGACTAAGACTAAGACTAAGAAAGAACCTCAGAAACTAATCCTATTTGTTGGAGCAGATTAGCCTGTTTAGAAGTGCTGGTCTGTACCTGGTGGAGCTTCTCTTGAACAATGGGAATGCGGGCGAGCAGTTCAGACCACTGAGAGTCCAGACGGGTGAGTTCAGACCGCAGAGACGCGGTGTCCATCTTCTTCAGTCTCAGCAGCTGGTTTCCCTCGTTCAGCACTGAGGCCTTTAGACTGGAGCGAGTCTCCACCTCCTTACTGAACTCCTGAACAGAAGAGAACACTCTTCAGACCCCTTTCCCACTCTTCAGATAAAGCGCTGTGAATTCCGGCTTGCGTACCCCGAAGTGATAAAATAAAACAAAATTCTGTATCAAAATTTAAAGGCAAGAAAAGTAGTTTGTTTAGGCTGGGTTGTATGAATTACAGCATGAGCATGTGAACGCCGTCAGCGTTAATCACAGGTTCGCGTTTAAAGTCTGATCATTTCGACGGAGGTGAATCAATCAAAGTTAACTTTAGCTGGAAGTAACATTATTCAAGAACCGCTATAACGCCAAAACAATCTGTTACCTTAAATTATATATTTATCTCTGTAAAGCTGCTTTGAAACAATTCATTGTTAAAAGCGCTATATAAATGAAGATGACTTGACTTGACTTGACAACACATGTATATTGTGGTTTTCAGAATTACTTCCATAATGGACATGCAGGGATTTAAATAATTACACAAATAATAAATATTTCATTATTAATAATTATTAATTAAAGCTTCTATTGAAACTATTTGATCATTGGCAAAAATGTAAAATTGGGAATAATACAAAATAATAATATAATATTATTATAAATATGGCCCAAGATGCTAGGTTAGGCACCAACAGGACAAGCGGTTTGAAGAATGAATAAATGGATAGATTGGTGGTTGCATGGAAAATAAATTAATAAATGAACAAATAGATAAATAGGCTCCAGCATCCCCACAACCGTACACAGGACAAGTGTTAAATAAAAAAATAAAATAAAAAAATATATATATATATATTTTAAAAAATAAAAATATATATATTTTTTAAAATAAAAAATAAATAAAAAATATTTTTATTTATTTATTTTTTTTATACAATGAATCAGCCGCAGCATTCTGTTCATCAATATTTCAGCATTCTGTTCACCAATGTGTGGGCCAGTATGGTTGTTCTGGTGAAATTGATTTACCAAATGCATCAACATCCCAAAAAAATCCAACGTTTGTGATTTATTAACATTAAGAAAGCCTAACTAACCAGAAAAGCCGATAGCTGGTCTTTAACAGTCTCCAGCTCCTGAGGACCAGCAACAGTCTGTGTGTTCCAGAACTCCAAGCGTTCCAGAGCTTCCTGTAGCCAGCGACTCAGTTCAACAGACTCATGCTTATACCTGTGACAAAGAACAAGCACATATAACCATGAAGATTATAGAACAAAATCAATAAAACAATGAATTTCAGTCTAAAACTTAGCTCCTGACCTGGTTGAGTGCTTCAGGATGGAGTCCAGGTTGTGTAGCTCTTTGTTAATCTTGGTGGAGTTGTTGAGCCAGTGTTCGCCCAAAAGAGTGAGCTGGTTCTCCAGGCTGGAGCAGCTCACATCTGACAGAAGATGCTTCCCTTCCTCCAGAACCTGATGCAGCTTGTTTTGGTTCTCCATCAGACTCGCCTTTAGGGCCTTAGGTGAAGATCATGGAGATCATGGATCATGTATCAGTAGACATGTCCATTATCTATCCTAATACACTAATCATACCCATGTTGGCAAGTTACTCCAGATATCTCATTTTAACATGCCTGAAGATTCATTACTTTTATTATGTACCTGATAGAGCTCTATTCTTTCCTTCAGTCTCTCCTCTGTCTCCTCCACCAGGCCGACCCTCGGCAGACTGCCCTCCACAGCCTCAAGCAAACGGTACAGGGTCTGATAGTCCAAAACTAGACGACTCCATGTCTGATAAAGTCACAAACAGATAAGTATGTAGGAAACAGTTGTATACTTTAAAATATAAAGGATACTATGGATATACTCATAAATATTTGGGATGTGCCCAAAGATACTACGGTATGTTTCGAAAGGAAATTACACATTTCACAAATTTCACTTTCCTATTCGCGATCACACGAATCAAATAATGTATAATATCAACAGATATTTGTAAATGACGTTAAGGATCTGCTGCGCACCAATTCTCTGACATCGTCCTGTCAGTCATCTCTCCGTAATATCTTCACGTGATAAATTAAACTGCATGATGAACTGCAATGTAACCGACTACCACAGCAAGCCTAACCATGTCCCTTCAGGGGCTCCATAGAATGCGTTATTTACTTTTATTTATTTTCTGTGCCTTTCTGAATTCGGATTTAGGCTTCGGGCACATCCCTAATGTGTATATGTGTACACGTACACACACAAAAGTTTGTGGATGGTAAGATGTTTTAATGTTTTTGAAAGAAGTCTCTAATGCTCACATAAACAGTAAAAAACGGTAATACTGTGAAATATGATTAGAATTAAAAAATGTATGGCAAGGCTGAATTTTCAGCATCTGTATTTTCTGTGTCACATGATCTGGCAGAAATCTTTCTAGTATGCTGATTTTCTGCTCAATAAACATTCAACATAAATGTTGAAAACAGTTGTGCTGCTTCATATTTTTTGTGGAAACTGTGCAACATTTTTGGGTGAATAGAACATTTATTTTAAATAGAAATCTTTTGTAAGATTATAAATGTCTGTAAATGTTGACTTTTTTTAAAAACCTTACTGAAACCCCAAACTTTTGAACAATAGAGTGTATATATATATATATATATATATATATGCCAAATAAAAATCATGTTACCTCTGAGATGCACTCCAGCTCAACTCCTTTTTTGTGGGCTTGCTTGAGCACATCCTGAGCGCGAGCTAGCGTCTCCTCCAGAGTCTGACGCTCACGTGGCAAAACAAAGGCACTAATTTTCTTGTAGAATGTCTCAGTGAGGACCATGTGCCACTCCAAGCCTTGGAAAAATTCCTGGAAATTAAGCATTTAGGGACACATGTTGAAGTAAGGTTATATACATATTTTTCACACACACACACACACACACACACACACACACACACACACACACACACACACACACACACACACACACACACAAGATGTGTTTAGGAGTTTGGTGTACCTTGTGTTTGTCTAGAAGGCTGTGCACGTCCTCTACTGAGCTGGCAATCATCTTCTGGTCAGCGGTCATCTTATCCTGGGCCGTGTCCACCAGATCAATAAGATCTTGCAGAACTCGTTCATACTGATTCTTCAGTGCCATATTCTGATTCAGCCCGCTCCGTCGAGAGCCCACCGTCATCACCAGCTCCTCGTAAGCATCCTGTCCAGCACACACACACGGACAACTTTGAGAAGACCCAGGTATTTCAGGTCTTAACCATTATATTTTAGGACTATATTGTCTGCTTCTCTTTTTTTTAATAATAATATAGTGCACAAAAGTGAATGTAAGAATGAAAGTGTTTATTTTTGCCCACGTTGATGCCAATGATTGGTCGTGTACCTGTAGCTTCAGCAGCTCATTGGTGGAGAACTGGTCCGGGTGTAGCTCCGCCCCTCTGGCTTTCAGCTCTGTTATTCTGTGCTCAAAGTCTTTCAGCGTCTCTTCTACCTCTGCAATAGTCTGTCAGAGCAAAATGGACACAGCGATGACACGAGAGGTCACAGCGATAACTGTGCTACTGTGTTGTTATTGTTAACTAAAACAAACTATTACCAATCATTTTTGTAAATTGAAATGTATGAAAATCTTTGAAATTAGCTTAAAGGGATAGTTCACCCGAAAATGAAAATTGTGTCATCATTTACTCACTCTCAAGTTGTTCCAAACCTGTATGAATTTCTTTCTTCTGCTGAACACAAAAGAAGATTTTTGAAGACTATGGGTAACCAAACTTCAATAGTATTGAAAAAGTCAATGGGGTCCATCAACTGTTTGGTTACAAAGTAACGCGTTACAGTAACGTAACTACTTTTTCGGGTAAAAAGTAGTGTAACGTGCTACTACTGAAAATTTGGTAACGAAACGTAGTTCCTTTTTTCAATTCGGCGCAACGTTACTTGACAGCGATCTCCGTCATTTGATAGATTTGACCGCGATCGCCATCTCCGTAGTGAAGCCTATTTCTTTTCGTTTAAAGACATTTCAACCTTAAATTCTATACGTTGAGTTTCGCTTAATTTATGATGAGATGCTCCAGTTCACGTGCAATGCAAGTGACCACGCCGGCGCTTCCATGATTATATTGTCCCCTTTATTTGCTTATTAAATCCATGCATTTGGTTGATAAAAAATTTATTAAAATTAAGATACAATTTATACAAAATGAATTTCGCTTTAAAGAAAGGCTTTCTTCAAAACAAAACTTAAAGCTCCAGTCCGTAGCTTTTTTAAGTTAAAAATAATCCAAAATAATTATTTTAAAAAAACTTATTCTGCCAGTGGTCAAAACTATCTGCTTGCCATAGCTAGATTCAAAACGGTTAGCTTGTAATAATGATTTTAATTCCAGTGGTACTGGTGGGTTTCCGCGGGAAATTCGAGCATGTCTTTGCGTCATTACGTCACACCCGTACACATAAAGGAGGAGTTTCGGCTAGCCGGCTATACTGCGCGTGACGAGATGTTTAGATGTATAGGCTTTTCTCGCAGCACTTTACATAATTAAACTTATGGCATCCAGAAAGATCCAAACAACAATCATCAGTGTCAACTGGAGATTCAGCAGTTATAAAACCCAAAAGACTTCGTACTTCGGATTTAAGGTGGCTAGAGAAAGAGAAAGAAACCGTCTCATGCGAACACAAGGATTTAAACATCGGCGGGGCTTTTGAAAAGTGCGTGAACTCCGTGTTTTGAAGGGGTTCAAAACGGAAGAAGAGACGGCTTTTTTCTGCTGAACAAGTAAGACATTTCAATAGTTCAATCGTGTAACAGTACGTTTTCTTAATTCACACAGTTATGGAGTTTCCTTTGTTGTGCCTTTCTCGTTGTGCTATTATGGAGAATATGAATTCTGAACTACGCAGGTAACCATAAAACACATTAAATTTAACATTAGTCACGCAATGCTGATGTTGTTAACATGAACAATTTGAGAACAAAGTAGGCAATAATTTGCACGGTTGCTGTAAATCGCGTTGATTAAATCTAACGAAGCTTATCGTGTCGAATGCTTTTTCCCCCTTAGTTGGTCAGAACAAAAATGGATTTTACTTACTTGTTCAGAAGACATTTTCTTATGAAAATTCTTATGTTGGTCAAACTTTCAAAAAGTGAATCTGTGATTCTGTATGACAGTATCCACACAGCGCGGTGACTGACAGCACCACTCGCCTCAAAACACTGTGTTCATCCGCGCTGTTTCATGCCGATTTACAACCCACGTAAAGATAATAATTCCGCGAATCACTGCAGTTACAGATTTCGAACAGAGAGATGGCGACAAAGAGGAAAAGATACGGACTGCAGCTTTAATGAAGTGGTCAAAATCATGTCTGATTGACTCAATGTCTCCCAATATATTGCACATCCATCTTACTCGCGCTGTTCACTTTTCATAATCAGCATAGATAGAAAAAAAAAAACATTATAATATTTTAACAAATATGAAACTAAATGCACTTATTTAATGGCTACAACATGTAGGCTATAGTAGGCCTACAGACTCTCTATTTGTATATTGCTGCACAAGCACATTCATTTAATTAATTCTGAATTTTGCACACATAAGTTGAAAGGCATTTGTTTACGTGCATAGTAAAACATATATGCAACATTTATCAAGTTCACGGATAATTGTGCGTGCATTTAATAATCATTATGATACTAAAATCATAATAAAGTAGGCGTACTATGTACAAAAAATCTGATGAGCCCAGAATATGAACGCAACACGTTAAGCATTTTCCTCCCATAGAAAACCATTATAAGAATACTTAATTTGGCTTAATGCAGATTAGAATGTCCCCTTATTATGTCTAAATAACAAGATAAATGTTCTTTTTTTTTCTTCACCATGCAGTTCAGGACTTCCATAGAATACAGCCTAAATATAATTACTTCCAGAAATGATTTTTGGGGGTGCTAACGGGGTGCTTTGGTCTTTCTTGGGGGCTTTCTTTCTAGCCCCTCCCTAGCGCCGCCCATGCATATGCCTATCCATTAACTGGCATTTGTTCATAAATATAAAAATTTTTGATAAATGCATTATGCATTTATGGCATTATATATGGCATTATGCATAGTATAACTTTATGTAGGCCTACACATTTAGGAACAGATATTGGGTTCTGCCCAAAGTCAAGCAACATAAAAGTAACGTAAAAGTAACGAGTAACGTAAAAAGTTACTTTCTATATGGGGTAACTAAGTAAAGTAACGGATTACTTTTTTAAAGAAGTAACGAGTAACGAGTTACACTACTTTTTAAAAGTAACTTCCCCAACACTGGTTACCAACCTTTTTCAAAATATCTTTTGTGTTCAGCAGAGGAAAGAAATTCATGCAGGTTTGGAACAACTTGAGAGTGAGTAAATTATGACACAATTTTCATTTTGCCTTTAATTTGAGGTAATAAAATTACTTCAAAAGTCAATTACTAAAACTGATTTTTTTATTTTAAACTATAAATTCAAGCTAAACAGAATTTTATTTTTTATTTTTTAATTGACAACATACTTTACAAAATGACCATAACTTAAACTAACATTAAAATGAAAATTGAAAAAATAAATTAAAGCTAATTCAATATTAATGAATACTATAATGCTATATGAATAATACTAAAATGACACTGATATACAACTAAAATCACTGTTAATCCAATGCATTCATTAATAATCAAAATAAATTCTTACTTCAAGCTGTTTAGTTGTTGTGTGGTCAAGAACTCCTGCCATTTTCTGGATAACCTGGAACTTGCTTTCACTAATCGCTGTAAAGAGATGCTGCAACTCCGTCTGAAAAGAAACAGGAACTGAGATGATGTTGCAGCGTTGCATTCATGTACCGAACTGAATGGTGCCCATCAGGCCTGATTCCCACCTGGAAAGCCGTGAGCTCCCGCATTCTGCTCCGCATGGTGTCACAACGGCGTTCCAGAGCCGAGTCCAGGGCTCCCAGGCGTCGCGTCAGACAGTCCAGAGTGTCCTTCATCAGGGTCTGCTCTTCCTCAGAGAGACCCACAGAGCTGGCGATCCGGCTCTGGCTGTGGCTGGCCACCCTGGTCACCTCCGTCACTTCTTTTCCCAATGTCTGCGAGGCAAGCGAAAAATATAGATAAGATATTTATAAATGTGTTTCAGTTCATTCTACAGCTCTATCTACATGTTTAGTTTTACTTTTCACAGTTGGCAGTGTTGCTAAAAAATCTAAAATGGCAACAAACTCAAATAAATAAGCTGAAGTACTAAATTTACTAAAACTAACATAAATAAAAAAATAACTCAAAATATTAACTTTTAAAATATAAAAATGTTTAGTACATAACTGTTTTCAACATTGATGATAATAATAATAAATGTTTCTTGAGCAGAAAATCAGCATGTTAGAATGATTTCTGAAGGATCATGTGACACTGAAGTCTGGAGAAATTATGCTGAAAATTCAGCTTTGCATCGTAGGAATAAATTACATTTTAAAATATATTCAAATAGAAAACAGTTATTTTAAATTGTAATAATATTTTGCGATATTACTGGGGTTTTTTGGGGTATTTTTTTATCAAATAAATGCAGCCTTGGAGAGCATAAGAGACTTCTCTTAAAAACATTAAAAATCTTACCAAACTTTTAAAATGGTAGTGTACGTTTATATACAAAGACACACACATACATACACAGACATGTATATATGTGTGTATATATATATATATATATATATATATATATATAAATATAATAATATATATACACACACATAAATTATGTAAACAAAAAAACACGTTAGATGCGATGAATCGCGACTAATCGATTTGACAGCACTAGTTATTTATTAAAATAATATAAAACATAAATGTTCTTTATTAACATAATTAATAGTTTTAATAATACAATTTAAATTTAAGTTTCTCAGGCTTAAATTATTGTCCAAAAGTCATATATATATGAGGATATAGAATATTATATTGTTTAGTGTAAAATGTCTTTTATACAAAACAAACATCCAGAGAACTGAATGTGGGCGAATATGATGTCTCAGATAGGAATCGGATATTATCTATCAAAATTTGCAGCTCAAAGTTTAGACCTCATAATTAGACAGTTGTGTCTCAGCGTTCTCCGTCAGCAGCGCAGGGCCAGAAAACAGTGTGTTCTCCACATCATCCACCCAAGAGGAAGAGGCTGTGACTGCCGAATAAAGCTGCTGCTCCATCAGAATGACCTCGCGCTCTGTGGCCTGTAGATACAATAACACATTATCCACACATGCTGATATGATAAGCTGTCAAGTTAAGCAACAGGTTGTGCATTATAGTGATTTTACCATGGTTAAGGTGTGTAAACATTCATAACAAGTACTACAGTTCTTTAGCCTAAGTGTTCAGGCTGTTAATAAAATTCAATTCAATACTCAATTGTTGTGTCGTCACAACTGCATGCATCAAAGCACCAGTTTGATATAAATGTGTCTACCTGAGGGGTTATTTCCTTTATTGTCTGACTGAATCCATTGTGCAGGGACATCAGGCTGGACTTGTCCTGGACGTGAGTCTCTCTCTTATAAACCGGGGCGGCAGTCTTCCCACAAGCAGTTCTGGAGTAAAACTGTTAGAAAAAAATAAAACTTTTACGAAATACTCCACCAACAGAGAGAGTTTCAGAGTATTACAACTGTGCTCCAGTTATGCAAGAATTTTTGCATTCCCCGAAGGCAGCTAGGCCGCAAAAAGAATAGTGCTAAAGTTTAAAGTAAAATGATAGTTGAGAACCCAAATGCAGAAAAAGGGAAAGAGAGACTGATAGTATTATGCAACACAGATTGATAAAAAGATTTATGAGATGAATGCTAAGGTCATAGGTTTGATTTCCAGGAAACTAATAACATTTATGCCTTAAATGCAATGTAAGTTGCTTTGGATAAAAGCATCTGCCAATTGCATTGTAAATGTATAGTTGTTAGGGGTGGGAGAAAAAAAAAATAGATGCATCACGATTTTCTCACCAATGATTCAGGATTGATTCTGAGTGTAGTAACCGCAGATGCGCGATGACGCTGAGTGTGCTTTAGAAACACCCGTATTCTGTTTGCTTCCATTTCCTCACACACACACACACCACACAAACCTTACATAAAATAATCTTTTATAAAGTTCTGAAAGGTTGAAGCGAATTACAAGGGCATTCTCGGACTTCATTGCACAGGATATGCGTTGTGAGAAACGTGGGCTTTGCTTGATGTTACACGCTTGCAGTGTACGGTCTCGCCCGCCGTTATTTTCCTTACAAACGCTGTACGAAGGCATAATTTATGTCGTTTGAAATGCAGTGGGCTTGCATGCGTCTGTGTGCGACTCCGTGTAAGTGGAGCATCTCAAAATGATCTAAAAATCAAACAACAATAAAGCTGAGAAAGAGTAAAATCACTCACTTCTCTTGAATGGAAAACGTTCAGATACTCTACTGAAAGCATTCTTTGTTTATTGCTTGTAATATGTTTCTTTGTTCCTCTTAATTATTTAGGCTACCACTTGTTTTACGTTTTAAAGCTATATTAGTTTACATATTTAAAATTCTTAGCATACAATTTAATTACTTTTTTAAATTTGTAATTATTTTGAAAAGTACTTATCATTACATACATATGCAATTAAATAAATAAAAAAGATTTTGAGATTTCCAAGTTGTAAACTAATTAATAATAATAATAAAAAAGATTGTGAAGAATCAGATCGTGACTCCCAGAATCGGAATCGGTGGCTAAAGATTCCCACCCCTAATAGTTGTATACTCATTAATTGAGAGACTGCATTGAATGTATGCACTTTCAGAAATTAATGTGTCACACTTTATAGCTGATCAGGTAATGTGATTAAAAAATTTTGACCTACAATATGCATTTTAATCTAAAATCGTAATGTTTAGGTCAACTGCTCTACATTTGAGCGATGTGGATACTGTAAAGAAATCAGTGTACCGGTTGTTTGCTGTCTTGTTCCAGGGTGTTCATGAGGAGCTGTAGTTTAGTGAGCATATCTTTCTTCAGACTTTCCCATCTCTTTCTCCTCTGCTTTTTCACGGCCTGACTGTCTCCCTCCAGCTCTATATCAGGGGACAGGGTCTCCGTCGCACTGCAGAAGATTTGACAGACAGAATTGTAAAGAGAGAGTCAGAAAAGGTTGATAGGAAACAGTGAGAGCGAAATGCAGGTTAATGGCACCTTGTTCTGACGGGTGATGCTTGTTGGGTGAGTATTTCCTCTCCACGACTTGCTAGAGATTTCAACAGCTTCTTTTGCTCTGCAAGTTGCTCTTCAAGCTCCTGAATGAACATAATATATTATCGTTCCTCATTTAGTAGATGCTTTCTTATTTAAAACATCCTACTACAGGTTCAGTCCCACTGGAGGACGCAATGTTGATAGTTCTAGATATTTTGATCGCTCTTCTTCTTGTGAAATGTTATGTACCTTTTGTTTCTGGAGGGTGTCCTGGTGCTGTAGGCTGCGTGTGGAGCGGGCCTGGGCCAGCCAGTCCTGCATGTTTGGACTCTGGGACAGACTGGAGTCTGATTCACTGGAGTCTGACGGTTCCTGAAGGGAATCCTGCGGGAGAGGGACAATGCAAACATGAGTACTTACAGCGGATTAATAGTCTTCGATACCGTAAATACCTTGTTGGAACTGAATTACAAAAAAATCAAAAGATCATACAATCATGAATCAAATAATCAGTCATCATTCTCATATTCTGCAATATTCTTGTGAATAACAGCAGGAAAAGAGGAAGCCATGCATGAGATTGTGGTATTCAGACCCAGAACCCAGTGCTGCTGAATTATTCTGCACATGGAGTGACAAGAAAAAAACCCTATGATGTAATATATCATTATTACACATGATGTTTGAAGGCCTTTCAACTCCTCCCAAATTAAAGTCGCCTGCAGGAAATAAAAGACAAAACTTTTAGAGAATCTCACAAAAAGTGGGTCAAATTTTACTCAGAAAGAAATGATCAAAAATGATATTCAGATTTATTATAAAATATCTATTTTATTTCAATAAAACCTATTATTTTTATTTTGATATTTAATGTAATTTTATTATAATAAAACCTTTATTTTAATAAAATACTTTACAATAAGGTTTTATTGGTTAACATTAGTTAACTACATTAGTTACTGCACTTTTACAGCATTTATTATCCTTTGTTCCTGTTAATTTCAACATTTACTAATACATTGTTAAAATAAAAGTTGCATTTCCTAACATGAACAAACAATGAACCGATGTATATTTTATTAACTAATGTTAACAAAGATTAACAAATACAGTAATAAATGTATTGCTCGTGGTTAGTTCATGTTAGTTAATACATTAATGTTAACAAATTAAATCTTATTGTAAAGTGTTAACATACTCTTTTTTTATTTTAACACTGATTTTACTTTAATCCTGGATTTAACTGTACTTACAAAAAACTACCTTGTTTACTTTAATATACAGTTTTTTTGTTGTAGAAAAATAGTTTAGGTTTCTGCCGTTTTTAAAAACTTTAAAAATATATTACAATTGTTTTAATATAAGATTGTATAATAAAAATAATGGTTTTGTTTCATTCCTTCTCACTGTCAGAGATGGTGTTAATAGTGGATAAAATATTTTATAATAATAATTATTATTATTTTATGAAAGATGCTATACAAATAAAATGTATTACTATTATTATTATTATTATTACTACTATCATGTACCATTATAATGCTTTGGCCATGGAACTTGGAATTTGGAATTTGGAAGAATTTGGAATTTGGAGCACCATTTAATACAATGATATTTAGTATACATAAGGAAATCATTCAGTATCATGACATATACAGTATATCAAAGTAATATAGCATTAACATCCCGCCTGAGGGTTTCCAAATGAACCTCTAGAACAAACATGTCAAAGTTTCCCTTGATTCAGAGGTCCAGTCTCACCTGAATGTTGATCTGCTTGTCTTGCAGCATCCTCTGCAGCTCTAGCAGGCTGCCTTTCAGCGTACGCAACTTCCTGGAGAGCTGCTCCGCGTCCTCCCTGTTCTCCGGTCGGCCCTCCAGCAGAAGATTCTCGCTGTGTCTGGAGAGCTCGGAGAGAGCCAGCACCTTCTCCTCGATTTCCAGCAGCATGTTCTGCAGGAGCAGCAGAAGAGAGGCCAGCTCAAACATGGTTCTGCAGCTCTCATCCCAGAACCTTACCGACACCTACAGCGCTGTACATTATCCGTAATCCCTCACGTGCCATGCTCACAGTAAACATGCATTCTTGAGGAATGTATAAAAGTACTTCAAATGATATCCAAAATTCACTTGAAAATTGTCAAAACAGGGTATATGCTACTAAAAAAATTCAAGGTGTTTCGCATTGGGACATCTGCCAGTTTGTAACCTTCCCATGAAGTCAAACGAAGCCCCACCCCTTTCACCACTAATGCTGCAGTCACCCTCATGAATATTTAATAAGAGGCTTCAAGTGAGCACCAATCCTCTCACAGGAATCCTCTAATATCCTCAAAGCCAACTGTGAACAGTGTTACGCTGATACATTTGCATAATCTGATTATGGCTCGTGCCACAAACGCTTAAGAAACAATCCATCTGAATGCTCAGAGGCCTTTTAATACTGCTGTTTACGGATAACAAAGTATCCTGTTCTCTGAGAGGAATTAACGAAAACTCATTCGTTTTAAAACACAAAGCAGGCCTTAATGTCGATAGATAACAAGTCAAGTCAAGTCAAGTCAAGTCAAGTCACCTTCATTTATATAGTGCTTTTAACAATATAGATTGTTTCAAAGCAGCTTTACAGTGATAATAGGAAATTAAAGTAACAGAGATTGTTTTGGCTTTACAGCAGCTTTTCCATAAAGTTATTGTCCAGCTACAGTTAGTTTTTAATTGATTCACTTCCATTGCAAAGATCATTAGTTATTAACTTAGGGGGTGCTTACAAGACACGGTTTTAACTGAAAACAGAAACCGTTTAATGTGTTCTGGCCGTTCATTTGCAGGACAACAGTGTTTGGTGGCTCGAGAACGCAAACTTTTTAATAGGTTACAAGGTGCACGTTTTGAAAAACGTTATCATCTCCGTGTAAACTTCAAAAACGTGAATCTGTGAAACCGGTGACGGCGTGCACTTGCATATTATTTGTTTAGTCTATGCGTAGTCTTTCATTACAAATTGACATTGACAAATTACTTGTCTGGCCTGCAAAATACAGAATTTTTGGTCGATTCCGCGTCTCCATGCGAACTGAAATCATTCTGATAACGTTTGATCTGTACAGAGAGCCTTCACAGGGGAACACAAAATAATACATTTTCTTTTTTAGATTAAACAGTAAATCATAAATAATTGATATATTTTAGTAATCGGCAGTAGAGGGCGCTCTAACCTGACAGTCTCCGAGTTGCTCTTCCATGTCTTCCGAGTCCTGAGAGCAGGAAGTGATGTTACCCCGAGTGCTCCGCAGCCATTGGTCCAGCTGGTCTGCCTGGTTCAGGTAGCTCTGTAAAGCCTGCGCCTGCTGCTGCTTTTCCACTCGTTCACTCTGTCGCTCCTATACACAGCACCATAAACATCTATGAATATCTACTGGGCATCTCTCTCGGCTGACCAGCCGGGTCTGTCTTTTTTGTGTTTCTGTCTTTTTGTGTTTCTGTCTTTTTGTGTTTTGTGGTTGATGTTTGTTATGTTCGCCATGTGCTCCTTTGTTTGTCACGTCTTTGCCCCTCCCCCTCGTTTTATTTGCATTAGTCTATGCCTCACCTGTTGCCATCACAGGAATTATTTACATTTCAAAATATTAAAATAGAAAAAAGATTATTTAAATCATAATCATATTTCATATTACTGTTTTTACTGTATTTTTGATGTTCACCAGCCTTGGCTGGTAAGAGGCTTCTTTCAAAAGCATTTAAAAAAAAATCGTAACAACCCAAACTTCTGAACAGTTGTGTTATTATAAAATGTATATTTATTATTTGTTAAATAACTTCTATATTTTTTTTTACATTATAACCTTATTTCTTTGTATCTTGTGTAGTTTAGAAATTTAAGTGATTAAATGTAAACCAAGAATGTAAACCAAGCTTAACCCTCTGGGGACTAAGTCCTTTTTGGTCCGTTTTCTCTATTTTTACATTTGGGCTTATAAACCATATGTAATGGAGATGGAACACTATGTGTTTGGTATCTATGGATTCAGAAGACCCTAAGATAACATAAGCATGCATGTAATGTGTTTATAAAGGAAGTATGAGTGAAAAATGTATAGAGACTATAAACTAGAGAATTTCAAAAACGGAAATTAGATTTTTCTCATTTATTTCTGAAAATCACACATCACACAAAAATAGTGAACAGTTTTTGAACAAAAAATATATTTGTCAAAGCCTTTGCTTGACAGACATGTGTAATTGTTAAATAAAATGTGTAAAGAACAATGAAAAATGTAACTTTATTTACAAATAGTCCCATGCGTTTTTCTTAGGAATGCTTAGAATTTTCTAAGCAATGCTTTCTCCTCGTCACTCTCCAGTAATTGTTCCAGAGCTTGTTCCACCGTAAATCTTTACTGCTTGCCATCATAAAAGTGCTAAAACAATAAATAATGCTATAATTGTATGTATGTGTATATAAATATATATTATAATTGTTCTGTCTCTCTCTCTCTCATATAAATCTCTGATAATCCGCTCCGTAAGCCCCGTTCGCTCTCTCTCCTTCTCTCCATTCAACGCTGTTTGCGTCATATCCCTAACTATATTATCACCCCTTGCAAAGCTACAGAGTCCTCTGATTTGCTAGAAAGGTCATGGTAACCTTCCTCTGATTGGGTAAGAAAAATATTTCTCCATCGGCAATTTTTCCATTGGTTGTTGTTCGCGGAATCTGCCAAACAACATCGATTTCATTGGCCTTTTACATAGTGGTATTGCGCAACAAGGAAGTGTGTATATTTTCAAAGCCGGGTATCACTGTTGTCAGCGGAATCTGAGGAAGACGGTAAAAAAGACCGCAGCTCTCTAATAGTTCATTAATAGTTTTTAAGATAATTACACATTTGTAAAAGTATGCCATTTTGGGCGGTACCGCCCAATCCGTCCCCAGAGGGTTAATTGCTCACTAAAACAAAATGTACAATATATATATATATTTAGGTATACCTCAAGAAGTTGTCGTTTCCCTGAAGCCTTCATGTGTATGGTGGCCATCCTCTCCGCCAGCACAGTGAGTGTGGACTGCATGGCCAATTGATCGGAAGAGTCCGAGTCCACGACATCAGACATCAGCTCTTCTGTCAAGCTGGACTGAAGCCCATCTATATCATCCTGCAGTCTGACGATTTCCTCCATCTGATTCTGGAGGAATATGGCAGTATGGTGATTTTGTTTTTGTTCTGCATCCATATTCTTATAAAGCTCCTATAGTCTACAGCTGGAGCAAAGGCAACAGAGAAAATCCTTCAGAACTTCAACTCTACAAATTGGCTCACCTGATATAGGACCATTTGTCTGTCAGGACTGAGGTCATGCATAGGGGGCTCGATTAATCTGGTCTCGATGGACTCCATCTTAGTAGAGATGGACTGTACAGATCCCTGATAGCGCTGTTGCTTCTCCAGAGCCTCGTAGAGCGTCTTCTGCTTTTCACTTATCTGCAAAACACGAAGGATAATCACATCTCAAAGACCAGATTTGAAATACTGGTGCATTTGACTGTTGAACACAAAAGACCAACGTACCACATTTTTCAGGGTCTCCCACGAGCGCTGAAGATCATCTAAACTGGCCACAGACTCCAGCGTGGGATTGTACAGCTCCTGGAGGGGAGTTCTGGTGAGAGTGGCTCTTCCCATGGACATCTACATTTAGGACAGTCCAAGTAAAAACAATGAAAAATTAAATAAATCATGTTAATATGCAACAAAAGTCACTGCACTGGTGTCTGTCACAGATTAAGGTGAAACTGATAATTGCAAAAAGGCAGCAAAGGAAAAGTCTGCGAGAAATAAGATCAAGCACCAAATGCTTTGGCATTACTGCTAATACCTTGCTTATGGCTGCTTCAGTGTTAGTGACAGGAGAGGGAGATCGACAGTAAGCAGGAGAGCAGATCTCACTGCTGGTGCCCTCCTCCCCAGACTCCTCTGTCACAGGAGACAGGAGAGACTGACAGCGACCAGCCGACATCTGACAGCATCACAATCAGAGAGAGTCACGGAGCAGAGGATATTAGTCGGTCAGTTCACAGAGCTGTAACGTTCAGTGATTATGACATGCAAAGATCGCTGAGAGATGAGTAAATAATGACCGTTTAGGTAAGAGGGTCCGTTTTTAATCTCTTATTTTGCTTTTTTTTCCTCAGTATATAAGCGGTTTTCATGCAAAAATATCTCAAATAAGTTACATTTACATTTAATAAATATATTTTTAAGAGCTAAACTGTGTAAAATAATGCATGCTTTGATTTCAAGGAATATATTCACAGAATGTTTTTTTCTTCTTCTTGTTTTAGGTCTAAATCTGGTTAGATGTATGCTTAAAACAAGAAATTCTAAAAGGGTAAGACATTTATGTTATATATATATATATATATATATATATATGTTAGTTTTTTTAAGCCATTAAAAATGACAAAAAAAAATAGTCATTAAAATATAAAATAGAAACTAAAGATATTAAAGTCTTAATATCTTATGTTATTTGTTTCTAAAGTAAATTGACCTTGTTTTAAGGATGATTCTATATTTTTAATACAAGACAAATATTCTGATTAAATATGATTAAAAATGGCTTTTGTAGTGCACACAATTATTTAGAATACAAGAACAAATAGCAATCACTTTTTGAGACATTTACTACTCTAGTTAGTTTGCTTATCCCACGATTATACTGGCACGCCCACGTTCAGAATAACGTACCGAGACTTGTGACTGGGTCTTTCTTTTAATAGCATCACCGTCCAGTTCCTCCAGACTCTCGGTTAAACCCTCTGCATCACTCACTGTCAGGAGAGTGGTGGCGTGTTTAGCTTTCACCGTCAGCATCTTACACTTGGAGTTCAGAGATGCAATCTGCTCCTGGTAGCCTTTAATTTTATGGGCCAGTTCCTGTTTAGATAAAAATAAACACAGAAGAGATGTCAAAAGATGTTATTTAGCTGCCCTTTAGGTTATCTCAAAAATTTGATTTGAGGACAGTAGCTATGTTTCCATCCAAAGTCGCAAATTTAACTTGTATGCAAACTTTAATATATAATAAAGCAACATTTCCACCCCATCATCACGTGTTCAGGAGAATTAAATCATCACTTCCTGGAAAATTGGTGTAAAATATCTTTAATATAAATTAAAGTTGCTACAATTTCTCTTTTCTCATCATAACTGAATTGCGCCTCAGAGCGCGCAGATGAAACGCAACAAATACGGTTATGTTATCTTGCTTTCAAAGTTTAGGTGCATATCTTCTTATCGGATTAAAAAATGACACTCACTAAATTGGGCGCATACATTTTTTATGTGCATTTTTAGAATTTATGCACATCTTGGCATTTCCATCCAGGTTTTTTTAAGCTATAATCAAAAATTTGCATAAAAATAGGTGGATGGAAAAATAGGTAGTGTGGCATCACTGAAGTGAATATACGTGACACCTCATCAATGTTGCTATTGTTAACTAAAACTTAAAATATTTTTGGGCAATTGAAATTAAGCTGAAAATGCTAGAAATGTTGCCTTGACTGAAATAAACTAATTTGTGTAGGTTGAAGTACTAAAATGACCCAAACTAAAACTGAAAAAAAAAAATCTAATTCAAAATATTAATAAACACTATGACAGTAATATTAGTAAATACTATAATAGTATAAATAATACTAAAATATCACTGCACCTCATGATGATTAATTTGTGCCTGCAGCTCTTGGATGTTGCTGGTGTTCACAGGTTGGTCCTGAATGACCCGGTGAGCATCTTCAATCATGGCCTGCAGGTTTCTGACTTCCTGTTCATACTGTTCATACTGCACCACTGCCTCCTAAAACAAATATCATACACATTTATTTTTATATCATGATGAGTCCTACTGGAATTCTATTGTTCTTAAATTGGGTTAATTACTACACCCTAACCTTACCCCTTAACTAACCTCTTTCAGACACCTTTGAAATATTTAAATGCAAATTAATACACTATTTAGTTCCACTATTTACATCACGTAGACTTAAAGATTTTAGCCTGGTGTTTGTGGGGACATTCAATATAGCAAAACCTGACCCATTCTAAAAAAGAACCCATCCAAATGTATAATCCTTACAGATAATAAAACAAAGAGAGCATTTGTGCCTAATAAGCTAAAAGTACTCAGGATTCAGGATAATTTATGGTGTGTTCCATATGTACTCGGAAGTCAGAAATTCCGAGTTCCCAGTAGGAGCTTTAACTGGAACGCCGACTCGGAAACTCAGAGGAACAGCAACAACCCTGACTTCAGAATCCAAAATAGCTGCTCAGCGCATCAACAGTAGTGAAACAGTAGTAATATATTGTTTATTAGCACTTCTGTTTGTCTGTCTCTCAATAAACTTGTGGTGCATACAGTACTATCCAACCTCAATCTGTGGACATGATTCCCCAGCATTATCTGTCCAAAAACTGTTTGTATCCTGAAAGAGCAAGCGCAACGAATGCTTGCCTGAATGTGTTTTCTGACTTACCTGCAGGATGTTGCACTGCTGGATGGCGGTGTGCTGCAACTGACTGGCCTCTTGTTGCAGATTCAGAGCAGTGCGACAGATGGACAAACTGGTCACTACTTCCTCAGGGACTCTTAGAGCGCTATGACACTCCTGCACGTCCTCTACCTGCTGCTTGAAGCTCTCCATGTCTGCCAGCAAACGCTGAAAGAAACAAAAAAACAAAATCCATTTTAAGAACAAAAATTGCTTCCCTTCTTCCCACACTAAAATAATGTATGTATGTAACAAAAACCAGGTTCACAGAAAGCACTCAAAAATTAAGCAGAAGAACTTTTCTGTTATCAGATCTTCAACAATGTACATTACAGCCAGACTACTAAGCTACTGCTACAGCTTAAATTCAATTTTATTACCCATATCAAGAACACATTTATAATGCAGTCAAGTAGGCTGTGCATGGAATAATAGGTCTCAAATAAATGATATATTCCGGATCAAAGCAGATAAATGTACCTGTCTTTGAGTCAGTTGTTCTTTTAGACTCAGTCGGGCCAGTTCAGGAGACGTGAGAGTGGCTTGAACCTGCTCCAGAGACACATGCAGGGCCTTCACTTCATTCTCAAACCTCTCCATATCCTAAAAGAAATTACAGAGTGAGTCATGCTGATTCTACTGTAGTTAACAGAATATAATAAATACATTTAAATCTGAGGAAGGAGGAGATCGTTTTAGGTGCTCAAACCTTCGCTGCGTCCTGTAGACTCTGCAGTCGCGATCTGATGCTCTGCTCCAGCTCCTCAGTGTGACGGCTCAGTTCTGACACCTGCTGTCCCATGGCCTCCACCTGCAGCGTCTCAGACAGTATCTCCACCTTCTCCTGCATGGCCTCCATGTCACCATGGAGCTCACGCGACTCACGCAGAACAGACTGCAGGGTCAAAAGCACAGATTATTCATTCTTAATGTAGACAAATGATAATTGCACCAAAATGCACTTAAATGTTATATACACTTTTGATTTGTGTGCGTTGTAGTCCACCTGATGCATCCTGATCTGTTCTTGCAGGTGCGAGGAGGAGTTCCAGATGATGTTGGCCTTCACCAGGCTCCTGGCTCTGTCTGTCCACTTCACTATGAACTCAAACATCTCGTTGTACTCATCTAAATGTGCATCCGCCTTATGAGAAAAAAACGCATCACATCACATACAATGTTTGAAAGACTCTGATACAAAAGTAATAAATGAGCATGTAGGAAGTAGGTTTATTTTCAGTGAGAATCTGTCTTATTAGCTGAATGTTAATTTCGTCTATTAGTAGAACATAATGTATCTTACCTTCTTCAACCATATAGTCTTATATTCAGCCAGTCGAAGAGTGTGATGATGGATCTCTCGTAATTTGGCAATTGCATCAGCTAGCTGTCTGGCTATCAGAGGGTTACGCCGACCAAAGTCCTGCACCGCGGCTTCTAGCTCAGCGAGATTTCTTCCGCAGCCGTCAAGTTCATCACAGAGACGCTAGAAATACAGCAAGGAGTTCAAGTACTTTATACCCATTTAAGGCAGTGAACATTTGTTTATAGAAAACACATTCAAATGTTAGCAATATAAAGATTATTAGGATGCAACACTTACTCTGGCCTCATCTTTGGCCTGGTCAATATCAGTGGCCTTTTCCTTCAGAGTGCTAGAGATGGCCTTCAACTTTTCAGACACATCATGAATTCTGGAGTTGAACTCTTCTTTGATAACTCTGGTCTTCTGAATGTCTCTCTCCTTGGCTTGAACCTAAAGGTATGGATTAATTCATTTATATCTTATATTATGAAGTGTTAGTAAAAACGGTAATATTGTTCAAAACATTGGTCTCCTATGATTTAGTAAGAAACTGCCAATTAATACACTATGAAAACAATAAAAAAAGGGTAATTATGTACCTGGTCCTCAATGGATCCCAGTGCCAGGGACACTTCAGCCAGCTGCATTGAGATCTCGGATGGTAAAATAGTGTACAGGTCCAAGTATTTACTTTGCTGCTGCTCTGCAAGCTTGTCCAGGTTCTGACGATGAGTGATCAGCTCTCCATGCATCACCTGCACAAATTTAAAATACAATTAAGACAGGCGAATTCATTCTACCATTCTATTTACATACCGTACTACTACTATAGTATGTTAACAATATGTAAATCTTCTATATGCATGCACAACCAGGATGACACACTACATTTGCTCAAATTTGTAGTATCAGGAATTACTACATTGGGTACTGCATCCCATAATGCGATGAGCTCAACTTCACTTAATTAAAGGTGCATTGCGCTAGTCTCTGAGTTTTTGCAGAACTATGCCCCCCTCTGGCGACAAGCGAAACTGCAACCAGAGGTGTGTACACTGAGGATCCCGTTTGAGCCCTAGAGCAGACCGGAGATCTCTCCATTTGTTGAAAGCCTTCCCGATGTTGACTCTCGTCTTATTCCGACGCCTGTCTGACTCCAATTTGGCCCTTTTGGTGGCACTATACAAAAGTTGTCTTTTCTTTGTCTTACGTGGAGTTTGCGTTGGGGTTTGGAATGAATTACAAGCCGGTCTCTTTGAATCCATCTTCTACTTTTGTCGAAAGTTGACTAAAGTTTTGTCGCTCGAGAAGGGCTCATTCAGCCCATCAGGCAAATGTTTAAGCATGTATGGGTTAGAAAAACGGGTATTTTTAACATGAAATGTTGCGCAATGCACTTTTAAACATGCAAAATTGTGTGAAAACAGTGTAGCATACTAAAGTTAGAAAAAAAATATTGTTGGATACTAAAGACTGTTTCATTTTTTGTTCACCTCCAATTCTTGTGTGAGAATATCCAGATCAGATGTGGGGTTCAGCAGGAGCTCCCTGGAGTCCTGGATCCAGCTCTTGACCAGACTCAGTCCTCTCTCCACACCTTCCCTATCCGATAATTCCTGGTGGACCCGAGTCTTTCCTGTCCTGGCCTTCTGCAGGAAACTACAAGAGACACATATTGTACAAATTAGCATTCAGTCGATATTGCTGGTACAGGCTAATTATCAGCATTGTTCTGTTTAAGCCATTAATTGGAAGCAAAACTACACTGACATTAAACTGTTTAGCAATCAATCACTTTTTACCATTTGCACAAGTTACAAATACATTGGTTACTGTAGACAGTTGAATTAATAGTTTAATTACAATTGTACAAAACATATGTCATCATATTGTTATTAGCAAAGCTTAGTGATGCTTGAAAATAAGAAAAAACAGTGTACTCTTTTCTTTGACAGGTTTTAAAAGTACTAAACAGATTAGCATATTTTGCACTGTACATAATAATATTTTGGTGCTGGATTTCATATTGGTTTGGAGAAAGATTACACGCCTCTCTAGCTTATCTTGCACGGCTTTGATCTCCTTCAAACTTGGTAATTGCTCATGATCAGCCGTTGGCACAGACACCTCCACATCATGTAGCAGGCTGAGAGCATACTGTCGTAGGAGAGTTAGAGAAGACTGCTCCCTCTCTAAGTCCTGACCAACCAGCTCGTATTGGTCCAGATGTGACTGCAGTGTGGCTTTGGAGGCTTTTTCAGCGGTGCAATCAGGAACACGGTTCTTTAGCTCTTCTGTTACAGCTCTAACCTTCATCATCTGAAAAACATAGTTGTCTTGTTTAAAAAACTATTACATTCTTTGTGACATTAACCTGTTAACCCAATTGCTTGTACCATTACATTTGATGTATGTTCAATACACCATTTCAAACCATTTGATTTGTAATTTAAATTTTATTTTAACTTTTCCTTAATTTGTGTAGGGACAGAGCATCATAACATTAAATGGGAGTCCAACTATATTTGGCCACAAGTGAAACTGCACCTTTTCCCTGAAAGTTCTCCATTCATGAGCCGTATCCTCCAGCACCCTCTCTTGGCCTCGTGCTACACTGCGTAACCTGGTCCAGCGCTGCCATACTGTGGTCATGGATCGACTTATGGTGGCTTTACTGGCGTCACTTCCAATCAGCTCTAATTGGGACGCTTGCTCTTCCAGACCAGTCAACTTTTCTTGGAAACTGTTCACCATGGATACTAACGACTGCAGGCCAAAGATGAAGACATTTTGAATTGGTTTATCATCATGTAGACAGTTGCATAAGTTTATTTTCTCAAGAAAGAGAGTCAATATGGCATACTTAACTTACCTTATGACTCCTGAGTTTCTCTTCAGCTTCCTGGCCCGTTGCAGCCTTGGCTGTGGAAAACTCTGTTAGCTTCTTCTCTGCCTCATTCATCAGCTCAATGGCTGTCTGTCTGGCCTCCTGATATGAATTCCACTGGGCAACACAGCTGAAAAGGTCACATTATAACTACAATAAGTAGTCTTCATTGGCATCAAACTTGGGTCAATTTACAATAACAAACCCTTAATATATCTAAGAGCTCAAATGTTCTGGAAAACTGCTGTGTTCCAAACTGTACCTGTTTAAAATGTCTTGGTGGCACTGCAGCTGGTCTCTGACCTCCACACCTCTCTGCTGTGCAGACTCCACACTAAGTCGAAGCTGCTCTTTGGATGTAGAGTTGACCAGGTTTTCAAGTTGAGGTGGCAACGATTCCAGCTCCTCAAGAACACCCAGGAACTCCTGTTCAGTGGCCATGATATCTTCTTGTTGCCTCAAACACTCCTCGTAGTTCTCCACGTCCACCCCGAGACTGGCCTGTTGCAAGAAGCCCACCGCATCCTCTAGCCACTCACATGCTGTTTGCATTCTGGAGTGATACTTCTGACACAAGCCAAGAGCTTGCTCTAATGTAATCTATAAGAGAAACATTTGGATTCATTAGTTAATAGTAAGCTGCACTATCAAAAATAAAGGTTTCAAAAGGTTTTATATGCCATAGAAAGACCATTCCCCAAAGAACCATTCATGGAACAGTTCTTAAAAAAAGTTTTTTTTTTAAGTGTGAAGAACTTTTTCCACTATAAATCCACTATAGAAAGGTTCCATGGACATTTAAGGTTCTTCATGGAACCATATATGCCAATAAAGAACCTTTATTTTTAAAGGAGGGTAGGGTAACCATTAGTTGACTAGTCACTAAGGAACTCTTGCTGGCTTAGCTAATTAAGAGGCCTTGTAGGCACACCAGAATCCCATGTTGGGGCACAGTTTCTAAAACACAACATAACGGTGAAGAAGTATGCAAGGATCTTGTGCTTTAACTAATAGTCTTGGTTAAATTGATGGTTTCAATAGAACTTGCCTGTTTAGAGCTCAGGGCACGTTGAACATCAGCCTCCAGCTTGGCCATCTCTTGTAGACTTGAGTCCACGTGAGAGGGAACAAGCTCATTGGCACTAGTGTACTTCTGCTTCTCTCTGGTGCTAAGAGCTGCCACTATCCTCAGCCTCGACTGCACTTCCTCTTGCATTATCTGTTGCTTACGGATTTCCTCCTGGACTTTCTCAATCTTGACGTCTACCACCACCTCAGAGCCAAGTTCATCTTTGATTTGCTGGAGCCAAGTTAAGGTCCGATTGACTTCGGTCTCAAAGTCTTTACTCTGCACAAACCTGTTCTCACACTCCACAATTAGTTCTCCAACAGCTGACTGTAATGACTGAAGCTCTTCCTGCCAAGAGGTCACCCGCTGCTTTGAAGCCTCGTGTGCAGCGGTATCCATGTGGGATACCAGGTTATCCATCTGCTCCATGAGTCGAGTGAGGTGAGAACTGGCACCTTGAAGACTAGCGGCCAGGGAATGATAGTTTTTCAATCTCTCCTCAGCTGACTGTGTCTCCGCATTAACTTTCACCAGTTGCTCTTTGGTGGCCTTTAGCTCGGAATCAACCTGCATAGCCATGGCTTGATGGTCCTCGAAAGATTCCAGAGTGTCATCGAGATGTTCTACCCTCTGCTCAATCAATCTTTTGAGTCCGTTGTAAAGGCTAACAAGTTGAGTCATTTCTTCAGGTCTCCAAGGTTGACCAGTGCTTCGAAATCCCTCTTTCTTCTGGTTAAGCTCACTGAGGGCTTGTCCGAGATTGGTCAACTCCTCTAGGAGGGCTTTATAATCAGCCAGAAGACTGACAACTTCCTCAGTCTTAAGGCTGACAGACTGCGTCCCCAAATTGTAGAACTGTTCCTCAAGTTCTTTAAGTGCTTTGTGGGTGATATCAATAAAGGATGCATATTCCTGTCGGGCAAGAATGGCTTGCTGTATTTTCTCTTGTTTCTCTTTGGCTAGTCCTAGAATATTATTGTACTGTTGAGGAAGAGCAATCAATTTCTCATCTAAGTAGCAATGGTCGACTTCATTCAGAGTGGGAAGTATTTCTTGACCTGTTCTTTGCACAGTTAGCAGAAGGTTCTCATATTCCATGGCTTGATCCAATATTTGTTGGTATTTTGTAAGTTGCGAGCTTAATTCTGCATCTCCATTCATGAGGTTGATCTCTGGGAAGGTCACAATATCAGCTTGCTTCAACCACTGGCATATCTTCTCGAGATCTACCTTGAAATATTTTCTAGTCACCAATACCTTTTCCAGCTCCTGAAGCCTCTGGCTACACTTCTGTAGAGCAACCTCGAAGGTATTCTGCAGCTCTTGGAGCTTGTTTAACATCTCTGATTTCTCTTCTTCAGAGGCATCTTTCATCAAATCCCTACCTTGGGACCACAGGGAGGTCAGCTCACTCTGGTAGGCCCTCAAGCTACTCTGGATGTTCCTGCATGTCCTCACCTGCTTAGATAAATCATCGGGAAGTAGGGCTATATAATCCTCGGCTTGTGCTTTCTTCTCGTTCTGTTGGACCCAGGTGATGGCTTGATTCACAGCCAACAGGAACTGGGTTCTCTCAGTGAAGGCTTTGCTTAGGTGTTTCCTACGTTGAGCCACTTTGATGCTCAAGGACTCCACTTCTGCTTGAGTTTCAGAGATGAGCTGCTGCAGTCTTTGCCTTTCGTTTAGCCCAAGATGTGCTAAAACCCTATCTGCATCGCTCATAGCCTGTGCCAGCAGAAGCTGCTTGACTTCCAGTTCACTGCATATGGTGAGATGGTCAAAGAGGAAACTCTGTGCTAGCTCAGGTGGAGGACTCATCTTCATGGCTTCAGACAGGGCAGGCTGCTGCTCCTCTGCCCATTCGCGAGCTTCCCTCAAACGGGCCTCAACTTGGCCCATGTCTTCAAGGGTCACAATGGAGTCTTGGATCTTCCTCTCAATGAGGCTCTCTAGATGGGCCCATCGTTGCTCAAAGTGGCCGATCTGCTCCTTCACCAGCTCTTTGTCATCCAGGTTTAAGTGGTACATTACTTTTTGCTTCTGTTCTTTGAGGTCATCAAGGGTGTTTATCTTTTCTTTAAGAACAACAGAGAGTTTCCGAAGAGCCTCCAAGTGATTAGATGAACTCTCAGCATCAGTTCTACAAAATCATGAAAGAATAGTGTAAGTCTCAAATGACACTTTCAATGTAGCACTTATTAAAAGTGTAATACACATACATTTACACTAAATCCTGAATAATAGGTCTACCTGGCCAGGTTATCCCATTCCTTGGACACCTGTTCAAAGAGGGCTTCCATGGCACTGATGCAGTCATGATACTCTTTAGTCCTTTGCAGATCTTCCTCTCTCTGAGCATGCAGTTTGTTAGCCTGATGACACAGTTCCAGCCATGCATGACTCAATCGACCAATCTCTGTATGCTCAGGAGACTCCTTCCCTTCGGTCAGCTTACTCACAAGCTCTGTCATTTTAGTCAGAGTGCTTTGTCTGCTTTGAAGGTGCTGGCCAAATTCCTACAGGCAACATGAGCACAGAAGAAAAGACAAGCATAAAAAGAGAGACAAGATGAGAAATGAAAATCTTTTACATTATAAATACATCTCCCTGGTATTTTTGTGCAGAATTCATAGGTGCACATTATTCTAAAAATAAAAATGTCTGTTGTTATAATTTGTCATTAAAATGTAATAACTTTCTCCACATTTAAAACATTCACCTTTTGTCCCCGTTCTGCTGATATAATCAAGGCCAGGACAGGTAAAAAATAATAAAGCAATAAAATCATAGCCAACTTTTTTTCTCAACCCACATAGAATTTACCAATATATATACAGTATATTCCTAATATAGATATATATAATATAATATGTTTTATTTTAAAATTAAATTAAAATTAGAGACTAGTTTTAGAAACATTACATGAATCGAGATCAGACACATATATTTACTTTGGCTTGATCAAGCATGTTTTGAGCAATCTTGGGCTCCAGCTCCGCAGGTCTCCTGGAGAGACTTTGCAATTGCTGTTCCATGTCCTGGAAAAGTGTTGCGAGTTCCTGTTTCTGCTCTTTAATCTCCCTCCAGCTATCTGACAGCTCTTGAGAAATGGTCATCCTCTCCTCAATCTGTAGAATTGACAATATCAATCATATTATTAATAACTAGATTCATTTTACATCCCAAAACATCGTTAGTTAAGTCTGCGTGATCAAACTCACCATTGTTTTGGTTTGCTGTATTTTGGCAGCTGTAGCCCTTACAGACTCATCAGATAAATCACACACTGAACAAACCAGGTCAAGATACGTACTGGCCTGCTCCTGTAGGGCCCTGAAGTGCTTCACCTGTGGAGTAAGTAGTCAAAATGTAATTAAATATCATTAAAACATACATGTGCAAAAAATAATAATTTACCTTAATGGAAAACACATATATATGTTAAAACCTTAATGCTATAATTGTTACTGTAATCTATTTGATATTTGTCTAAATTTGTTCTAAGCTGGTTTGTAACAGTTAGCACAGAATCACTCTCCTGCTCTGTGGCATCTACCTGTTTCAGAGCCTCCTGAAGGCCATAAGGAGTCTGCGTCTGCAGATGGATCTCCTCTTTAACGCTGGACAGCCACGTCTGACACTGCTGCAGGGTGTCCTGATGGCTGACGTGCTTCTGGAGCTCACGGTCAAGACTCTGATACACCTGATGATGCCAAACGTTAAACATAAAAACTATGAAATAAACAAGGAGACATTTCTGATAATGCAATCCTTTATTAGCAGGAGTGCTCACACGCTGAGTCGTGCTGCAGATAGCTGAATAACTGTCTCTGGTTCCCTGCTGGTCTGCCTGGATCTGCTGACTGATCTTGGCCTGCACCTGCTCTGTGCAGCTACTGGTGAGACGTTCGCCTTTGTCCTTCAGGCTGGTCAAACGCTCCTCAAAACCAGCTATCTCCTCCATTATTGCCTGAGAAGAAATAAGTCAAATCAGAAATAGAATTGACAAACGAAATATGTTATGCATATGTATCTAAAATATATGAATGTAACAGTGCAATATGCCAGGTGACAAAAAAAACAAAAAAAAAAACAGACTATGATTTTATTTATGTGACTTCTGCATGGATTGTTATTTATTTTTATGGTAGTTTTATGGCTTGCAAGTTGCTGCAAAGCTATTGTTCATGGTCTGGAAGATATTAATAATAGCTATAGTAACAGTGCACACACCTTGTGTCTGGCTAGCTGTTGTGTGGCCGTCTCTAAATTGCCACTTTGCGTGGAATCAGAAATGACCAGCCTGCTAGACATCTGTAACAGCCATTTCTCTACTTCTTGTAGTTCACTGTTATACTCCTCATGCTCTCTCACGCTCTCCGTCAAACTCCGAACATGAACCTACAACAGACCAGCAAAACGCATGGAACACAGGTAGCAGAGAGACGTTTTCAAAGGGTCTTGTATTATGCATGACCATACCTTGGCATCCTTGCATAAGTCTTGATAGTCGGCTTTCAACTTGCCAATGTTCTCGCTGACAGACGGGTCCCGGATCGTTTCAAGAAGTGCATCTCCCTTCTCTATAACCGATTTGACAGCTGACCCATGGGACTGGATGGTCTGCTGGATTGTCTAGAAGCAGACGAAGGAAGCATTTGACATAGAAAAGGGTTTACATGACTCTCTGAAGACGGCTGCATTAGAAACTATGCATAATTGTTCATGCTCATACAAAAGTGATTTATCATGTTGTTCCTGTTCATTCCTCACTCTCTGAATGTTGCTATTAATGGCCACTTGGATCTAAAAAAACTCATTATAAAACATTGTAATGAATTCACTGCAATTGTCTTCGTTCTCTCACAAAAAATCTATGTTTTGATTACCTTGTATTTGGCTAGCTGAGCCTTTTTTTGGTAAAGTTCAGCCTTTGGCTCCACAGGGGACGCCAGTAGTGATTTTGTCTCTGTAAGCCATTGTGATTGAGTCTTGTATTTGTCCAGGAAGTCTTTGGAGAGCTGTATCGATTTCTCTGTGGCACTGAGCTCTGACCGCAGAGCTCTGATCAACGCCTCCAGCTGGGAGAGTCGGGTGTCGACTTCCTCCTTGAGCTGCTCTGCCTCAGGTTCCTCCAGGAACGTCATGGCACGATCCGTCTTTTCACGCATGGTCTTCAGGAAGGTGTGACCCAGCTCCATATCACCCTGCAGAGCCTGAGGCATAAAAAAAGAACTTCATATGAGGATATGCACTGTAAGATTGTTTTAATATATTTTTAAAAAGTCTCTTGTGGTTAGGATGCATTTATTTAATCAAAAATACAGTAAGGACAGTAATATTTAAAAGAACTATTTAAAACATTTAATTTATTCCTTTGTTGCAAAGCTGAATCATTCATTACTCCAGTCGTCAGTGTCACATGATCCTTCAGAAATCATTCTAATATGCTGATTTGATGCTCAAGAAATATTTCTTATTATTATCATCAATGTTGAAAACAGTTGTACTGCTTGATATTTTTGTGGAAACCATGATACACTTTTTCAGGATTCTTTAATGAATAGTAAATTACAGCATTTTTTTTAAATAGAAATATTTTGTAACATTATAAATGTCTTTACTGTCCCTTTTGATCAATTTAATGCATCCTTACTGAATATAAGTATTAATTTTGTCAACAACAAAAAAATGATTGACTGCATCACTGCACATTTTTGAACAAAAGTGTAAACTTGCACACGTTAAAGTATAAAGCTGCTTTATCTTAATAATCAAAGATCATATTTGTCAAACCTCTAATTTTTTCATCTTCTTCTCCATGGAAACACGATCGACCACATCAATGGTAGTAGTGGTCACACTACTGAAGTTCTTTTGTGCTGTGCTCAACCAATCAGTGAAGGTGCTAAAGACACTCTGGGACTCTTCAATAATGGACATTTCCTCCTTCAGCTGCTTGATAGTGTCCTGTAAACACATATAAAATGAATAGTTCAATTCAGCATTGTAACTCTTGTGCTGTATTTATAGTATGTGTGTTTCAAATCATTACAAGGCAAAATATCCCAAAAGATGAGTTAAATCTGACTTATAAAAAAAAATATCCTTGAAGGAAAGAGTGCTAAATAACGTAAGTAAATTATATATATTTTTAATTCTAAAAATATCTTTTAGGGGCAAGGTTTGAGTTAAGGTTAGTCTTTCACAATTAAAAATGGGTTTATTTAAAAACAAAATAATTATATGATATGCCCCCATTTAGATAGCCATTTTAATGTTTTTTTATGGGTTTACTTATCTATACTTTGGGTACAAAACTGCCTCAAAAAGTTACGTGTAGCTAAATCACTCACAATCCCTCTTGGAAAGATTATTCATAAATAGAATAAATAGTGTTTATTAGGGTTAGGATTAGTCTGAGGTGATTACAATTAGATTTATAAACACTTTATAGAAGGTTTATGGTATGTCTTCATTTAATTGGCTAGGTAAATGTGTGTTTAAAGTGTACCTGCAGGTGTAGCAGAAGGGCATGATAGCGGGACGTCAGTTGTGTGGCTCTAGCACTGACTCTGCTGCTTATGGGCATCTCTTCTAAAACCTGTTGGGCCAGGACACTGAGACCCTCGATCTCCTCCTGATAGGCCAGCACCTCCTCATGCCAACCCTGAAGAAACAATCACAACAATATATCACTGACATATTCTACTGGAACAGTTCTCTTGGAGCAACTGTAGGTTTCGTGAATAAACCTCATCTTGGGTTTGAACCTATGACCTTTAGCGTACCAATCCAGATTTATGGTAACTATGTAAAATATTTTTTTCAAAGTTGTGAATAAAACAAAGATTACTGGTGTGCATTTTACAAGAAAATACAACTTAAAGTCTTTCTACTACAAAATATCACATATAATTCAATGCGTTAATTGTCGTTTCTTTGTGACTATTTGTGAAATTTACTAGCAATTTCTAAGTAAATCCTACACTATTTTTTTCAGTGAATCCAACCTTCAGGAGATGAAGCTGTGCCTCTTTTGTTCCTCTGTCAGAGCGACGGCCGGAGCGTAACTGTCCTTTAGTTTCCATCCCCTTGAGCCAGTTATCCAGCCGCTGGAACTTCTGCTCAATCTGCCGGAGTTTAGCAAGAGCGCTGTTGAGGTGAGATCTGGTCTCACCCAGCCGGGCCTGATACGAGCCCCACTCCTGCTGGACCGTCTCCAAGCATCGGTCCTCTAACTGCGGGACGCCCCAGGGAATCACCTGCTCTCGGGTCACCAGCAGCGTGTTGAGCAGAGCGTGACCTTCTGTGCAGTGCACCTGCAGCTCCTGGAGACGGATAGTTATTTCTCTAATGCATATTTATATTAAAATACCAAGTGATCAAACTATTCAGCAGATAATTACAAACAACAAAAAAAAAATATATATATATATATATATATATATATATATATACGTATATATATATATATATATATATATATATATATATTGTAGATCACATCGGTATTGGCTAATAATGGCATTTCTAATTTCTAATGGCACATCAGTCATTTTAAACCAGATGGCCGGGTCCACTAGGGGGGCTTCCAAGGGGTGGCTTGAACCTGTCCCGTTTAAAGTTCCTGTAGTGGCAGGTAATTTTCAAACATTCTATAGTCAGATGAAACAAAACAAAAAAGAGGGTTTGGGTTTGGTTCACACAGGGATAAAAAAGTACCCCATGAGTAAAATGAAATACTCATGGGGTACTTTTTTATCCCTGTGTGAACCAAACCCAAACCCTCTTTTTTGTTTTGTTTCATCTGACTATAGAATGTTAGGTACTTTTTTATCCCTGTAGTGGCAGGTAATTTTCAAACATTCTATAGTCAGATGAAACAAAACAAAAAAGAGGGTTTGGGTTTGGTTCACACAGGGATAAAAAAGTACCCCATGAGTAAAATGAAATACTCTGCTGTATCTTTAATGCTGTGGGCCTAATTTTCTGCCAGAGGTCCTGGACATCTTATTCAGATACATGGCATCATGGATTCGATCAAATACCAACAGATAAAAAAATCAAAACCTGACAGCCTGTGCTAGAAATCTTATAACGGGCCATGTTTGGATCTTCCAACAGGACAGTGATCCAAAAACAAGGGTCACTGAGCACAAAACCAAGCATCTGCAATGGCCATCCCAGTGCCCAGACCTGAACCCTATAGAAAACGAGTGGGCTGAACTGAAGAGAAGAAGCGCCAACATGGATCTGGGAATCTGCAGGATCTGGAGAGATTCTGTATGGAGGAATGGTCTCTGATCTCTTGTCAGGTGTTCTCAAAACTCAGAGCTGTTATCTTGGAAAAAGGAGGTTGCAAAAAGTATCAAATAAATGGGGGCAAATAATTGTTCCCAATGTGTTTTGGAGAAAAACATTTATTTCAAAATGTGATTTTCCCCCCACTTTCAATTATTTTACTTCAATAAAAGGTTCGATTTTTGCATTTTTTTTAAAATAAAATATCAAAAGGTAAACAATGCAGATTTATTTTTTACAGCCATCTTTGATCATATTTATCAAGGGGGCAAATAATTCTGATCAGCACTGTATATATATATATATATATATATATATATATATATATATATAAAACAAAATTTCATTTTCAACAGTTAGACAGTCTAAAATGTGATTAATATTTTGTCATAAATAATTATATTTGAATATACACTACGTATTATGTACTACTTATCTTAAGCATTGTGTTTGTTAAAGACATATTACATTTTTTGGCAAATACTTTTCTAAATATAACTAAATATATAAAGCATTAGTCTTTAAAAGAAAAAAAAATAAAGTCCTGCAAGATGTTTCAAAGTTAAGAAAGATAAAATGAACAAATAAGGTGTCAAACTTTCTCAGCATATAATGTCCCTCACAATAACTACTTCAAGGCGTCTTCTGACCTGTAGTTTGCGTAGCGTGTCCTCCAGAGTCTCGACGTCTCCCTCCAGCTGTGTGTAGCAGCTCAATCTCTCCTGCTGTTGCTCCAGCCAGTCTTTAAACTCATGCAGACTGCTCTGGTACACCTGATGGGCCGAAACCAGCTCCTCCGCTTTGGCAACTGCACACTGTGGAAGAAAAATGTGAGTGCATCAACACGTGCTGAATATTCGATATGGTGACCAATGAGGGATGCATTATACCTGGGCTTTATTTTTGACAATGTTATAGCGCTCTTGCAAGTCTTGAATCTCTAGCTGGGTGACATAGTGCTCGGCCATGTTGGATCCCTTCATGGATATGACGTCCAGAACACTGCTGTGACTCACAACATCTTCTGAGAGCAACTGAAATGAGGAGAATGTTTGTAAGACAGGACTGAATACAGTTACAAATTATTCAGAGACAATTGACAATAACACCGTACTTTGGCTTTGCCCAGGTTGGTGGTTTTGTCTCTCATCTCAGAACACTGTTTGTCTGCAGAGTTTAAAGTCTCTTCCACAGTCTCCATCCAGCTCACAAACTGACGCACGTCCTCCTGGTAACTGGTCCACTGTGACAGAGCGCCCTCCAGTTGACTGTTCGAACCCAAACATAACACCCTTTAATATAATAGCTAATTCAACTTCAGCAAAAAACACTCTTTTTAATAACAACCATTTTTTGTCTGTACAAGGTTCCAGAGTTCGCTATATACTAGTTTTGAGTCTTCTGTTTTAATCTCAATGAGAAGCTGTTTTGCAATGATTTCAAATGTATTATTCATTTGTTAGGAAATGGAATCAGATTATCTTGCCAAGCTAACAAAAATGTGTTCTAAAAACGTTTTGCTAACATTCCCTTTAAAGGGATAGTTCACCCAAAAATGTGCTCCTGTATGAACCTGTATGAATTTCTGCTTCTGCTGAACACAAAAGAAGATATTTTGAAAAATATGGTTAATTATTTTCCCGCTGCCTTCCATAGTATGGAAAATAAAATACTATGGAAGTAAATGAGGCCCATCAACTGGTTTACGACATTCAAAATATATAATTTTGTGTTCAGCAGAAGAAAGAACCTCGTACAGGTTTGGAACAACATGAGGGTGAGTAAAAGATGACAGAACGGTAACTTTTGGGTGAACTATCCCTTTAAAATATGAAAACGTTATTTCTGAATGTTCTCTGAACGTTTCAAACGTCTAATTTTTTTTAATGTTCTAAAAATGTTTTATCATTTTGAAAACGTTATGGCAATTAAAGTTTACAAATGAAAATAACTTTTTATTATTATAACGTGTCGTGTGTGTGTGTGTGTGTACATATATAAAAGAAAAAAATAAACTATTCTCTTCTACCACATAAAATTACATATTAGTGTATATACTTTTTTATGACACCCATCAAATACAAATTTAATTATCAACGAACCAAGTGTATTTTTATGTTAGGCTTTTGCACTGATTTTAATAAGACCACATTAACCTTTTGCACTGAATAGATGCTGACAGCAGTCCATCCCAGGAGTCCTTGAGGTCCTCGATTTGTTGGTGGACCAGATTTACACCCTCGGCGGAGGTGTTCCTCTGAACAGACTCTCCTCTTGTTAGCAGCATTTTCAGCTGGATTTCCTTCTCTTGACGTGCCGTCAGTAAAGCCTGGGTAACGTATGCAAAAACCTCTCATTACATGCAAACTACATGATAAAGGCCATGAAAACAAATGCCCATACAAATCATGCAAATGCCCATAAACAATGTTCAGAATAAGGTCCGAACTCCTGTGCTTACTGAATACTGCACGGTATATAATGCCCACTACAAAAGTAGTATGCGAAATAGTATGCAATATTCAACAATAAACATTTCAGTAGTATAGAATTCAGTATGCTGCATTAATGTTGCATGACCTCACTCAATTTTACGTTTGATTTATGTGGCATCCAGTTATCATTTTGGAATTAAATATGATTGTCATGGTGACATATATTCTCGGCTGTGTTCGTCACCTCGAGTTTGATCATCCTGCTGTCCAGCACGTTTTTGTCTGCGGTGGGAGTGCAGTAGGTTTGCAGCATGTGACTGGTATCAGCCACCCAGTTCTGCAGCTCTTTCAGGCCCTGTGAGAACAGCTGGTGCTCGGACACAATGCGGTCGATTCGAGAAGCTTTTTCCTATCAGACAGGCATAACATAATCGGATAAATAATCACTTCTCAAAGATAAAGTGAATCATTTGCTTAGGATAATATGTCCGTGATCCATACATGATCATAACATACAGTTAATAACAATTATTTGGTAGGGGTAGCATCTTATTAGAAATAGTCATTGTGTTAAAAGGAAAGCAACAGTATTTTTTAGTCATGTTGAATACTTATAGGTCTGGATGATTATTCCATATGTTTTTTTTTTAGTATTTAAGCCATAACAATACTTACACTGCCCGAAATACATCATTTTTTGTGCAACAATCGAGTACTTAATTGAGAACCTAAACACAATGTGAATATAACATCAAAAACAATAGTTTTTGGAAATGTAATAACTGTTCATGAGCTTAATTACTCCACACAACGTTTTCAGATAAAATGTGTTCTTCACCCTAAATAGAACACGTGGGCTGTGTCCAAAACCGAAGGTCACTGACGTAAACATTTACAGTAAATGCACATATTAAGAAAAAAAAATTCAGATATCACAATATCAAGTTTTAATATTATTAAATATAATTTAGATATCCAAGCAAACATTTCATGCTTATTTCTCGGTTTAAATAAATACATTTAGATTTTTTTTAATCATGTTTGAAATTTAAAAATGTAAAGTGGATGGATAGGATGGACAGACAGACAGATAGACAGATAGATAGACAGATAGATAGACAGATAGATAGATAGATAGATAGATAGATAGATAGATAAATAGATAGATAGATAGATAGATAGATAGATAGATAGATAGATAGATAGATAGATAGATAGATAGATAGATAGATAGATAGATAGATAGATAGATAGATAGACAGACAGACAGACAGATAGACAGATAGATAGACAGACAGATAGATAGATAGATAGATAGATAGATAGATAGATAGATAGATAGATAGATAGACAGACAGACAGACAGACAGACAGACAGACAGACAGACAGATAGATAGATAGATAGATAGATAGATAGATAGATAGATAGATAGATAGATAGATAGATAGATAGATAGATAGATAGATAGATAGATAGACGGATAGACGGATAGACGGATGAACAGGTAAATAAAAAATAAAAATACTCTTTTAAACTTATAAATTAATTTACCGCTCCATCAGACACCATTTTTATGTTGACAGACCTTTACATAAACATTGGATTTGTATGTGTCTTGATGCCTTCCAATCTTTATTTGATACCAGATAAAACTTATTTAGCATTTTTAAGGTTTCGGACACAGCCCTATGTGCGCACACAGTCTGTCGACCCCTGCAGCACTGGGGACGGGTAGCCATCGGGCAGACAGATGGGACGTTACCTTGGTCAGGTTGCTTAAAGCTAGGTACTGAGCTGAGAGCTGCGAGACACGGTGCACAAAGCCCTTTCCGGCCGTGTGTCCGTCCCACAGCTGCTGGGCCTTCTCCCTCAACCTGTGCAGCTGAGACTCCTTAGAGGCTAATTCCTCTAGCAGAGACTGTGAAAGCACAGGCACGTTAGCACACAGAAGCATCGCACACAGTCCTGTGGTGTTAGTCAGATGATTAATAAAGCAACATGGCAGCACATGAACAGCACAGACGTTAAGACTGGGGATAAGCGATGTGAAAATGTGCATGGCAGAAAAGCAGATTAAAGCATGACATGAAAGCAGCTGTTTTCTACACTTGATCACATATGTACTGATCATTTTCTATACATATATTCTGACATTAAAGTCTAATGACCCTCCTTACATTGTTAATACACATCCCTGGTTTCATTGCGCACACATCAGTGTTGTAATTATTGTTACTTATAACTAAAACTAAAAGTTAATAACCTGAAATAAATATAAACATTAAATGGAAATTTAAAAACTAACTGAAATAAATGTTGAAGTACCTAAATTACAAAAAAAAAAATATATATAAACTAATATATATTAAGTTAATATATTTTTTAAACAGCACATAAAATGACAAAAAAACTAAAAAAATATATCAAATATTCACAATATTAATAAATAAATAATACTAAAATAACACTTTATAATCTTTTATCAAAATAAAATAACTTGGCTGGCCTTTAAAAAAGACTTTGCTTTTCGAATGATGTCACCAAGACCACGTAGGCTATTTCATAATGTTAACCAACAGCCAAGTAGCTATTTAACTTAGCCTTCTTTAAATAAGCAAAATAACTTGTGATGCATAAAATCTCTGCCCAACTATATTATAAAGTATACATATTTTTCTCATTGAATTTCCCATTTGACAGAGAAATACGTCACACTATGGAAATGAAATGAGGTGTGAATGCTATTTCATGTTCAGCGGCAATGCCATAAAGCGTAACTACTCCGACCAGCTAGAATGATGCTTGTGAATGGCTCTTCTGGAAATGGCTGTGAATAAAGGTGGTATTGATTACGTTGTACTACACCTGTAACCTGTGCAGTTCCTGTTTCTTGGCTGTGAGGTCGTGTAACCGACTGCTGCTCTCCCGTACGGCTTCTTCGGTTTCATTCAGCCAATCCTGGAGCGGCTCCACACTCGTTTCAAAGTCCCGCATCTGAGACTGAAGATTCTGGAACAAAATAGTCAACGATGCTACGTTTAAAGAGAGAACGACTGATTAGCAAGATCAGGAAATTACAATGTTTTTTGATCTAATGATCTAAATGATTTACTCAAGTACGCCTTGAGATTGCTAGAAATATTGAAAAACATGAATAATAAATGTAACTAGATTTTTAGATGTTGCAGATAGTTGCTATTGTGCTACGCAATGGCTGTTTTGCATGGAATCTTTTTTTTCCGCAACAGAATAAAATAATAATAAAGGTTATTTGCACTTTTTATCTCACAATTCTGACACGCTGTTACGAGGTAAAGTCAAAATTGTGAGATAAAAAGTCGTAATTACCCTTTCGATTTTTGATTCCCTGGCGGAAACAAGCTTCCATAGTTTTGAGTGGTAGTTAACTGGCCCAAATGAAGAGTCTCAGGCTCAACAGATGTCACTAGATTAACAGATGTGTGTGCATTTGTTTATGATCAAATGATCTCTCATAGCGTCGGACACCTGTAAGGCGGTCTCTCTCTGGTGCAGATTCGTCATGAGTGTTTTCCAGTCTTCTCTGGTTGTGTTTATTTTGGCTCTGACTGACTCCACTCTGTCTTTGGCAATGATACTCATCAGCAGTTCTCCGCTGGCTGCCACCGTGTTTAGTTTGCCGTGGCCTTGCTCACGGTCACTTAGAAACTCCTGCAATAAGAAAAATTGACTCTCATTAATGCAAGAAATTATATTTCGTGTTCCAAACTGGAACGGAATTCATTCGAAAACTCGTAATGAATCAATGCAATTTTACCTGGATCTTCTGCAGACTGGACGATGCTTCCGCCAGGTTCTGAGGCACATCAAAACATTTGGCTGTATTGATTTTCGCATTGACCAGCCACTGCTGGAAGTCTCGAAAAGCAGCACGGAACCGCTGCTCCAGGAGCTTCTCCTTTCCCTGACACTCCCGGGACGCCTGGAGACTGAGGCTACAGTGAAGAAGAAAGATGCAAACGACTGTCAGGGTTCTGTCACTTCGGTCTGGTTTATTCTTGGTTTGGTCACAGAGCTCTAACACTCCTATCGTCTCGTCTTTGTGTGAGTGTGCGGTTTTGAGTACGCTTAGCCCGTGTGCTCCTTCGCGTGATGTCGTATGTGTGGTGTTCGGATTCAGGGAAATCGGTCTAGTTCGGTCTCGGTGTTCAGGCAGACATTCCCTATGCTTTTTCTCTTGTAGTGAGCGCACGGGTTGAGTGTTTATTCACTCACTGTGCGCTCTTGCCTTGTGTGTTTTTGTCGAGCGTCTGGTTTGCGTTTTCACTGGTCGGGTATTTGTGTAGCCATGTGCTTCCTTCCATGTTGTCTTGTTCTGTGTCATTTTTTGTGTGGACACAGTTAGTGAGAGTTTTTATTTGCTGCTTGTTTGTGTCATGTTTTGTGTGAGCACATGGCTTTGTTTTGTTTGTTTCTATGTGCCATGTGCTGTTGTCTTAGCCTCGCTCCTCTTGTTACTTGATTATTGGTTTATTTATCCCACCTGTACTCCCTCATTACCCTCATTGTTTGCTCCTCTATTTATTCTCCATTTGTTCTCTGCCCAGTGCCAGCTCGTTGTTGTACATTCCATGTGTGCTGTTCTCCCGTATCCTGTCGTTTGTTCAAGCCCTGCTCTGCCTGCTGTGCTGGAAGTCTTGATTTTTTTCCCGTACTGGGTAGTTTTAGTTGGTATTTTGCTTACTTTTCTATCTAAACAAAGAACACTGAAGTGCATCTCTGCATTTGGGTCCTTACTTCCCAGCACCAGACCAATTTCTGTAAATCAGGGGTGCAAAAATGAGGGCTTCTGAATAAGAACGTTTTGTACGGACGAGCCCCGCACGAGACGTAGGGGAAAAATATCTATATCGTGGCTATGAATTAACGAATCATTCCCACGACTTACTTATACTGTCTTGCATGCTGGTCTATTATTATGATAGATTTTTCGATAATTTCCGATTTGCCCACCCCTGAAATGTTATATGGGAAAAAACAAACTATTGCTTATTGGTGGTTTTAAATATCAATCCGAGTCTCTCCTTCCATATATAATTGGGTGATTCTCGGTCAGTCGGTCCGTTTTATTTTAGTATTAGTTATGTACCATTATTGGTGTAAATTAATATATATTTTGAAATAGCTTTTATTTTATATTTTCAGGGTTTTTTTTTTTTGTTTGTTTTTTTTTTACTTGGCCCGTGAAATTTTGTTATTTGCTTTTTGGGTTTGTAATTAGATTTTTTATATATATATATTTTTTTTTTTATTATTTAACTTTAAGTTCTTTTATTTCTTTTTATTTAAGTTTCAGCAATTTTGGTACTTCAGCTAAAAACCTATTTTTATCAATAGTTTATATTTTATTTTACTTCAGCATTATTTAAAATTAACAAAAATTATTGTTAATCATTTTATTTTTAGTTAACAATAAGAAAAATGGTCTGTCTCTGTGTAAATCCTAGAAATGTTGGTCATAAGCTCTCGTACCTGTTGTATTCTTTAATGAGGGCGGACACTCTTTCAGATTGAGCGCCCAGATCTCTGGAGAACCGGCACAAGTCATTGAGCTGACACTTCAAATTGTCAGACATGGGCTCCACATTTAACAGTGCTTCCAGGGTGTCCTGAGACATAAAAACATTAAGCACAGCAACATTAAAAGAACATATATATATATAATATATATATATAGCTTTTATTATTTTGCTCTGTAGGCTTTACCTTCGCTATCTGCCAGCCCTGCACAGCCTCTTCCCCCGAGGTCATTTCCTCCACCTGCTGCAGTTTGATGCGTGACTCTTGCAGCTTGCTGCTGAACTCCTGCAGGTCCTGCTCCAGCTGTGCAGCTAAGCTGTTGAACTCCTGCTCTGAGTTGGCCATCTGAGATAGAACGCCCTCCAGACCAGAGCACACGTGTTTAGCTCCGCGCTCCCACTGTTCCCAGGCCGAGAGCATGCCGGACTCCTCCCTCTCCAGAACCTCACAGCCCACCGTGGAAGTGTGGTCCCGTGTGGCGGCTCCACAGTTCTGCACACGGGTCAGGCGCTCACGTCCTTGATTCTTGGAGTCTAACAGCCCCTAAAATGAAATTACAATGCTTTAAAGTTAAAATAAAATCAAAACTGACCCAGTTTACTTCCTTAAATGGATAGTTCACCCAAAAATGAAAATTACCCCAATGTTTACTCACCCTCAAGCCATCCTAGGTGTACATGACATTCTTCTTTCAGACGAATAAGCTACATTAAAAAATGTCCTGGCTAATCCAAGATTTATAATGGGTGTGAATGGCTGGAGAAAATTTGAAGCCCAAAAAATAAGAAAAATACCCATATTTATAAGTCATATACACCCAGGATGGCTTCAGGGGGAGTAAATCATGGGCTAATTTTCATTTTTGGGTGAATTATCCGTTTTTGGTTGTTGTTGTGCATAAGATAAGATATCAGAGCATATGCCCTCAAAAAATTGGAATATGTTTAATACAAGAAAATCATTATCTACTTCAAAATTTCACGTTTAATTCAATGTTACTTGCTTTCTTTGTAGTTAATTATGAAATTTACTAGCAGATTCAGGGTTAAAATTCATAAATTCATGTAAATCATTCACCAAATTGTTTTTGGTGCGGTGTATAACACAATTTTCAGGGTACATTTAATTTACAATGAACAAAAATTTACAGATACTGTCAAATTTTAAGGAAATACGCAATAAGTTCCACTTTAAAAAAGTATCAATGGATAACCATGTTTCCCTTTCGTAGTCACTCCGAGTTACGTCGGATGACGGAGAATGGGGGTTTCGCCAGAAAGCCAATCCTCTTCGAGTATTAAAAAACGAGCCAATGGCAAAGAAATGCCATGGGTCTGCGGAATTTGCATAATGTATCTCCGCCTCACCGCGTGAGTATTTAAGGAGAGACACCTGCAACAGCAGATCATGTTTTCGCTTCGGAGCCAAGAGAACCTCTTCACTCCACAGCCACAACTGAGTTTACAAGTGACTCACCTCTTCGAGACGAGCGAACTCTCCAGTGTTGGTGTGACGGCGGTATCCAGCGAGTCTTCACATTGCCTGCGATCTGTGCAGTGGTCTGCCTGACTTTGTGTTTTCTCCCTGGTCGCCTCAGCATTGCAGAGTTTTTCCTCTCCTAAAAGAGCTGCACGTGGCACGTCTTTTTAAAGATGTCTCGCCCGTGTTCTTCTGGTTGCGGTCGTTATCTGTCATCTTCTGATGGGCACGAGCGCTGCTTTGTGTGTCTGGGCTTTGAACACGCTAAAGCAGCGCTCGTGGATGACTCATGTTCCTTCTGTGGGAACATGACCATCGCAACACTTAGATTAAGACTCAATGATCTTTCAGTGAGAGTCCCCGCGTCCACCACCCGTTCTGCTTCCTCCACGAGGGGTGGTAGTTCGGCTGGGGGACAGGGTGATCTGAGGGTGACGGTGTGGAGCAATCCGACGATGCGTCCTCGGACCACGCCCCCCTCCGCTGTGTTGCAACCCGCGAGTGCCGCGGTGACTCAGGCGGGTCCTTCTTCGGAAGCCCCGCGTGTTTCATTCGGCGCTCCAGAGGATGACACGATGTCGATCGCGGCATCACAAGGTGGGCTCGAGTCTTCGGGAAGTGAGGATGCGGCTGCGTTGCCTCCTTCGGGAGTCCCAGCGTTGCCCGTGTCGGATCCCGAGATGACAGCCATGCTGTCCCGGGCAGCCGTGAGCATCGGGCTAGAGTGGAACCCTCCGCCCTGCCCCGAGCGCTCGCGGCTGGACGATTGGTTTTTGGGTGCGGCTGCCGCCTCACGGCCTCAGCCAACCCCAATTCCTTTCTTCCCGGAGCTGCATGAGGAGCTGTCGAGATCATGGAAGGCTCCTTTGACCTCCCGTGAACGCTCGTCAGCTTTCTCCGCCTTTCCTCCCCTCGATGGCGCAGCTGCCCATGGGTACACTGGGATTCCCCCGGTGGAGCGCTCTGTTGCGATGCAACTGTGTCCTCAGAGCGCCTCCTCTCGTGGCAATCCTAAGCACCCGTCCAAGGCCTGTAGATTCTCGTCATCTATGGTGGCGAGGTCTCACAGAGCTGCAGGACAGGCGGCTGCTGCCCTGCATGCGATGAGCACCTTGCAGGTCTACCAGGCCCAGCTGCTCAGAGACATGCACGAGGGCAGGACTGACCCAGGGACGTTTGACGAACTGCGTGCCGCCACTGACCTCGCTCTCCGGGCGACGAAAGTGGCCTCACGCTCCCTGGGTCAGGTGATGGCCACTAATGTGGTCCAGGAGCGTCACCTTTGGCTGAACCTGGCCGATATGCGCGACGTTGAGCGGACTCGTCTGCTCGACGCTCCCATATCCCAGGCCGGCCTCTTCGGCGGAGCGGTTGAAGACTTCGCCCAGCAGTTTTCAACCGCACAGAAGCAGTCTGAGGCGATTAAACACATTCTGCCCCGACGGCCAGCTGCTGCCTCCACCCAGCCGTCGGCACAGACGCCTCAGCCTGCTCGCCGCCGAGGGCGCCCTCCTACGGCTCCCGCCCCTCCCGCACGGCCCCAGCAGCAGCCTTCACCCGGGCCGCGTCGTGGAGGAAGCCGCAGGAAGGCGTCCCAGCCCCCTCAGGCCCCGCGCCCCGCTAAACGCCAGGCCAAGCGGCGCTCCTGAGACGGGCTGCTCAGTGATGGTGTCGGTTTTTTCACAGGAGGCGGTTGCAGGCCCCCTCCTTCCCCCGGTGGAGGGCCGGGGGAGAATCTTTTGTTCTCCACTCCCGCTGCTCACCCACGGGTGGGCAGCACCCTAATGTGGTTAAAGAAAGAACCGAAATGTCCATCACTGAGCACACAGAGCCGGATGACAGTGCGCGACGCCCCCGTGCCTCGCCACTCTCGTCCTCCTCTGTCTCTGAGGGCGAGGATGACAGTGCGTGCCGTCCCCGGACCACACCACTCTCATCCCCCTCTATCGCCAGACCC
>JARWKJ010000019.1:28568591-28643591 GCA_029959095.1 Rhinichthys osculus | reverse complement strand
AACCTGACATTTATGAAAAATAACACCATCTTGGACACTCATTTTTATTATACATACCATTTAAAAGTTTGTGGTCAGTAAGATTTTGTAATGTTTCTAAGAGAAGTCTCCTATGCTCCCCAAGAATGCCTTTGTTTGATTAAAAATTTGGTGATATTGTGAAATATTACTAAAATTTAAAAGAGACATTTTCTATTTTAATATATTTTTAAATGTGATTTATTCCTGTGATGGCAAAGCTGTATTTCCAGCATCATTACTTCAGTGATGTCTTCAGTGTCACATGATCCTTCAGAAATCATTCTAATATGCCAATTTACTGCTCAAGAAACATTTCTTATTATTATCAATGTTGAAACAGTTGTGCTGCTTAATATTTTTTTTTCAGGATGAATAGTACATATTAAAAAGAACAGTATTTATTTGAAATAGAAATCGTTTGATAGAAATGTCTCTTTTGATCAACTTAATGCGTCCTGGCTACATAAAAGTATTGATTTCTTTAAAAAAAAAAAAAATCTTACGGACCACTAACTTTGGAACAGTAGTGCATATTTGACTCGTCTTACTGTATGTCAATGTGATAAATAAAATAACCCCTGTGACAACTTGCCCCAGTTTATGAAATACCGATTCATGCACATTAAGCATGCAGCTATACGTCTCAAACTCTTTTAACACAGCGTCAGTTTTAAAGCCGAGTCTGAGCGTTCACTCAGACGTCAGCCGGTTATTTTTGTGGCTAATATGCTGTTTACAGGAAGTCCTGATGACTCTGAAGATTGCGTGATGGGCCCTCAGAGATTCAGATATACAGTGCCATCGGAACCTGTGGAACTCTTCGACAGCCAATCAAGCGCTCTCCTGATTGCGCCGCCGCGGCCTGATGATAAGCTCTCTCCGTAATCGCCCATCGGCTCCTGCAGGATTGCGTGTTTGTTGATGATGAGTGCGCGCTTGCACCGGAACAAAATCAGTCGGTGGGAATGAAAGACTCGTGGAAGATGAGAAATCGGCGCGCCTCTGGTTCCTTATAAAACGGAGTAGCTTACATGTATCTCACCAAACCTGTCATGTTTCACCCCAAAAATCAACACATTTTCATGACAATTAAGCCCATTTCTCTAGACTAGAGAACACTGATCTTTTGTGTTTGCACTCATTTATTGTTGAAAGCAGCAAACATGAAAAAAGACTTAATAAGAACTAAATAAATGCTAAAATTGCACATATGAGATGAAAACCAGACATTATAAAACTGACTGACCTCTTTAATCCCACAGACTCACAATAAAGATTCCCTGTGTTCGTCCATGCCGGATCCACATTACATTTGAGCGGGAAAGTCACGTTAATATTTAAAATAAGGTTTTTGGCATTGGGCGATGGCATTGATAAATTAGGATGGAAATGAATTCTTACACTGTCTTCAAAACACTGCATGGTGAACAAATTATTCCCCCTTTTGCAATTAACAGGACATTTTTGTATGAAATGGAAATGGCTTTAAAGGTAGTAAAGGTCATGTGTATCGAACCATGGTGGCTTTGCAATTACAGCCAGTCAGAATGTTGATTTGGAGGCTTTGCCCAGGCATAGATGGAAAAATTAATAAGTTGAAGTCTCTTTGTGGAAAAGATCGCTGTTGATTATATGACATTATGTGACAAAGAAGACAAGTTGCGGGTGATTTTTTCCACATGAGTTTAAGTGGGATAAAAGAACTGGAGGACGACCTTCAAATGTCAGAAATGCCTTTTTAGTTTGGTGGACATGAACTGAAAACTTCATGCTCACTTTTGATACCAGCTGCTCGAAACATGCACGTTTTTGCATTCGTAAAGATGCGCATGCGGGTTTACTGATGTCCAATTCACACATTTAAATTCAGCCAGTTATCTTCATCTTTTGTATTCTTTTTTAAAGCAAACGTCAATGCAAACAAGCACGGGTGTCATTGGAGGCTCATGGGTTTCAGGCTCAACGGTGGACGGAAGGTTTGATGTGAAGACGCCATATTAAATGTGGCATGTCACTATAACACAGAGTTCTATATCTTGACAGGATGTCTATACATCACTAGCTTTTATGTTTCAAAGTAATGATAGGCCTTTGAAAGACAGTGTGAAAAGCATCAGTGCTGCCCAGAGAACGCTAGTCAGATCTGTGAAGCTGCCAAGAAGCGTTTATAGTGAATGAAATGACCTTGTTCTCTTTATTTCTTTATTGTAAGTATCGGACCAGAAGAGTGAAACACATTTACATTGACTACAGGTGATGGTCTCATGGTCAATAATGTTTTTTTCTGTCATTTTGATGAAAAAGAAGAATTTCCCTTACCTTTAAATAATATTTAGATAGAGAGATGGATGGATGGATGGATGGATGGATGGATGGATGGATGGATGGATGGATGGATGGATGGATGGATGGATGGATAGATAGATAGATAGATAGATAGATAGATAGATAGATAGATAGATAGATAGAACAATAGATATAAGACAGAACAATAGATATAAGACAGAACAATAGATATAAGACAGAACAATAGATATAAGACAGAACAATAGATATAAGACAGAACAATAGATAGATAGATAGATAGATAGATAGATAGATAGATAGACAGAACAATAGATATAAGACAGAACAATAGATAGATAGATAGATAGATAGATAGATAGACAGAACAATAGATATAAAACAGAACAATAGATAGATAGATAGATAGATAGATAGATAGATAGATAGATAGATAGAAAGACAGAATGATAGATAGAAAGACAGACATAATGATAGATAGAAAGAAAGACCGACAGGTATAAGATAAATATAGATAGATGGATGGATAGAGATAAAAATAGAGAGATAGATAGACAGACAGATATGAGAACGATAGAAAGATAGATACATACAGATAGATAAGATAGATAGATATTTATGCCTCATTCATTCATTCATATATATAGATAGATAGATAGATAGATAGATAGATAGATAGATAGATAGATAGATAGATAGATAGATAGATAGATAGATAGATAAACAGACAGACAGAGATATAGACCGATATAGACAGACATTTCTTTATTGTGAATGGATATGATGTCACATTTGAAAGATCTATAACTTCAAAAACACTACTTTCACATCACTACAAATGATCTAAAAATATCAATATCTAGAGCCTTTGTTTATAATAAGTAGGCCTATTATTTCAGGCATACATAATAAACGAGTTGATTAATGTAGCAGACACTGACATTAGTGGCATTGAATGAGACGGATGCGGACACAAAGGCCGCTTTGCCTTATTTTAAAGAGCAGTATTATGAGTTTGTGATATATCACAGGTTTTGGATATGATGATATATCACAGGTTTGGAGAGTGTGTGTGAGGATCGTCAGACGACACAGGTGCCGCCCCCATTAAAACACTCCACAATGTGCTGAGTTTGTTCATGTTATTTGTGGGGTGAGTAATTGGATTCAGGACGTGTCATCAAAGCATATTAGAAAACAATCCGATGTGAAAACACACGGCAGGCTAAAAGGCCACGCGCCGCTTACCATCGAGAATAAACAAAATCCATGATGTCATTCTCCTTTGGCCCTTCCAATCAATCATTTCCCCTCCCCAGCTTTGTGTGTAATTTCTCGCACAAGTTCATTGCTCATTTTCTCTTGATCTGTGATTCTCTTCCACAAACACTCAAGCAATCTTTCAAAATTAATTACAGGTCTGGAGAAGTGTAAGAGACGTTGTTGCTGTGACCTTTAACCTGTGCTTTTTTAATGCAATCTGCTTCATCCATCAGTGTTGTGGTGGAGGAAGAGTCCAATAGAATTCATCTCTGACAAGTTCAGGAAGTATTACATTTCTTTTGCATTTGCATCCACCCACATATAATAACACAACATACACACATCAGACCATATCACAGCACAACCCATGATGAATAAAGCTAGGAAATAAATTAAATGAAACTATGAAATCTAATCATCATAACGTTAAAGGGGTTGTTCACTAACAATGAAAATTCTGTCCTCGTTTAACTCTCCCTCAAGTTGTTCCAAACCTGTGAACACAAAGACGTACGAGAACTAACAGGTCGTTCACACAGAATGCGTTTTTCCATTTCACAGCCCTAATTTCCCATTGTTTTTCAATGTAAAGCGTATACTGTAAACACACGCTAGACTAGTCATTAACCGTTGCGCAGTCTTTTTTTGTTTGTCTCGTGCATGCCGTGGCATTCTAAAAATGGGGTGTTAACCCTCTATGGTACGGTGTTGCCTCCAGGCAACATAGTCTATTTTAGCTTTTTTTAAATAAAAATTAATACAATTTTATTGGTCAATGCTCTCTAAGGGGAGGGGAACTCAAATACTGACCAATGAAAGTGCAAAAGAGTGGACACATGACCCACAGGGGTACATTGTGTTCCCTCTTTCAGCACACGTGCACATGTCACATGGCTCCATATTTTCTCCACTGAAAAGGGCATTTTTTCATTAATTTCTGTCCAGATAATCAACTACAAAAAATCTTAGTCACCTTCATTGGTAAGTAAAGAAGTATTTTCAAAAACATTACATTATATATCATCAAATGTATCATAGGAAATTACATAAAACTGCATGTTGCCTCGAGGTATGGAATCACATACTAGGTTTGAACACAAGTATATTTTATTTGTAAGGAAAAGAGTTTGAATGATCTAAATGTATCTGCATTTTTACAATCTGAAAACTCAGCATGGTTCGACAGGACATTTGGCCACTATAGGGGGCAATCGGACAAATTGTTGGTTCGGGGGTCGACGGGACATTTGGCCACTATGGGTAATCGCACAAATAGTGGGTTTGTGGGATGGGATCTTGGCTTGGGACCGGTCAGGGGGGTCGACGGGACATTTGGCCACTATAGTGGGTAATCGGACAAATAGTGGGTTCGTGGGACGGGGGCGTGTGGCTTGTGAGTGGTCAGCGGGGGTCGACGGGACATTTGGCCACTATGGCTAATCGGACAAATAGTGGATTTTTGGGACGGGGGCGTGACTAGTGAGTGGTCAGCGGGGGTCGAAGGGACATTTGGCCACTATGGGTAATCGGACAAATAGTGGGTTTGTGGGATGGGAGCCTGGCTTGGGACCGGTCAGGGGGGTCGACGGGACATTTGGCCACTATAGTGGGTAATCGGACAAATAGTGGGTTCGTGGGACGGGGGCGTGTGGCTTGTGAGTGGTCAGCGGGGGTCGACGGGATATTTGGCCACTATGGGTTATCTGACAAATAGTGGGTTTGTGGGACAGGGGGCGTGACTAGGGAACGGTCAGGGGGGTCGACGGGACATTTGGCCACTATAGTGGGCAATCGGACAAATAGTGGGTTTGTGGGACGGGGGCGTGGCTTGGGACCGGTCAGGGGGGTCGACGGGACATTTGGCCACTATTGTGGGCAATCGGACAAATAGTGGGTTTGTGGGATGGGGGCGTGGCTTGGGACCGGTCAGGGGGGTCGACGGGACATTTGGCCACTATAGTGGGCAATCGGACAAATAGTGGCTTTGTGGGATGGGGGCGTGGCTTGAGAGTGGTCGGGGGTGTCGACGGGACATTTGGCCACTATAGTGGGCAATCGGACAAATAGTGGGTTTGTGGGACGGGGGCGTGGCTTGGGACCGGTCAGGGGGGTCGACGGGACATTTGGCCACTATAGTGGGCAATCGGACAAATAGTGGGTTTGTGGGACGGGGGCGTGGCTTGGGACCGGTCAGGGGGGTCGACGGGACATTTGGCCACTATAGTGGGCAATCGGACAAATAGTGGCTTTGTGGGATGGGGGCGTGGCTTGTGAGTGGTCGGGGGGGTCGACGGGACATTTGGCCAGTATAGTGGGCAATTGGACAAATAGTGGGTGAGTGGGACAGGGGCGTGTGGCGCTACACAGGATGAAGACGGCGCTGCTTCTGAGGTTCTCGGATTTTGGGGTGCTCCCAAAGTCCCCCCTGACCTCACACTGGTCATTAGGTCGGCCGGAGAGGTCTTCCACATGTTTGATCTTGCTGTTGTTGAGGCCTGGCCTTTATATTAGGATAAGGTTATGGTGATTGTTAATGTTTTACCCTGAAACAACACCGATTGTAATGTTTTGATATGATAACTTGATATAATGGTTTGTACTTGCGTTCCACGATGGTATAATGTTGCCTGAGGGCAACAGCTGGATAATAAATGTTACTTTTTATAAAATATGAAATGTGTAATTAATTAAAAACTTGATAAATCTGTTTGTTCAAGTGTTTAGTTAAAGAAATTGATGTTTTCAATAAATCTATTTAAAAAAAAATCATGAAAATGACAAATGTTTCAATTTGTCCATTGTGGTACAATGTTGTAAGACACATAAAGATATTTCTATCCCTCCATAAACAGCTACGCAACTACCACTTTTTTTGACGCTTTAAAAAGTTCATAAAGAGATTGTAAAACTAATCCATGTGAATTGAGCGGTTTAGTCCAAATTTTCTAAAGAGAAATGATCGTTTTATATATGACGAACAGATTGAATTTAGGGTTTTATTTAGGTTTTTATTCCACTCAGATTGTAATGGAAGTCTATGGGCAAGTCACTGCACTGGAAACGTGTTAAAATACACTATTTACAAAATACACGACTTAAACATGATATGAGCAAGAATATGAGAAAGAGAGAAGGAAAACTAGAAGTTCATCCTCCTAGAAAAGTAGTCCCTCCATTAAAATGACATTTCAGACAACTTTATACCTCATAGGCACCTTCCATATCCTCCTATTGTAAGAGCAAGACATCATTTTTTCCATTTATTTTCTAATAATTATTATTTGTCACAGATGTTGATATTTTAGAGATTTCACAATTTCTATTAAATGCAAATAAGTTAAAGATTTGAACTAAGTTATGTTCGTGGCACATTAAAATAGCTAATCAAAGGTACTTTAATTAAGAGGCTGCATCAGTAATCACCTCTGTAAGAAAGAAGCAGTCATATTCATCTTGTATTGTTATCTTTCATTTAAGAAGGGAGAGGGAAAAAATGTAATTCACAGTTACAGCTCCAATTATCCTCTCGTGATAGGAGCTGTGCTGATGACCTCATGATTGACAGAATTATCACATAATAGAGCACATTAATTTCACCGCGTAGAGTGTTTAACACGCCACGTCCCGATAAGCTCAAACCACCGGCAACCGGTCGTACAACCTCCAAACTCCTCCGCAAAATACCATTGACTTCATTTAACATGGACCTTGTGCTGATTGTTATCGCAGGAGAGGATGATATTCAGGAAGAGGTGGTCGTCGAGTCTGAGGCCCAGCCAGCAGGAGAGAGATTTCTCTTTTGCGTGAGATGGAGAGAGTTTGGACAAACAGCGGGACCGACGGCCTCAATCACAGTTTATCCTGCTTCACATTAAGCTGACTTGTCAACATGTGGTTGTGAGAAGAATGGCATTGACTGAGAGGGAAGCCCACCGCTGGCTTCCAGAATAATCCACTGACCCTCAGTGAGCGAGTCGTGGGCTGCTGAAAGCTCACGTCAGCTCAGACACTAGTATTGTCTGCAGGAAATGGATTTATGGGGTGGGTTTGTTGTCACTTGTGTCTTATGACACAAAGCAGAAGGGATGAAAAACGCTGAAAGAAAGCAACGGCAAAAATCATACACCTGTGTTATACTTCAGTTTCTACAATTTAAAGTTGCACTCAGTCCTTCTTTATGTTGTAGCCTATCTATCTATCTATCTATCTATCTATCTATCTATCTATCTATCTATCTATCTATATATTTATTGTCTGTCTGTCTATCATTTGTTCGGTCTATCTGTCTGTCTGTCTGTCTATCATTTGTTCTGTCTGTTTGTCTGTCTATCATTTGTTCTGTCTGTCAGTCTGTCTGTCTGTCTATCTATCTATCTGTCTGTCTATAATTTGTTCTGTCTGTCTGTCTGTCTGTCTATCTGTCTGTCTATCTGTCTATCATTTGTTCTGTCTGTCTGTCTGTCTGTCTATCTGTCTCTCTGTCTGTCTATCATTTGTTCTGTCTGTCTGTCTATCTGTCTGTCTATCATTTGTTCTGTCTGTCTGTCTGTCTATCATTTGTTCTGTCTGTCTGTCTGTCTATCATTTGTTCTGTCTGTCTGTCTGTCTGTCTGTCTGTCTATAATTTGTTCTGTCTGTCTGTCTGTCTATCTATCTATCTGTCTGTCTATTATTTGTTCTGTCTGTCTATCTGGCTGTCTGTCTATCTATCATTTGTTCTGTCTGTCTGTCTGTTTATCATTTGTTCTGTCTGTCTGTCTATCATTTGTTCTGTCTGTCTGTCTATTATTTGTTCTGTCTGTCTATCTGTCTGTCATTTGTTCTGTCTATCTGTCTGTCTGTCTGTCTGTCTATCTGTCTGTCTATCTGTCTATCATTTGTTCTGTCTGTCTGTCTGTCTATCTGTCTCTCTGTCTGTCTATCATTTGTTCTGTCTGTCTGTCTATCTGTCTGTCTATCATTTGTTCTGTCTGTCTGTCTGTCTATCATTTGTTCTGTCTGTCTGTCTGTCTATCATTTGTTCTGTCTGTCTGTCTGTCTGTCTGTCTATAATTTGTTCTGTCTGTCTATCTGTCTGTCTGTCTATCTATCATTTGTTCTGTCTGTCTGTCTGTTTATCATTTGTTCTGTCTGTCTGTCTATCATTTGTTCTGTCTGTCTGTCTATTATTTGTTCTGTCTGTCTATCTGTCTGTCATTTGTTCTGTCTATCTGTCTGTCTGTCTGTCTGTCTATCATTTGTTCTGTCTGTCTGTCTGTCTGTCTGTCTGTCTATCTATCTGTCTGTCTATTATTTGTTCTGTCTATCTGTCTGTCTGTCTATCATTTGTTCTGTCTGTCTGTCTGTCTGTCTATCATTTGTTCTGTCTGTCTGTCTCTCTATCATTTGTTCTGTCTGTCTGTGTTCTGTCTGTCTGTCTATCATTTGTTCTGTCTGTTTGTCTGTCTGTCTGTCTATATATCTGTCTGTCTGTCTATCATTTGTTCTGTCTGTCTGTTTGTCTGTCTGAACCATCATTTTTACATTTTCGTTTATGTTATCAAATTATTGAGAAATAACTTCAATGAGGAAGAACTGTGCATACTTTTAACCAGGAAATCACTTGTGAAACTTATCTGATCTTTGAAAAGTTAATTGAATATCTTGGTTGTTTCTCCTAGACAGCAAAACGCTTAAATGGAGAGAAAATGCAGATGCCAGTATTCTCACATATAGATCTTTGACTTGGTCCACTTTGCAGCTTATTCTGATCAAGATCTGCCCAATTAGACATGAAGAGGTCGTCTGACTGACTGGTAAAGTGATCTAAAATAGATGATGTCTATGATAAGATCAGCTTGAAAAAAACTTTAACTATTGCATGTCAATCACAGAAAAAAAGATTTTGATTTTGTCAATGAAACATAACTGAGAGCTCAGAAAGAGCAACTCCCGAACAACAAATTTTCCCTGAGTTTGTGATTTTACAACTTTGCGATTCTTCATAATAAGTGTACTTCTCTTATAATCTTGCTTGTCTTTTAACAACACTCTGTGTTCCTGGCAGAGGAATATAATATCGATTGCCAAAGCCTTCCTCAAGAGAACGCGCACCACCCGTGTAGCGCCGTGATGTGGGAGGCTTACGCTGCCCCGGATCTGTCTCATGTAGTTTAGCAGAGCACTGTAGACAAATAAATGCAATACAGACCACTGCAAATACCCAGGGAAGTAAACAGAAGACAGCGTTAATCTAATTGTATTAGGAGCTGCAGTGTCGGTTTAAAGCTTCCAGTGCAATCTATTCTATTTGATTCCATCGCTGAGAAGCAGCCCTGAAGAGAAGGCCCTCCGCTGTCTTGTTTGTTAAGGCTGTTTTATTAGAGAGCTTTTCCATTTACTGTCCCAGGTGAAGCACTGAGTGCATCTTTATTGCTATTTAATCATGTGCGCTGATAATCTGAGGGAGTATTTTTAATTTCAAAGGAGACAGAGAATAAAACGTTCTCTCTTTAAAACTGTACACAACAGAGCGATTATGGGCACCCGTGCCACATTCCTTCCCACAGATCAGATCTCTTTAATAGCTCAGAAATGTCTGATAGACAGCAGTGAGATTCACTGAGAGCAATGGTGACGCTTCTCCGATGTTTCTCCTGAGGAAGAAAAAAAAAAAAACTAGAAATCCTCTCCTAGAGCTTCAGAGGAGATCTCAACTAAGATCCCGAAATTTGCCAAGAAATCAAAGCTATAAACTCAATCTCAACATATGAACTCACATTTCTCATTAAATGATCTGTGTTGCTATTCACATTCATTTTACTGCTCTCTTACTGTTTCTCAACAATTGTCTCATTTGTGTCTATTTCTGTTTATTTTATTGGGTTCCCTAACAAAAAAGAAGTTTATTCAAGTGTGCTATTAGTATACTTAAAAAATAAGGAAGTATACTTGTCTACTTTTTATGCACAGAAATATATTTAAAATTGCACTTAAGTATACTTGACTTATACTGACAGAAGTCTAAGGGCCCTATCTTATACCCAGCGCAATGCAGCATGTGTTTTTTGCTAGTTTCAGCCCGACGCAGTTATCATTTTTCACATCGGGTTTAATCACGGAAAAATGCGCCACGTTCACATCCTGCGTCACGTTGTTTAAATAGCAAATGCATTTGCGCCCATCTGTGCACCCATGGGCGTGCTGGTCTGAAAACGATTGACCAACAAAAACCTGGTCTAAAGTCAATGGCGCAAATTTTTTTTGTTATTTAAAGAGTGCGTTAGTAATGTGCGCCTATAGGCGGGTCACAACGCGCGTACACTCTGCTTATTACACACACACACACAGGGACGCACGCGCAGCAGCACACAAACATGCCAAATATTAAAAATAAAAGAATTACAATGTAAAAGATTATTATTGTGTACATAAATATTTGGTGGAATCCGGCTTGTCCCGTAGATGTTCTGCTTGCGCACTTTTACCTCGCACACGAGCAGATCCGTTTCCTCTCTGGAGACGCGTTCGGTCTTTCCACTATCAAATTTCGTCACGTAAATAGTGAATCCGCCATGGCGCGAGCGCAACTGGCATTTAAAGGGAATGGGAGATGAGACTCTGATTGGTTTATTGCACGTTACGCCCAAAACACACCCATTACCCATTAAGAGAATAGGGACAACTCTTTTAGACCATTTTTCCCGTCGTTAAACTAGCAAAAGTGGATTCGAACACGCCCTAAGTGCACTTACGCTGTGCGCTTTAGACCATGCGCTTAGATGGTTAAAATAGGGCCAGGTATATTTGGCTTATACTTGTACTCAATCTTTTGATCAAGATATGTATGTATCAGTATACTTGGCTTGTAGTTGTGTTTACTCTTTTGATTGAGTAGCCTATTAAAATGATCTGGCAGGGAAAGTACATTTAAAGGTATATCTCTAGTATAAATGTATACCTAAATAGGAACATACAAAAAAAAAAAAAAAGATTAGTAAAATGTACTTATGCAAGTTTTTGCACGCAGATTTTTAAAGTAAATTACACATATGGAATTAAGTAAAATCTACTTAACTAAGTGAAGTAAAATTAACAAAGAAAATAAGTAACTTTAACTCGGCCATTCAAGCTAGTTGAGTAATTTCTACTTAGTTGAAGTTTACTTTGCAACACTCTGTTTCAAGTGTACATTTTACTACATTAAACAATATAACAACCTTATTAATTATTCATGCCCCAGTGCATGATGGGAACACCAGTATTAGAAAGTTTAGTAGGTTTCACTTAATTTTATAATGTTGATATTCATGCTTTAATAAGCTTAAATTGAGTACTGATTTTTTTTATTCTTGCCTGAACTAACTTATTCAGGTAGAAATTACATTTGTTTTTTTCTGTAGTATACTTCACCACAGAATCATTTCTATCAGTAGTATACTTAAATGCAAAAATGATGTTAAGTTCCCTTAAGTAGTATAAAACTAGTAGTTTACTGAGAGAATACTTCAGTGTACTTTCATAAACTAGAAAACAATGTGCTAGTAAAACTATCAGTACCTGTAAGTTCACTTGTTGGCAGTTGCAGAAATGAAAAACGTAGTTGTAAACTAGTTGTGTATTCAAAGTTTACTACTGTTACACTTAAAGTATACCTAAAAGTATACTTTTATACACTAAAAAGTAGCCTAAGCCAATTTAGTTCTTAAATAGTATTGAAAAAGTATGAATAGTACATTGATATTAGTATACTACCTACTACGTAAAGTGTACTTAAAAAATATACTTGTACTTTACCTAAGTGAACTAAAATGACCTAAGTAAAGTAAAATGAACTTGAAGTATACTTATTTTTTATAAGGGTTTTTTAAGAAGAAACCCCTGAGACAAAGCCGATGCATCAATGAAGCAGCTGAGAACTTTTCCTCTGTCATATCGTCTCACTTGACATTCTGTACTAATGCATCACATGTAAATATGCTCACTGACAATTACAAATCTGCTGTAACTTATAGATATCCGACGGTTTCGTTTCAAGGACTTCCTGCTGATTTCAAAGGTTGGTGTATGTCCACACTGAGATCATTAATAAGCTGCAAATGTTTGATAAAAAATGCCATAAAGCTATTCAGATAGCCGTCTTTGGTTTATCAAAGGACAAGTGAACTACAGTAGAAGATTCATGAGTGTTGATGTGGACGCAGCTCAATATTTGCATTTTGGAATATTTTATTGGTTAACACTCAATCACTTTCACAACAGTGACAGTTCAAGAGCAGAGGAGTCAATGAGGAGCAACTTACCAACACCACGCGCCCACCGTCGCACAATTAAACATTCTGCCTTTCTCCGAGTCCTCATTTCATTTCTTCTTCTGCTCTTGCATCTGCTCGTGTGTAAAGTGCGTAATTTTCTTCAGACAAACATGAAATTGAATAGGAGACACTCAAAACTCAGTCAACATCATTTTGTTTGCACAGAGAGAGTGATTTTTCATGAGCAAACTTTCTCCATTTGTTTGTAAACCAAACCACCTTTCTTCTTAATTCTGCAAAATTATAGCCTACAATTCTCTCTGAAAACCTCAGCAGCTTATCATGCTGAAACCAAATATACTGATTACATGTCTAATATCATAGCCTACTACAAGAAACTATACATAAGTGTATTGCACAAGATCTAAAGAAAACTTTCTAAAACCAACACTGAAAAACTAAGTTGCTGCCTTAAATTGTTTAAGTACAATCAACTTGGATTTTTGTCATTTCAACTTAAATGACATTAAACTGACTTAAAATATGAGTTGAATCTTGTATAACTTAAAAGTTGAAAATTGCTTAACTTATTTTGATGAGTTAAAGCAATGTAAAATATATGACATTATAGGACACCTATATATGACATTTCAAAATGTATTAATGTTAACAAAATATCAGTTAAATCTGTATCTGCTCAAATTCTGCACATTTTCAGCCATTCTTGCTCAACATTTCTTGGTAACACGTTACAATAAGTTAACTACTTTAGTGAACTCTACCATTGACAAAGATGAATAAATACAGTAACAAATGTATTGCTCATTGTTAGTTTATGTTAGTTAATACATTAACTAACGTTAAAAAATGAGACCTTATTGTAAAGTGTTACCATGTTCTTTTTAATGGATGTAAGACGTCAATATGAAAAACTTCTTTTGAGGAAAACTCTTTACTTGAAAACTACATTTGCTATTGTTCTTTCAAATAGCCACTGAATTGATATGGATCAATGGATGTGTAGCTAATGTAGCCTGATTTCATTGTTTAGCTTTTTATTTTCCCATGTTTTGAATTCTAATCAACATAGTGTTGCATTATAACTTAAGTTCACGGAGTATGATTGACCTTACAGTTGCATCATGTGTCAGCTGTTAATCTCCTGGTCCTCGTCATTCGGCTCATAAAGGGTTAACTGCTGCAGTAAACCGCTGCGCGCTCCCGTGTGAGCGTCCCATTGGCTGCGCGGCGGCGGCGCGCGCCGTTAATCAGCTGCACGAGCGGCTGAGCTCATCTCCTCGCACGCGTTATAGAGATGGCATTGCCACACACAGCAGGGCAACACAACACAACACACCAGGAGCATGCACACAGCAAACATCCCATCAGCTTTAGACATTGATTCTGACAGCAGCACCTGACCTGCGCAGCATCAGCACCAGAAGAAGAAGAAGCTGATCACTGAAAGCAGTAGCACATCATCATCACAACAGTAGGAGGCGAGCAGATCACATCATGCACTGGACTTTCCTCGCGTACATACTTAGATCTGTTTCCTAAACCACACGCACTGGGAATGGACAGCTATCTCTGATCTCAATCAGTAGAGCTTTTTCAGGACACACCGGACTGATAAAAAAAGTTCTCGGTTATTTATAACGCACGCATTCCTTCACACTAGAAGGAAAGTGTTGCACGTGCGTTTTCATTTCTGTTCAAGCCTGTAGCTGTACATTCAAATACTAAAACTAAAAGGCATATGCGTTTTAAAGTTGAAATAATATCAGGGTACTTTGATTTAAGATTTTAGGAGTTAGTGTGTCACTTTATGGTAAGTTTCCTAAACTGACAACGGACCCTAATTATTTGTCCGAATTTCCATATAGAGACAGTCAGAACTTTTATATATCGGAGGAGATGGTTAAATGATGAGGTTTTAAGGAAGTTCACTTTTAAAACATTTGGAGCGCTTGAAACTTTTACGCGTGAAAGCGCACAGGACGCGCAAAGAAGGCGGCAGTCTACGAGCACCACCATCATCATCCTCATCATCATCGCCAACCCTGTAAAAGCAACGGTTCTCTCTTCTGAAAGCAGAAAACAAGACGTAGAATGGCTGATGAGCTTGTTTCCATCACTAATGGGATTGTGCTGCTGTGATTTGTCGGACCGGAGGGAAGGTTGATCCACACACACTCGGTTGGTGCAGCATCGCGGTGCGCGCTCGGGGATGATCAGGATCTTCCCGGATTTCAGTGTTCAGGTGACGGCGGCGGCGGCTGCAGGTCCGGGAGCCGGTGGAGGGATGCCGGCTGCGTCCAGGGTCCCGGGAGCTACTAACGGGAATCCGCAAAACGTCCAAGGCTTGACGTCTTACCAACAAAGGTATGCTGGCTGAACGCAAAACATGTTTTTGTTTTCCCTCTTCACATTTAGGTGACATTCATACCATTCACGTCATATTTGTTGCGTTGCACCGTTATCAGGTTTATATATATAAAGCAATACTAGATTTCCCTGGAGGTTGCTACAAGTCTAAACTTAGACTAACATCTCAATTTCAGTGAGATTTAGGGTTTGCTTCACAAAACAACACACGATGTAAAGACTGCAAAGTTTTGCCATGTGTCAAATTCCAAAACAGACACACGCTGAGATGCAAAGAAACGCCAAATTATGCTTTTTAATCAATATAAATAAGACGTTTAATGTTTATCTTACAAGTAAACATATTTTCTATCATATTAAACATTCAAGGTGACTGTGATCATTATAAAAGTGGCTTTTCCAACGCACACAAAAACTCACTTCAGCACAAATGATTCATTTAAAGAGATTTCAAGAGATAAATGCATGCAAAATCAATGCATAATTCCTATATCCATCCGAGCACAATAGTTTTAAGTAGATTAGAAAAGAGCTCCAATATATTTTCAAAACTTTACACACCAAAGCCAAGAAAACACCACTAAACCACATGGTGTGTGATTCTGATTTACACAAATATAAATTAAGTCAGGCGTAATATGGTTTTTGCAATTCATTTTTTTCCCCACATAAAAATACATACTAATTTTCATCATCTATAAAGCCAGGCGGAAGACTGGCATTAATGGAGAATGTTCTGATTGTTAGTATATCAGCAGAATCAACTGATCATGTGCACACATGCTTCCATACACTGTCACGTTCAATTAAACAGTCTGTTTAGAGCACAACACAATGAACAGGACATTAAATGGGGCGGCTGTCAGCTCATGACCTTGACAGGTCACAGGTTCTAATGCACATCAGAAAAAAAGGCCTTTATTAATGTCAAGACGGAATCACTTGGTAAAATAAAATAATATACTGAATGTGCATTAGTGCAAAAAATAGCCTACTTCAACCATGACATTTTTTTCCTGACGATCTAACACTGGCATACGAGATATCTCTTAATATCTTTATTAAAATCAAATAAATAAATACGTTTTATTTTTCACTCTCAGTGCTTTGACAATATATGTTTCAAAATAAATTAGTCTCAAATTAATTTAAACCTCAACTTGGCATTTGACTTGATTTTGACAGCTGTCAATCATATCATTCCACATGTTTATAAAAAAAATATGAATGCAAGCGATTAAAAGCTTTCATGATTTGCTTCCGCAAATCTTTTCGTTGGTGGCATCAGAAACAACCTGTGTATTCCCAATAAACTCCAACTATTTCCAACTACAACTGAGTGGCGTTGTTGCGCCGGCAGGAGAGGGAGATGAGAGGGAGAGAGAAGCAGGAAAAAGCAGGAAAATGCGGACAAACATACAAGGGAAAAGCGGCTGTGTTCGAGAGGCACATCGTGATGTAAATGCCCGTCTCGTGCGCTGATTCCTGCTCTCGTTTACCCCGCGAGGACAGCCGCCGGATCTCACGAGCGTCCCCGGGTTTCCTCTCACTTTATTGGCATGCCTTTGGATCTCAGCGTCGGCTGGTCTCGCTCCCGTCTGAACGCGTCTTAACGCACGGAGACACGGGCACGAGCGCTCCGGTACCACCGATGGCGTTGTTTAAATGCTCCCGGTTCCGCTGTCAGCTGCTCGTCGCGTGAATTCTGGAGGAAAAAAGTGTAATTAATAATTGCAGGAAGATGGCGCCCACCAAGCCCAGCATTCAGCAAGACCCTTCCAGAAGAGAACGGTAAACGCTCGGTTTGTTGTGTGTCTGTGGAAACGCGTGCGCTGACGGGCATTTTGGACTGAGATGGGAAACTTTGCCCTTTCCGCAGGAGTGTGTGTGTGTGAGGGGTTGGGTAACAGGTATACACGCTGACAGAAGCAGCGAGTGTGTGTTTATTCTCTCTCTCTGTGTGTGTGTGTGTGTGTGTGAGAGAGAGAGTGAGAGTGTGTGTTTTGGTGGACAGCGGACATGACCGTTGAATGTGTTCAGCGTGTCTCGCGCTGCTGGCAGGTTTCGCGGGAAATTTGTGAACATTTCGAACATGACCATGTTGCAGCGTTGTATCCGCTCTGCGTTTGTTTCCGCGGCATTAGGCCAATCTGAGTAAAACACACTGTTTACTGCTTTGAAATAGTGTGCATCAGGCTGCTGTTTGAGGAAGTTTCGATGGAGATTGGTGTGGGTTCGAGTCCTGTATTACATCAGGAACTCGACGGAGATTGAAATATGAGCACTAAATCTGCACTTTGAACATGACAGTCAAAGTTGATCACAAGACAAAGACAAGTTAAGTGTATGTTAGAATTGAGTAGCTGAAATGCTTTTCATTGGATTGGTGTTTACACTGACTACATGACAGGTGCACGATTGCTATCACAATTAGTTTGATCTATAGATTTGACATTGTGATATATGAATATATAACAGGGTGCATGTTAAAGACTGATGTTTTGTGTCTTTTACTGTAATCACAGGTGGTGCACTAAATTAATTAGTCAGATCTATAGATCTGAAATTGTGCATAAAGCGGATGTTTGAGGAAGTAATGCATGATATCAGAAATGCTTTATAATGAAAGAAATAAGCCACTAAAATAAATCTGTAGTTATTAAATTGCTGTCATAATTTATAGAGCTGAAATTGTGATTAAAAAAAACTATTGTGTACTTGATTAAATGTTGTTACTGCATGTGCTTAGAAGACAGGTGGTGCACTAAATTCTACAATTTATAACATTACTTGATCTATAGATCTGAAATTGTGACTATTTTGATATGTGCATATTGCATAAAGCATCAAGTGGCGGTTTGAGGACTTTTACATGTATCCAATCAGAATTAAGTGTGCATATTTATGTCACCATCTGCAGTATTGGAAATAATATAAGAATTGGTTGCTCTAGATCTGAAATGTTATTATGATTACATGTTATATAGAGTAGTTAGGTTGGTGCTTAAAGGCTGTTGTTTTTGAGTATTGCATATGCATCTGTCTTGTGCTGTTAGATCACAGGTGTAAGTCAATCTGCAGTTATGAAATTACTCTCAGGATCTTATTAACTCTAGTCAGTTTGTGCATGCTGTTTTATTGTATTTTTCTTTATTATCAAAGCTTATTTATTGCATATGCATTAGTCTTTTGTGGCTGTCAGATTTTGTATTACGTTGTAGAATATCCCTAGTTCTTACTCATACAAACAATAGGTGTTTAGGTATATATTTTTTCTTTTTAGCTCTTATGATTATTAAATTAGGCATCACTGATTCCCGCCGTACTGCGTGCAGCTTACAGCTTGTTAAACTAATGTTAGATTGTATGCAATAATTCACCTGCAGTGTGTGTACAAAATATCAGCCGTAGAGCCAGTGACATTTAACAATGTAAACACGGCCCGTTTCATATACTGTAGTGTGCAACTCCACACAAATGTGTGCCTGACCGGACTACGAATGGTTATCATTTAGCAAGCTTGACTAAACTCTCATCGAGCTCGATTATTTTATGATTCCCACTCTTGGAACGCGCAGATTACACGAATGCACCTACGTCTAAATAGGCCACGACATTAGAATTATATTCCACCCCCTGCCAGTCATAACAGCAGGAGATGTTTATGCTAAGTCAGTCTGCAGTAATCTTTCTGGCGGGAGCGATTTGTGTGCCATTCCGAGCATATCACAGAGATAGGAATCTTGAAGATGGAATTAATTTTGAGGGAGGTGAAACTTCATAGCCAGTGCATGAGTGCTTCCTTTATCACCTGTTTCCGAACGGCATTCTGAAGGGCTAAATTGCACTCTGTGATTCGTTATGTGGCTCCACTTGAGAGTTGAACTGAATAACACTGGGGCTGAAATTCTAAGGGAAGGTGTGGGAGATATATTTTTTTTTTTATTTTTTTTTTTAACGCAGTGCTGTTTACTAGCGCCGGTTCCTGCTGTAGTAAGTGTTGGGAAGGGAGGGATTGTGCTCTTGGGCGAAGCAACTCTGAAGGAGTTGGACGAGAATTCACAGAGAGAGAGAGCGAGAGAGATTGGTTGGCGTGAATTTATACACAACACTAAACACAAAGTTGGCTTTGTGTTGAAGAAAGCAATGCCTCCCTCCCTCACTGTGAGCAAACAAAAGTGCTAAATTGTTCCATTTCCTCTCCTACGGTGCAGTCCATAGATTGAGACCGGAGCTGTGGCTCTGTAAAATGCTTGGGGTTTATTTGGTGTTGCATTATAAAGTATCGTCTCTCTAATGGGTTGTATATCAACAGGTCCATTAACAAGATGCTGTACGTGATGCACATCGCTTCCATTTTAGGTTAAACGTGTGAATGAATGAATGAATGTATAAGGGAAAGTGTATCTTTTGTTTATTTCGCCGTCGATTATTTTAACCAATCGGTAGTTTCTAACCTAATATAGGCTCATAAAAGGTGCACCGATAATGATTTAAACAACATTATCAAAATGCACCATGTCGCACTGCAGAACATGTCAACTTCTTGAATGTATTTCATGTCAACTAAGCATAAAAAGTGATTTTCCACTTTGAAAAATCGGCTTGTTTGTTATTTAAATCACATTTCGACATGTAGCTGTTCATTATATGAATCCTTTGATGTGTAATTATGAATATCAGGATCTCACTAAATGCTTAGGAGTGTCAGTGCACTGTGGTTGTGATTATTTCAAATTCACTAAGTGTGAGATATGCTTATGTTTATGGGCGAAACAAAGCGGTGATATTCTCTGAATGCTGGAGAGGCAGACAGCCCAAGCTGAGCTATACCATCACACAAAGGACGGACCAATTCCACCCATTGATTCGCCGGCGTCGAACGCGGCGTGGAATGGAGGCAAATAAGCAATTCTGATGTGTATTTATCACAATTAAGAGGGATTTCCAGCCTCCATCTGTGGCTGGTGTTGTGCGGTGATTACAGCGGCTCTCGCCAGCCGCCACTCGTCTCTGTTATTGTGAAGGTCAGAGCAGAGACACAGACATAAAGAAGATGCATCCCGCAAAGGTAATCGTGCAGTCTCTCGATGCATTACTGCACGGCTCATGGCGTGAGAGCCTTTGTGATGTATACATCTCTACATTTGAGCTGAGGTTTTTGCATGTGCCCATGTCCTTTTTGGACATATCAATGAATTGGTTGATGGATCAGTCATGTTGCACTGAATCACTAAATGACCTTTTTCTTTTTTGCCTTTGTGTGTGTGTGTGTGTGTATATATTAGAGGTGTAACGGTTCAAATTACTCACGGTTTTAGGGTCATGGTTTCGGAACGGTTAACATGTGCAATGTTCGAGGAGAACGGACTACTGTAAAAAAACAATACAGAAAAGATACAAATAAAATAAACCGTGCTTTTCAGGTTTTTCAGATATCTAACAGTAGTTTTCAGGTACTGAAATTGAATAAAATAATCTACGGTGGCCGAGAAGTGCAAAACAAACCACAATTCTGAAAACAACAAATTGATAAACGCAATGGAAAGACTAAAAACAAATGAACAAGTTAGAAAACAAAATAACAATTCCGAAAACAAAATAAATCAGAAAACACAACGACAAATCTGGAAACACAACGACAAATCTGAAAACAAATGAACAAGTCATAACACAACGACAAGTCAGTCAAAACGGAAAAGGTAGGTATGTGGCGAATGGAATGCTGACCGCTGATTGGACGAGACATCTGTCAATCAAGACATGCAGAAAGTCGATTCGCGCGTGCATGTGTAAATATTAGCTGTATCGTCTACGATAATCATTTTTGTTTTTATTATGTTCGAGGCTGCGAGCTGACATTATTGAGTATGTCACTCACTTTTCAAAAATCAAACATAAACACTATTAAAATGCAGTTATAATGCCCCTAAAATTCCAGATAAAGGGGCAATGCCCCTGCATGAGCTCTTGTCTTATAATATGGTAGCCGATAGTTAAGCACACAAGCAAGAGTGCTGTTTTTTCCACATGTGATATTAATTTTATACAGATCAATAAACAAGAAGTTAATATTGTGAATTACATTTTGTCACTCGAGGGAGACTCGAACTCAGGTCGTTCGTGTCAAAAGCTAAATCTGCTGTTCTTGCTACATGCAACTCTCCCACTTTACCAGATCGAGTTCTTTTATTATTCTGTCTGACCAAACCAGATAGTGGTAGGAAGATTTTAATATGAAAAGCACTAAATTAGCTGGTTAAATAGACAGCTCTAATGTTTACACATGCACACACGAATCGACTTTCTACTTTCTGCATGTCTTGATTGACAGATGTCTCGTCCAATCAGCGGTCAGTATTCCATTCGCCACATATCCTACCTTTTCCGTTTTGTCTGACTTGTCGTTGTGTTTTCTGACTTGTTCATTTGTTTTCGGAAATGTTATTGTGTTTTCTAACTTGTTAATTTGTTTTTAGTCTTTCCATTGCGTTTATAAATTTGTTGTTTTGCACTTCTCGGCCATCGAAGTAATCAAATATAAAACAACATTGCATATAATCTTTACTGTATAAATTAAAAAATGTATCTTTATTAAAGTTACAAAAGCTATTCAGTCAAGAGCAGTGAGTAATTCCCTTGTCTTTTGTTGTTTGATTAACATTAAAAACACAGACAGCAGGAATATTTGGCTGCTGTCACTTTAAGACATAATGCACAGATCCAGTATACTGATACTGATACAAATGCATTGTCTTTCTCGACTGTTCACGTACACTTAAGACATAACTGACTGTTTGCTATCCATCGACAGGAACATACATTAGGCTAACTCTGCTTTACGCAATGCTATTTTCAACAAACCATATTAGTACATATGCATTGTCGGATTTGGGATAAATCGTGTTGGAGAACGATACGGTTAGATTAATTTTTTGTAAAAACATTTTTTTTACTGAGAACTGTTACACCCCTATAAGTGGAGTTTTTAAATTTGTGTCTGTTTAAGATTATGGTTATCTTTATTTGCAACTTTTGAAAGTCTGCTTTAGAAATTTCAATTGAGAAAACTTGGTTACACTTTCTACTACATTACAAGTAAATTTCCACCATTTTTTTCCAGGAAAATATTTATTCAGCATATGTTGATCTTTTGTGCTAATGTGCCCCAAAAGCACTTTATGGGGTAAGTTGTGTCACATTTGAACTGGCAATTAAATGACCAATCACAGTTTTTTCAGCAAAATTCTTTCTGACTTGATGTATGTCAGTTTGTTTTTATTGTATTCACTTCACTTGTTTTCTTAAAGTGGAAAAAAATAAGATGATATTCAATATTTTAGTGTGGAGGACACTAGAAATTCACTAAATTGTTCCAATTTAAGACCATTTAAAACTGTAACTGGACGTATAATTGTGACAACTAGCCCCGGTTACTCTGTGCTGATTGCTGACTTCTCTATACATTAATGCAGAAATTGAAGGCCTTTATATCTCCAAGGACTGTAGTACACACACCCCTTTTTATGCTAGAAAGAAGAGATCAGAGATGGTCGTGCTCTAGGCGGCTAAAGTGTGGCTCCTGAATGTCACAGGTTTTGTTATGGTTTGCGGCTGCGGTAAAACCCGAGCTCCCCTTCTACGCGTTTAACGTCCACAGTGGTTTTAAGACCTTCATTTAGTATCTGGCTCTAAAGACAGATGTTCTGCCCGCTGACTCCCATCTGCTTCTTTGGTTTGGCTGTGCCGCGATCATCTAATGCTAGCAGCAAGTGTTGCCCTTTACTCGCCCCCTCTAGTGTTCCAGCAGCACTTCTGAGCCCGAACAAACACTACAGTGCTTCCAGAATACATGTGTAATCCTCCTATATGTGCATTGGCGAAGAAAATGGATTTGAGTGCAATTGCGTACTTGGATTTGGGTTCGGCTTTGCAACATATTTGCGCACATTGAACGATGACATTATCATTTTGATTTGAAGGTGTCACTACTTTTCTCTACATTGAAAACTTGTGTTACGTTTGGATGCAAGTTGGCTTTTTTTCATTAGGAAAATGTATTATCATCCGTCAAATACAGTTTGGCTACCCTTGTTTTTCCTGAATACTAGTCTATAGTAAAACTGCTTGATTGCTTATATCATTGTAAAATTTACTAATTATATATTATAGATAGAACGACAGAATATATATTTATATAGTAACTTTATCCACATTCGTACTGTATCCTCAAGTAAAGCAATATATACTACAGTATATAGCAAACTCAACTGCTTGATTATTTATATCATCAAGCTACGCCTTTGTTATTGTTTTGAATAAGCGACCTTGCATACTGTGCTTTTAAGATATTATAAACATCATTATGATTTGCTGCTTTGAAACAGAAAAGTGCTGTACAAATAAAACCGACTTGGCTAAAATATGATGGTTCCTCATTACCTGTGTGGAAATAATCATTTCCAGCTGAAATTTCTGTAATGCATCATATTGCAGAAGTTAAATGTGTTTCGAATGCTATTTAATAGTAGTGATAACCTAGTTTCGCGTGCAAAATCTCAATTGATTATTATTCCGGTTAAGCAGAAGAGCTGCTAGAAAACACAGCGGCATAACTCAGCACGGACCGTCCTCGAAGCTCACCGCGATACCCGCTGTACACCCCAGATAAATAAATGTTGTGGCACGTAAGCCCCACCTGTCACTTTAATAAGTGAATGTCATAGCTGTGATTTGGCTGTAAATGGAGGTAAGCCTCCATCACCTCGTCTCACAAAGAGCTGCAGCACGCAGAGGTGTTTCTCTATAGCATTCCTTACGCATGTCGTCACCTAAAGAAGCCCCCTTTGCGGGGATTTACTGACTGCTTTTGTGCCGGCGTTTTCCCAGGCTTATCACCGGGTACACTCATCTAAAGCAGCACCGCAGGACGCTGTGTCAGCCACTTCTGTGTCTCCTGCCACTTCCTGTGCTTTGACGTACCAAAGGGAAACTTTTTTGAATTGATCATATATCCGCCGGTGCGTGCCGTGTAATGGAGTAGCAGCAGGTCCTTCGTCAGGGAAAGGCTAAAATTAGCTCACAGTCCTGACAAATGAAGCCCTTTCCAGCAGCAGACTCTGGGAAAAGGTCAAATTGCTTATTGATACTGTACAGCACAATAGCCATCAGCTACAGTAAACACACACTAACTCTCAGTGCGTTCGTGACTTTAAAGTCTTTAACGTAGTTTTGGAGTGACGTATGAGATGTCGATCAGACGGAGGGTTCAGAGTCTAATTTCTGATCTGATGAGCTGCAGTTGAAAGCGTTTGCACCATTGAGACTGTACATACTGTATTATATTTGCTTGACAACTGTTCTAACGTTCTGTCGTTCTATCTGTCATTCTTTCTGACGTTCTGTCATTCTACCATTCTGTCATTCTATCTATCATTCTATCATTCTCTCTGACGTTCTATCTATCGTTCTATCTATCATTCTTTCGTTTTATCATGTCATCATTTGATCTATCATTCTGTCATTCTATAAGTGTAACGTTCTGTCTATCATTCTCCCTTTCTATCGTTCTATCTATCGTTCTAACGTTCTGTTCTGTCATTTTGTTGTTCTAAGATTGTTCTATCATTCTGTTGTTCTATCGTTTTATCTAACATCCTATGGTTCTGTCGTTCTATCGTTCTATTTATCATTCTGTCTAACATTTTGTCATTCTGTCTATCATGCTGTCTTTCTATCATTCTATCTATCGTTCTTTCTAACGTTCTCTCTATCATTCTGTCTTTATATCGTTCTGTCTATCATTACGTCTTTCTGACGTTCTGTCTATTATTCTGTCTATCGTTCTAACTTTTTCTGCCATTCTGTCTTTCTATCGTTCTATCTAATGTTCTGTCTATCATTCTGTCTTTATATCGTTCTGTCTATCATTCCGTCTTTCTGACGTTCTGTCTAATTCTGTCTTTCTATCGTTCTATCTAATGTTCTGTCTCATTCCGTCTTTCTGACGTTTTGTCTATAATTCTGTCTTTCTATCGTTCTATCTAACGTTCTGTCTATCTTTCTGTCTTTATATCGTTCTATCTAACGTTCTGTCTATCTTTCTGTCTTTATATCGTTCTATCTAACGTTATGTCTATCATTCTGTCTTTATATCGTTCTAACGTTCTGCCATTCTGTCTTTCTATCGTTCTATCTAACGTTCTGTCTATCATTCTGTCTTTATATCGTTCTATCTAACGTTCTGTCTATCATTCTGTCTTTATATCGTTCTGTCTAATTCTGTCTTTCTATCGTTCTAACTTTTTCTGCCATTCTGTCTTTCTATCGTTCTATCTAACGTTCTGTCTATCATTCTGTCTTTCTATCGTTCTATCTAACGTTCTGTCTATCATTCTGTCTTTATATCGTTCTATCTAACGTTCTGTCTATCATTCTGTCTTTATATCGTTCTGTCTAATTCTGTCTTTCTATCGTTCTAACTTTTTCTGCCATTCTGTCTTTCTATCGTTCTATCTAATGTTCTGTCTCATTCCGTCTTTCTGACGTTTTGTCTATAATTCTCTTTCTATCGTTTTTTCTAACGTTCTGTCTATCATTCTGTCTTTATATTGTTCTATCTAACGTTCCGTCTTTCTGACGTTCTGTCTCTCATTCCGTCTTTCTGACGTTCTGTCTATAATTCTGTCTTTCTATCGTTCTAACGTTTTGCCATTCTGTCTTTCTATCGTTCAATCTAACGTTCTGCCGTTCTATCATTCTAAGCTGTGTTTGAAAACGTTGTTTAGCGCATGTTTGTGACTTTACATACTATATTATAGTTGCTTGACAACTGTGTAAACATCTATCGTTCTACCTATCATCTATCTTTCACCGGTCTGTCTATCTACACCGTATGCCATTAGTTTAGAATGAACACTCAATTAACATGAATCACTTGAAAACCCTAAGTATTTTGCGTCTATATTAAAGCAGCTGTATACCTATAAACAGGCATTTTCATTGCCTCTTAATGATTTACAAACTAAGCTCAGGGGTTCACATTTGAAAGATTGGTTTTGGCAAGAGCAATAGAAATTCAATTTTGCTCATGAACAAGCGAGCTGTGTTTACGACATAACCGCGTATGCCCACATCTCGAGAGCTCTCCTCCTTTCAGACAGTACTCAGAGAGCAGAAACGTATAGGATAGCTTTCAACGGAACAGAAAACAACTTTCCAGAAAGTGTACTTGAAATAGTTGAGGTTTTGTGAGGTCACATCCATTTTTTTTCCCCACTCTTCCCCATGTTATTTCATGGCTGCGCGGCTCTCTTCTTTCTAATTCTTTTCATCTCATTGTAGCCCTCTGTGTTTGAAAGTCTAGGTCAATAAGGATGGGCACATTGCGAATTTCATGATCTGTGTAGTGGAACAAATTGAAAGCAAAGCCTATATCAATCACGTTGAAGGCAGGGTTAATTGTTCCTGCTTCACAAGAACTGTGGACAGATAAAGGCGTAATGAAACACTTATGCCTCTGATGTGGGCACTCCTCAGGATGAAATGATAGAAAACAAAACGAATGTTTACTCATATAATAATTACTTTGGTGCAAAAGTCGAAGAACGAGGAGCCAAGAAACGCACTTTGATGTGCCTGTCCTTGAAAGGGCTTGATTTATTCCACCTGCATTGTGTGCCCTTCAACTTTCGTTATGTTATGTTTTTGCTGTGGGTAATCTCTAGTTCTTACCGGAGAGTCTCGATTTGAGCACAACTGCACATAAAAGCAGATGCATGCTGCATTGTGATGCAGACTTAAGTAAAAGATCTTTGCTTGCTTGGAATTGTTTACTTGCATATTTATCGTATAAACCCAGAATGAAATGGTAAACTGCAGAAATTTGTAATAAAACAAATCGCGCACACAAACGTGTACATGCATACTTATGCACGCTCGGGTATGGCTCCTGCATGCATACAGACACGCGTGCACTGCACGTATATTATATATATACGTTCTCAGTATTTAGTTAATTGAACTCTAAAGTCCATGACAGCTATCACAACACAGTGGGTAATTCTGAAAATTAATGAGAATGATAATTCTTAAAAGACTGTTCCAGACTTTGCCCAAACTCATTAACTAAATCTCTCATTTAAATACATTCTAAAGACTTTCGGGAAAAAGAGAGCGAGGGGGGAAAACATTATTGCTATGTAAGCATCAACCTGATTTGAAAATGCTGAGATGTGGAATTTTATGGAAGACTGGAAGTCTATCAGTCTGGATTCCTGGACTGGAATCCTGCGCTAAACACTTCTATCTGCTATGATACCGCACGATAAACCTGGTCACATGGTGAAGGAAAACAATCCACTGCCTCGGCCTGTTTGTTTGTTCAGGGTATAAATTTAGAGAGTTGTTGATGTTAGTTTATTGTAAATCCTCTGTGACCCTCACATGTAAGCGGATCTCTCTCCCTGTGGCTTTAAACCATAATAGTTATATAAAGACCTCAAAACCAAATTTGTGATATTAATCCAGTTAAGCTATGAGTAACATGTTTGTATTGGTACAATTGTTAACATGAGCACATAGTGAACATTTCAATGGGTAAAATACACTGTTTTATTTTTTTACAGAACAAAACCCTTAATAAAGTCCATTTATTATTATAAAGATTTACATTTATAAAGCGAGGTGATAAATATTTGTAGTTGAAAACCGTTTTACATTACAGGACACTGGTTAACTGTTTCCTGTGGTTGACTAGCATGTTATCCAGTGATGATGATGGTGTTGAAGTGTCATTATTGTTTTCAGCAAAGCATTTTACAACTTTATAGAGCTCCTGATCGTTAAAGCTAATCTATCTCTTTGTTATTGTCATCTTATGATGGTGTCAATTGTTGCATATTTGACTCGGCCCCGCTCTTTCTCCACAGAAATTACTGCTCAACTTCCTCTGTCCTATGCAGTGCTCTTCTAACTTTACCTAAGAGACAAAAACTCAAATACTTAAAATACAGAGACAGAAGATATCTTGTGGATAATCGAAAGGTTGGAGTTTCGCGGTCAGGTCTGCGGAGGGGTGGGAATGAACGCGGGGAATTGGAGATCTGCTCAGGTCGTGATCTCAGTCTGGTTTCGATCTCACCCTCATTTCTGTATCGCCACAGGGATCTGATAACTGGAATCTGCCAATTTTGGAGCAAAAAATAAATTATTGGGATTTTCAGATTTCAAATACTATGTTGAAACATGCATGTGTTAAAAGTATAATACACACCAACAAATTTTTAATGAATGCTTTACTCACCCTCATGTTGGTCCAAACCTGTATGAGTTTCTTTTTTCTGTGGACCAGAAGGAGATGTTTAGCAGAATGTACAAACTGTGCGCTGTTTTCCACAATAGTCCATACAACTTCTGCCCTATATTTCAAAGGGTTAGTTCAAATTCTGTCAGTTACTCGTAAACCCGTAAGACTTGCGTTTATCTTCAAAACACATATGAACTTCCGCAAGAACCAAATGAGGTTTGTTCTTACGCGTCAGGCAAGTACGGTTAAGCTTCAGTTTATATTTGCTAATCAATGTTTATATGAGAATAGAAGCCTAATTTCAATCTGATCATCATATAACGCGATGGAGTCTCTTCAGAAAATTTGGACTAGACTGCTTTATTCATTTGGATTAGATTTACAATCTCTTTATGAACTCTTTTAAGCATCAAAGTGGTAGTCACCTGGGGCCTCATTTATAAACGTTGCATACGCACAAAAGAAGGCGTACGCCGCTCTCTACGCAATAATTGGTATTTATAAAAAGCAAACTTGACGGTAAAATGTGCGGTCCTTCACGCAAGCTCTGACCCAGGCGTACGCACAAAAACGGGTGAAATGAGAAATGGCGACACCGTCGGCAGATGGAAGAAACACGTGAAAGTGTGTGAAACTGTAGACCGTTGTGTAAAATAAATGGCAATACTGTGTCTCATAAATAACACGAAGACGTCACAAAGCAAGTATTACAATTAACAGCCTACACGAAAACCCGTTTGATCGATCTGCAACAGAAATGCAAATTAACACATATTTGCAAAAAGAAAAGTGAAATATGTTCTGCAATAATATTGGCATGTTATACAATTCATCCTCATAAATAAGATGATAACAGAACGAAATAATGTACAAAACTGATATTCTCGCCAATGTTTCCGTCTGGCTGAGCAGATATAGCTAGATATAGCTAGATAGTCAGTCAGATAGATAGATAATTAGGGAGAGATAGATAGATAAATAGATAGATGTATTATTTGTCCACTGGGGAAAGTTGTTTTCATAGTAAAAATGTCTTCATCAGCTACGGAATCATGGTATTCATGCATATGCCTTTAGTTTGTTTTATTTTTGATAAAATAACGTATGACGTATGTCTCAACCATCCAGAAAGCTGCAAGAAATTACATTTGCGCTGAACTATTTCCCATTTCCAAGTAGATTATAACCGACATCTGTAGCTTGTCATTTCTTTTTTATTTCGGCCACAGTCCGAGGTTGTGAGGCTACAGCATTTACGGCGCCTGCAACCTTTTGCCACTCAAGTGCCTTTTTGGCATTAGTAGCCTAATGCCCACACTGTGCCCTCCAAACAACATTTTTTCTCCTCTTTTCCACCTCGCCAACGATAACTTCTACTTCACATTGAGTGAAGTTACGTTTTTTTTTATTTCCTCTCTATGTTTGCCATGATTTCGCAATCGATGAATATTAACTTGTGGGCGTTTCACGGACTATTTATGGGCAACTATGGGCGTGACATGAAGCCGCAAAAGCTGCGCTACATTTAGAATTGATTGTGATTTATTAAGGGAAAAATGCGTAGGATGTGCGTGCGCACGGTTTTATAAATCCGAATATTTCTGTGCGTACGCACGTCCTATGTTTCATCCGTACGCCACTTCTGACGCAAATCCTACGCAAAGTTTTATAAATGAGGCCCCTGGACTGTCAGACAGAAATCTCTCAGATTTCATTTAAAATATCTTCATTTGTGTTTTCTAAGTTGATCGAAAGGCTAAGGTTTGGAACGACATGAGGGTGAGTAAATGACAATTTTTGGGTGAACTAACCCATTGATTTTTCTGAAGGTTCAGTACAGCACAGTAGTCATACTACTTTTATGTTTTGTTTATGGTGCCTATTTTTTGGGGGTCAACATCCTCAATCAACGTTCACTTTCTATTGACTAGAACAGCATGAACATATTCATTTATACAAAAACATTTACAGTTTTTGAATGACATGATGATGAGTTAATGATGGCACCATTTGTTTGTATGTGTGAACTATTCATTCAATGCTTAATCTAAACTAATACATACAATTATAGACATTTCAAAAGAAACTGTTGACAAATATATAATTATATATATATAACATAATAGTCTTATAGTGTCAATGCTAATATTTAAAGATTTTGAATTTACTTAATATTTTAGTACATCGTATTTACAATTTTTGAAGTGGATAAAGTTAATTTGAGAAACCAGACACCTTGTGCCCCAAATAGCATAATGTGAAGATGATAGGCACTGCTGTATTGGCAGTTAAGATGGTGTTAAATGTTGGACTTGCTCACCCTGTGGTCAGACCAAGTCTTTGAGCGAGCGAGTGAGAGCAAGAGAGAGAGGATGGAAAGTGTGCTTCAGGCCAGGACTGAGGGAGCCTCTGGCTCAGTGTGTGTGCTGAGCGTCTTCCTCTGAACTCTCTCTCCGCTGTCAGATGTGTGTCTCGCCCAGCAGTCTTGATTTACCCCTTCAGTGCCCACTCAAACCCGTCTGAGAAATCCCCACAGAGCGCTCTTAAAAACACACGGGCCTCTCCGAATCGCTGCGGTGCCTCAAAAAAAGTAATAAACTCATATTAGCTGGATGTCTGTGAGGAGCGGGTGTTGAACTTGTGTGCAGGATGTTAGTTGTGTACAAGTGTTAATGCTTTTTTTTTGTTTTTTTGCGAAGACTCTCAGACTGCCTGCGTATGTTTGCAAGGCATTTTAAAGCGGCCAGATTCTACACTTCTTATTCTTTTTTCTTCTTTTTTTTTGTGAAGTCCACTTATTAGCCAAGCATTCCTACAAGAAATATATTTTTACATGACCATAAGCCATGTTTTGATACTTTATCTTGAACTCTTCTAAATGTAAATATCCTCTGTTATGATTGGCCAAATCTTTTGAATTTCGACCTTTTGATTAGCAAGCCTTCTTACAGATTGTGGTTGTTTTAGTTTTTATAAATTGTCCGGAGGGATTAAAGTGCGTTTGCATCGAATTTCCTGTTATATGACCCCTTTAAAGTCAACATGAAATGAAAATTGACCAAAAAAATGTATTTGTCAATATTCATATTCCAAAGAAAAATTGTAATCTTTCATAATGTTGCACTCAAAATTTGTTTAATGTTGAATTTGAACACACACACACACACACACACACACACATATATACATATATATATATATGTATTACCCTTTTATACAATTATATTTCTTATGTTTAAGTTTTCTTGAATTTATTTATCTTAAAATAAATTAAAATTGCATCAGCTGAACTTGAAGAATAAAGCCTGCAGACTTGCGGCAGAGCACAGATAGATGCGTCACGAGCAAATGGCGAAGGGTTAAAAGAAATCAGTGGGGGACGGAGCTGTGTGTCAATATTTGGACAGTTACTGTGTAGCGCAGCAGATGAACGCAGCATCTGCTGTGTGCGGGAGGGTTTCTGGATGAGTGTGAACGGAGGGAGGGAGGTGGGTTATTGTGAAGGCTGGCACACAGTATGTGCCCAGACACATTCCACAGGAAGTCCTGCGATTCCGCTGGCATCCGCGGCCGGTATTCATCATAAATATTTTAGCAATATCATACCCCAACCATGCCCCAGTCATTTTGCCAAGCGAGGGGAAAACATTTAGCTTTTTCTCTCTCTGATGCCTTGTAAATAATTTTCCATGCTGCAAATGTCAGTGTATTTATTTTTTCCATGAGCTGCATCATTAGATATAACAAGAATAATCTTAAAAATCTCACTTCAGCAATGTATAATCTGATGCTTCACTTCAAAGCCAGACTGTTTACCATATCAAGGCGATGCTGTCAGAGAGTATTTCTCTATGCTTGTTTACTATGAAATTGGCAAAATTGTCAGGAATGGAAACAGAGAACATTTTTGTTAAGTTGTGATGCTCATTAAAATGGATCTTCTCTCTCTCCCCCATGGCCTTCTGCTCGTGCTAATGTTCTGCTGAGACCGTTTGCAGACACTTACAGCATTTTGTATTCCTCCGTCTCGCTTTGTCTCGATTTAACCCTCACGCGTGCATATATTGTCCTTCCCTCTGATGTGAATCCGTTAATGAGTTCTCTGACAAATACAGTAATGGCCTTTCACTTCCACATTTGGTGTGCGGAAAGAGGCTGTCTGTTGGAATTACGTCCCACTCCGTTGAAGGAAAATGGCTCGTATCCTCAAAGGTACAGAAGTGGCGACAACAGCGCCAACGCTTTGCTCTACAAGAGCTCCAAAGATGTCTTTGCGGGAATTCCTTATTAAGACTTTAAACAGGATATTTCTAGCTCATTTGAAGTAGTTTGATGTATTATGCTGACTGTACTCCCTCTCTAGTGCACTTAGACTATTTATTGATTTAAAGTATCTTTCACATAACTTCCGTCAGGGTTTCAACATGCATTGACCTCCACATAATTGTTTTGGTCAAAAGCCATTGGTTTGATTCCCTGGGAAAGCAAGAACTTATCAAATGTATACCTTGAATGCAATATAATTTGCTTTGGATAAAAGTGTTTGCCAAATGCATAAATGTAATGTAAATGAAAGGAAGTTAAAAACCAGGATGTCTGCTCAGAAAACAGTAAAAAATACTGAACCAAAATTGCAAACAAAACAGGTTGCATGTATTTGAGTTTAAAGCAGATAAAAGTCTCGCCGTTTGCTTTTGCATAAAGTACAGTTTTTTTTTTTCTTCTTCTGAAAATCGTGATGTATCTGTATATGCACAGGATGCAACCCAGGCTCACTGGGAAAACAACATTTAGCAAAATTATATTACGTTGCTTCTTGCACGTTTCGTGACACTTTCAAATTGAAATGTTTAGTGAGTGGTGCTAAAAGCACATTCACGTTTATCAAAAACAGACGAACGTGAATTTGGCAATGTTTTAATACATTGATTGTTGTGCGTATCGTGGAAGTTCAGATATGAAATGCCCAGTGAGTAGCGCTAAAAGTTGAATCACGTTTGGAAATAACCCCCTAAACCCAACCGATACTGCTAACCAAATCATACGTAAGATAGAAACACATTTGCGTTCCGTGTCATATCGTGCCTCGTCTTTCACAGGATACATACCTGAAAGTGCAGTGTTGCACCGGGTGAACTACTGAGCAAGTTTACCATGTCAAAACAGCCACACATATGGAGCTGGTTATGTGATGCAAACATCAAACTGTACTAGTTTACAAATCGTGCCTTACGGTAAAAGTGTTTTGAGGTCATAATATAGTGTTGTGCAAGGAAACGTGCAAAAACAAGCCATTATTAAAGGTTCTATATGTATTTTTTAGCGGCCTCTATCGGTGATGTTTCAGATTGCAACATATTTTTACAAGAGCGCTCGTGCTCGAACACAAGAGCGAGCACTCATGGTACCGGCCACACTGAGACTTTCAAATGACCGGAGAAAGCATCACACAACATGCTGGAAACTCATGTAAACTCCCACTGCAACGTTACAATAATAGGCTACTTTTATCAGCTTGACGTTGAACTAATGCTCCATGCTCGTACCATGATAACGTTACATTTGTGGTGTTATCTAGCATAAGGCATTTCACTAACTATTCGTGTCTTTCACAATCAGCAATGTCAACATAGGTGAATGTATAATATGATAACGAAAACGGTTAGTGAACTAGACTGAACAATTTCAGTGTAACAGTAAGATCGTAACATTACTGTTCTGAACGTGTCTGGAAATGTGTATTATAAACAATATGATAGTAGTGGGATGAGTGACGTTAGACAGTAGATCTAGTACATAAAATAAAAGTTACATCCTAAAGCACCTACTTTTTGTTATCCTGGAACAGTCTTTTGTATTCATTTCATATCTCATGTATGTTGTAGTTTACCTTGCAATTTCATTACAGTTTACCATTATTTATTTCAGCATATCTGAAAACTTGAAATTTACCACAATAAAAATAGCGGAGGTCTCTCCATAATTCAAACGCTCTGCCGATGTTGATCCATGTTTTCGTCCTAAGTCGATCCGATTCACATTTGGCCTGACGAGATACATTTTTGCAGATAAATTTTGTTTTGTTTTTTATATTTATGTGGAGTTTGTGTTGGAGTGTGTGTTGTGCTGGAGGTAGGTCGTTTTTGGTGTTATCAGACTCCATGTCGTCAGCTGCAGTGCCGTCGCATAGACTGTATATAAAAAGGAGAGAGGCTCGGGAGCGCGCATGCACGTCACATCCGATGGATTTCGCAGAAAATCCGACCCGGAGACTTCACATAGAAATAGGAATACTGGCCTTCAGAGGTAATAGCAAAACCCGACAAGTGGATCATTGTAATGTGTGATTACAACCCCTTCACACACAAGCAATACAAAAAGGATTCATTTTAGAAGAAAAGTTACATATAGCACCTTTAATCGATATGTAATTATAATTTGTGTGAAAAGTAATAAAATTTGTTTTACTGAATCTAATGTTCATTTTAACTGGAAACTGCATAGAATTGTTTGTATATACGCATTTTGGGAGTTTTGCAGAAATGTAGGTAAATGCTATTTTTTTCCAATACGCCTATTTTAAAATGGTTGAAGACAGTTGAAGACTGGAAAAATGTTCCCTGGTCTGATGAGTCTCGATTTCTGTTGAGACATTCAGATGGGGTAGAGTCAGAATTTGGCGTAAACAGAATGAGAATATGGATCCATCATGCCTTGTTACCACTGTGCAGGCTAGTGGTGGTGGTGTAATGGTGTGGGGGATGTTTTCTTGGCACACTTTAGGCCCCTTAGTGCCAATTGGGCATCGTTTAAATGCCACGGCCTACCTGAGCATTGTTTCTGACCATGTCCATCCCTTTATGGCCACCATGTACCCATCCTCTGATGGCTACTTCCAGCAGGATAATGCACCATGTCACAAAGCTCGAATCATTTCAAATTGGTTTCTTGAACATGACAATGAGTTCACTGTACTAAAATGGCCCTCACAGTCACTATTTTCCAATAGGTCACTAAAAAAAGTAGCAGTTTGGATTTAGGCAAATAATCTATGGTTAGATCGTTATTGCAGCGATTATTATGTTTCTAGCATGCTATATGTTTGGCAACAGTTCTTAACTGATGGAAAGTGTAAGTTTTCATTTCTTAAACAAGCATGTATGAAGACACATCGTGGCCATATTCCAGTGTATATTTGCTTTTTGCACAGGCAGAACATGGTTTAACATGGGGTTAGCGAGATGATGGTTGTGAAACTAAATTTACAGCTGTTGTTGGTGTAAGAAACCTTGTCTAAGTGACCTTGAGGAAGAAAAATACAAAAGCACAAAAGTGTAGAATATGACATCATCAGATGTTGCATTTCAGATGGTGTCTGTATTTTTCCCCCCCTGAAAAAGCCAACAGAGTTCCCACAGACATGAATGCTCTTTGCAGGTATTGTGGAGCCCACAGCGGGTCCGAGACGTCTGTTCTCTGTAGGCCGCGGCTGAAGAGGCTTAGCTGCATTTTTGTTCTCCGGCTCTGGGCAGCGCCCCTGTATCTCTCTCCAGCAGTCAGAGAGCACATAGAGACGCCACCAGTGATGAATGGGGCACCTTGTCAGTTAAAATGAAAATTCTTAGCCGGATGATAGCTTCATATTAATGCCTGTTTTATGGATTGGAGCAAGTTGTCTGAACAAGATGAATGTGGGTGATGAGAGGAGAGATACAAAATAAAACGGCTCCTCTACCTTCATCAGGAGGACATTTGGGTGTGGCTTGTCACACGGGACGAAGGAACACGCTCTTTCCTGTCTGTATGGAGCGTAACAGGCGGGTTCTGGAAGTAAAACTATGTTCTCCATAGGGGTATTGATTTTTAGCAGTAGCTTTTCAAGACAGGATGTAGTGCTCCTTAAGCTCAGAGTTCGAGGATGTTAAATGATTGTGTATGCGTCTATATAAGCCACGTCAGTGTGATTTCAATGTTTAATAGACAAATTTCCAGTGAAGAACTACAGTATCCGATATCCAGAGAAAACACTGTTACCGTGGAAACAGAGATCTCTGCTAAAGAGCTCAGTAATGACTGCCCAATCCCATAAAGCATTGTGATTGATACTTTATACTTCTTACTTATTCTTATACTACTTTATTCTTTATTATTATTATTGTACTTTCTAACATTCAGTGTTTGTGTGTGTGCTCATAATATATATATATATATATATATATATATATATATATACAGCGGGTGAAATAAGTATTGAACACGTCACCATTTTTCTCAGTAAATATATTTCCAAAGGAGCTATTGCCATGAAATTTTCACCAGATGTTGGTAACAACCCAAGTAATCCATAAATACAAAGAAACCAAAACAAAGAAGTTCAGAAATAAAGTTACATGTAATAATGTAAAATGACACAGGGAAAAAGTATTGAACACGCTTACTGATATTTATTCAATACTTTGTACAAAAGCCTTTGTTGGTAATGACAGCTTCAAGACGCCTCCTGTATGGAGAAACTAGTCGCATACATTGCTCTGGTGTGATTTTGGCCCATTCTTCCACACAAATAGTCTTCAAATCTTGAAGGTTCCGTGGGCCTCTTCTATGAATCTTGATCTTCAGTTCTTTCCATAGATTTTCAATGGGATTTAAGTCAGGTGATTGGCTGGGCCATTCTAGCAGCTTTATTTTCTTTCTTTGAAACCAGTTGAGAGTTTCTTTGGCTGTGTGTTTGGGATCATTGTCTTGCTGAAATGTCCACCCTCGTTTCATCTTCATCATCCTGGTAGATGGCAGCAGATTTCTGTCAAGAATGTCTCTGTAAATTTGCCCATTCATCCTTCCTTCAATTATGTGAAGTTTGCCAGTACCATTTGCTGAAAAGCAGCCCCACACCATGATGTTCCCACCTCCAAACTTCACTGTTGGTATGGTGTTTTTAGGGTGATGTGCAGTGCCATTTCTCCTCCAAACATGGTGTGTATTATGGCATCCAAACAGTTCAATTTTGCTCTCATCTGACCACACTATATTCTCCCAGTATTTCACTGGCTTCTCCAAATGTTGTGCAGCAAACTTTAAACGAGCTTCAACATGCCTTTTCTTCAGCAATGGAGTCTTGCGTGGTGAGCGTGCATACAGGCCATGGCGGTGGAGTGCATTACTTATGGTTTTCTTTGAGACAACAGTACCTGCTAATTGCAGGTCTTTTTGAAGCTCTCCACAAGTGGTCCTTGGCTCTTGGACAACTCTTCTGATTATTCTTTTCACTCCTTTGTCAGAAATCTTGCGAGGAGCACCTGGTCGAAACAAATTTATGGTGAAATGATTGTCTTTCCACTTCCGTATTATGGCCCCAACAGTGCTCACTGGAACATTCAGAAGCTTAGAAATGCACCTATAACCAATGCCATCATTGTGTTTTGCAACAATTAGGTTGCGAAGGTCTTGAGACAGCTCTTTGCTTTTACCCATCATGGGATGTGTCTTGTGTGACACCTTGGCAATGAGTCCTTTTTGTAGGCCATCAGTTGAGACTGAACCAGCTGATATTAATTTGTACTGACAAGGGTCTGGATTGCTTTTTAATTGCTGATAGTTTTCAGCTGTCGTCTTGGCTTTCCATGCCTTTTTGCACCTCCCTTTCTTCATGTGTTCAATACTTTTTCCCTGTGTCATTTCACATTATTACACATAACTTTATTTCTGAACTTCTTTGTTTTGGTTTCTTTGTATTTATGGATTACTTGGGTTGTTACCAACATCTGGTGAAAATGTCATGTCAATAGCTCCTTTGGAAATATATTTACTGAGAAAAATGGTGACGTGTTCAATACTTATTTCACCCGCTGTATATATATATATATTAGTGCTGTCAAATCGATTAATTGCAATTAATCACATCTAACAAAAGTTTTTGTTTACATGTGTCTCTCACCCCCCCCCTCTCTCTCTCTCTCTCTCTCTCTCCCTCTCTCTCTCTATATATATATATATATATATATATACACACTCACCGGCCACTTTATTAGGTACACCTGTCCAACTGCTCGTTAACACTTAATTTCTAAGCAGCCAATCACATGGCGGCAACTCAGTGCATGTAGACATGGTCAAGACAATCTCCTGCAGTTCAAACCGAGCATCAGTATGGGGAAGAAAGTTGATTTGAGTGACTTTGAACGTGGCATGATTGTTGGTGCCAGAAGGGCTGGTCTGAGTATTTCAGAAACTGCTAATCTACTGGGATTTTCACGCACAACCATCTCTAGGGTTTACAGAGAATGGTCCGAAACAGAAAAAACATCCAGTGAGCGGCAGTTCTGTGGGCGGAAATGCCTTGTTGATGCCAGAGGTCAGAGGAGAATGGCCAGACTGGTTCGAGCTGATAGAAGGGCAACAGTGACTGAAATAACCACTCGTTACAACCGAGGTATGCAGCAAAGCATTTGTGAAGCCACAACACGCACAACCTTGAGGCGGATGGGCTACAACAGCAGAAGACTCCACCGGGTACCACTCATCTCCACTACAAATAGGAAAAAGAGGCTACAATTTGCAAGAGCTCACCAAAATTGAACAGTTGAAGACTGGAAAAATGTTGCCTGGTCTGATGAGTCTCGATTTCTGTTGAGACATTCAGATGTTAGAGTCAGAATTTGGCGTAAACAGAATGAGAACATGGAACCATCATGCTTTGTTACCACTGTGCAGGCTGGTGGTGGTGGTGTAATGGTGTGGGGGATGTTTTCCTGGCACACTTTAGGCCCCTTAGTGCCAATTGGGCATCGTTTAAATGCCACGGCCTACCTGAGCATTGTTTCTGACCATGTCCATCCCTTTATGGCCACCATGTACCCATCCTCTGATGGCTACTTCCACCATGTCACAAAGCTCTAATCATTTCAAATTGGTTTCTTGAACATGACAATGAGTTCACTGTACTAAAATGGCCTCCACAGTCACCAGATCTCAACCCAATAGAACATCTTTGGGATGTGGTGGAATGGGAGATTCGCATCATGGATGTGCAGCCGACAAATCTGCAGCAACTGTGTGATGCCATCATGTCAATATGGACCAAACTCCCTGAGGAATGCTTCCAGCACCTTGTTGAATCTATGCCACGAAGAATTGAGGCAGTTCTGAAGGCAAAAGGGGGTCCAACCCGTTACTAGCATGGGGTACCTAATAAAGTGGCCGGTGAGTGTATATATACACAGTATGTATTTGTGTGTGTATATGTATACAGACAGACATGCACTACACACACATATGTGAATATATATAAATATAATACACACACACATATATATATATATATATATATACATATATATATGTAGTAAACAAAATCTTTTATGTGATATGCGATTAATTGCAATTAATCGATTTGACAGTACTAATATATATATATATATATATATATATATATATATATATATTAGCAGAGCAGTAAATCATCATATTAGAATGATTTCTGAAGGATCATCTGACTGAAGACTAGAGCAATGATGCTGAAAATTCATCTTTGATCACAGGAATAAATTACATTTTAAATTATATAAAACTAGAAAACAGTTATTTCAATTTGAAAATAATATTTCAGAATATATATATAGATATTTTTTTTTCTCTATTGTTGATCACATGCAACTTTTGACTGACTGAAATTTCAAAGGTTATGATTCATCTCGCAGCATATTTTGATTTGTGGCTTTGAACTCTTTATTGAAGATTTTTTACAAATCCCAATGGAGAAAATAAATGGGAAAAACACTTCCTGGAACCAATCGAGGCGGTCACTGTTGCAACTGTACAGGCATTGTACATTTCCTGACCGTCATTTAATGCAGCGTTGTGTGGCAGAGAGTGTCCTTTACATGTGGCCGTTTCACCAGCATCTATTGCCGTTAGAAGTCCATTTCCCTCCTTTTCTGGCTCGTCCATTCTCTTTTATGCGCTCTTTCTGGGTGTTTCTCTCATTTGGCTGTGGCTGAAAGCGTTAAAAGTGTTGTTCTCTCTGAGGTCTGTCCCCGACTGGCTCACTCTCAAAGCTTTAGCGATCTGTTCAGACACATTCAATTCACACAAGCTCAGTGTGCTGTCAAAGCAATGATATTGATTCAGGGAAAAAAAAGAGACAAATCTAGTGCTTTTTCCTCCCGCTAATTTTAATGTTTACATCTCATTTTAATCCTCATGTCTTTCTTGAAATGGAAGCCATCCATCCATCCCTCCTCTCCCCAAACAAATCGGTAATTACGTGGCCGTGACATGAAATGGACCTGCAGTGAGCAGACACATGAAAGAGGGCTTGGACATGACCACAGCGAGAGGTCTTTGAGAGAAAAAGAGACAACTTGAATGTAGAGAGGGAGGGCTGAGAGCAGAGGGCACGAGAAATAGAGACAGAGAGAGGATTTCAAGCCTTGGCTGGTTGCTAGTGGCCATGAGCTGATGTATTTCAGCATCACAGCACAGCAAGCTTTACATTCAGCTGACGTGTTTGAGGTAAACATTGCTGCGTATGCTTTGCTCCAGTCTGGTCTGGCCCTGTCTTTTACGGTCAGAACATTAATCATTTTTGCATTACAGTACGAGTAGTACAAATAATATTGCATCCCAATGTATTATTAGTTGGGATGCAAAATAAATTGGTCACCATATCTATGACATATTTATCCATCAATGTAATTTGAAGTATTTAAAAAATATATATTTGTACAGTATTGGTGTGATATTATCAGAGTAGATGAGATAATCCAATATTTTTCCGGTTTAAGTCTGCTTCTTTTCTATGGCACGTTTTAAAACTAGCATGTTTAATAGTCTAATAGTAGTTTAAAGGGATAGTTCACTAAAAATTTTAATTCTGTCATCATTTACTCACCCTCATGTTGTTCAAAACCTGTAATAGTTTCTCTCTTCTGCTGAACACATAATAAGTTATTTTGAAGAATGTTGGCAACCAAATAGTTGACGGTTGCAATTGACTTCCACAGTATTCCCCCCCCCCCCCCCCCTATGGAAGTCAATGGCAACCGTCAACTGTTTGATTATCAACATTCTTCAAAATATCATCTTTTGTTGTTTAATGAAAGTAATTCATACAGGTTTGTAACAGCATGAGGGTGAGTAAATGATGGAAGGATTTTCATATTTGGGTGAACTAACCCTTTTAATAGTAGTATATTGCTTTTACATTGATATTGTATTGGCATGATTAGGCTGATATAGCAGATAATGCCTGATTCAAGCAATGCTGCTTTTCTATGGCAGGTTTCAAATGTACTAAACAGTACACCTATCTTTTGTACTCCATTTTAAAGTGTTTTGATGCTTTATTTCACTTTAAGCATGTGATTTCACCCAATGTAAATGCTGTATCTATTTTGAAAAGTCGGATGAAACAGTATAGATTTATAATATTGACCATTGTTTTCATTTTGGGTATCTGTTGTCTGCCATAATGAAAAAAATGATTACACACTACTTTTAGTATTGAGGTTATGAAACGGATTTAAAGTGATCTTTACTTGAACACATATTTTGAGCTTTTGTATTAGTTCACTCAAATAGAGAGAGAAGTTTTGGTGGACCAAAGGCCTGGAGATTTAGAGCAGTTCTCTGAGGGTTTGCTGCTCACTGCTCGTGTTAATGACGCGTGTGCATGACTGAAAAGTGACGCCAAAGACCTTGGGGTGGGTTTTCGGGCCTTTGTGGAGTCTAATTATTTTTCTCGGTAGCTGATTTTTAACCACAATGCAACTTTATGATGTACGGAGGACAAGCAGCCTAGAATATGTTTTTCTGAAGAGAGCAAATATCCCCATGGAAATCTATCAAATGACAACAACTTTCAGGGAATTCTATAACAGTGCGTGCATGCATGAAAACCCACAAGTTTTCAGCAGCGATTGCAACTGATGATGTCACTTCCTCCTAACCTTCATAACTGCAGTCTCATTGTCATGGATAAATGCGCCAAAGCCCTTGTTCGCCACTTGAAACACATGCGATATCGTCTCCGTCTCACCACTGTAATCTGTTCTACACATCAGCAACAGAAGGAATTGATCCAATCAAAGCAGTTCATCGGTGATGTCACACGATCGATCCCTGTTTTCACCCGCTGAGTCTCATCTCGGCTTGTGGTGTCTCTGGCCTACCTTTTCCGACTGTCTGTCATCTACTTCACGCTCACTGCTTTATGTCGTCTGTCTTCCTCTAAATCCCTCTTTCTTCTTCAAACCACTATGACCTCTCATCTTCCTGCAGCCCATCCATTTGTATTTATTATTTTAGCTTAGGACGGACGTCTCATTGAAATATGGTGTCTGCAGCAGGTCTTTCATGTTGCCCCAGCCCGTGTTTTATCTAAGTAATGTGCGTCTTGTCTTTTGCTTTCTCTGCTTTTCTTTCATGCTGCATTAGACTGAACAAGGACAGCCAATGAAAAAAACACACACATCCAGTGTTCCTGCATGCTCACATTTCTCTTTTAGCATGCACACATTTAAACATGATTTTTAGAAGAAAATGCAACAAGAAAGAAATTATGGCAAGTAATAATAGTTGATATTATAAATCTATACTGATTCTATCTATACCATTATATAAAATAACTCCTATTTTTAATACAAGATGTTGTTCAAACCAATTACTAACTTTATTTAAATTCTTCCGTAGAAGTAGAATATACTGTAAGAACTAGGCATGCACTAAAATTCTGGGCAGAAACTGAACATTCAGAATTCACTTGGCCGAAAACCGAAACTGAAAATAAATTGATAATCAATTACTTAAAAATTAATTGATGATCAATTACTTGTTCTAACTTATTTAATAATCAACACTCAAATAGCTAAAACTGAGTTCCACAAACATTTCATTTGCACACAAGGCAGTTTATATCAACTTTATAATAACAGAATTGTTTCTACTCCAGTTTCATGGCGAAATATAAACATTTAAGCGACAATAAACTAATAACTTGTTTTCATGACCGATTTATTCAAACATACATTCAATAATGAAGACATCACTAACAGGTTAAGTAAAAAATATAACTAATATGTAATACAGAGCATATATTTAGCAAACTAACTAATGAGTTTATGGACATCGAATAGCTTTCTTGAGGTTAACAAGTGACATTGTATAGCCTACAAGCTGCTTTATTGACGTCTTCCCTCGGTTGAAACACTGATTGAGTGATTACTTGAGAGTTGAGACAGGATTCATTTCGATAAGTTGTAATGTATCTTTTTACATACCTTCTGTACATGGTGTTCACTGTTCAGCCATGTTTATTTTGTGCTGTAACTAGTAGTAAAGAGGAAGAGATGATCTGTTCACCTGCTGCTTGAACTGAGGTGTATTACGCCTTATTAAAGAATTTTGTAATAAAAAAATAGAATTTTGAAGTTGAGACTTTGCTTCATTATAAAAGTAACAGAGCACAAAGCTTTTTGTGATTATTGGATTGCAGACACGCTACACGTATTGAGTGAAGTTTTGTTCAAGCTGCGCATCAACAGAAAATGGCACAGACTAAAAGATTTTAAATTTAAGAAACCATATAATTACCGATTAAAATCGAGAAATTAATATTGTCATTCCAGAGCTAGTGTCCACACAGCTGACATGTATGATTGTTGTAGCTTATTCACGTTATGTGCATGAAATAGGCGCTGAACACAAGTCAATAACGTGCCATCGAAGAAGAGCTAACGAAACGTCTGTTTCAGTCACTGATTTCGGCCCTCCATAGCCAATTTGGCCCCAAACCAAAAATAGCTGTTTCGACCAAAATTTTCAGTAGCCGAAATTTCGAGATGGTCCTCACTGCAGAACACGAAATCCAGGGGGAGGAGTTGGATCCAGATTGGGTTAGGGTTATACCTAAACCTACTCATCTCCCCCCCTGATCCCTAACCCCACCCATAATCCTACCCAACTCCACCCCCTGATCCCTAATCCCACCCCTAATCCTACTCATCTCCGCCCCCTGATCCCTAACCCCACCCCTAAACCTACGGATCTCCGCCCCCTGATCCCTAACCCCAGCCCTAATCCTACCCAACTCCACCCCCTGATCCCTAACCCCACCCCTAATTCCTACTCATCTCTCCTAATCCCTAACCCCACCCCTAATCCTACTCATCTCCGCCCCCAATCCCTAACCCCACCCCTAAACCTACTCATCTCCGCCCCTGATCCCTAACCCCACCCCAAATCCTACTCATCTCCGCCCCCTGATCCCTAACCCCACCCCTAATCCTACCCATCTCCACCCCCTGATCCCTAACCCCACCCCTAATCCTACCCAACTCCACCCCCTTATCCCTAACCCCACCCCTAATTCCTACCCAACTCCACCCCCTGATCCCTAACCCCACCCCTAATCCTACCCATCTCCACCCCCTGATCCCTAACCCCACCCCTAATCCTACCCAACTCCACCCCCTTATCCCTAACCCCACCCCTAATTCCTACCCAACTCCACCCCCTGATCCCTAACCCCACCCCTAATCCTACTCATCTCTGCCCCCTGATCCCTAACCCCACCCCTAATCCTACCCAACTCCACCCCTTAGATCTGGATCCAACTCCGCCCCCTGGATCTCGTGTACTGCAATGAGGTGCTACTGGAAATTTCGGTGCATCCCAAGTAAGAACTGGAAGAATTTGTCCTGATGATTTTGTTTGCTTCCAATATCAGGATGTCATAACGATAATTGTCTGAAAGAACTGCAATATTGATTAGTACTGATACTGATGAAGAAGTAACGTTACAGACAGAATGTGGACACACATATGTCACCTTTGAAACCATCCACCTCTTTTCTTTCTGTTGTTCTTAAGAAGGGTCTTGTTTAGTTTCTTCCCATGCATTGTCTACAGACCCGAGCGAAGGGGAAGGTGTTAGCATGTCTGATGCATGTCAGAGGCAGAGGCCGGACGATGGATGCTCTCCTCTCATCCGTCTGGCCTGCTGTATGTATATAGGTCAAAGACAATGAAGCGCAGAGAGAGAGAACTTGGCCACTGATAAAGTGCGGCAGAAAATTAAATGTTAGCGCATTGTGGTATCATAGAAAGTGACAAATGACATGTGGTAATGGTCTCAAGCCGATAGCAAGGCCTGTTTCCCGACAACATTAATTTCAGCAGGCAGGTCCAGGATGCGTCTCGTGTTCTGTTCGGTGTGACCTGCGCTGGAGGTTCTGTAATAGACTGAGAGACTGCAGAGGAAAGCCAGAGGAGTTGGAAGATAAAGCAGCAAACTTTAAGAGGAAGAAGCAGATAAAAATTCCTGTTTATTTACATTTAAATAACAGTTTTTTCCCCCCAGTGCCTCTCTTGGGTTTTAGAGTGGTTCTGTACTTTTTTTTCTCCACACATAACGTTTAGTAAGGAATGACATTGTTCTGGTGAAGCTGGTGGTAGTCTTAAAGTCTGATCCTCATAGCAGGTAATTTTGGCCAAGAACCGCCACTTAGACAGGAAATAGCCGTCTGACCAACATGTACAGTGTCTAGCCATAGTATGCTTGGGTGGTATGACTGTACATACAGTGCAATGCTAAAAATGTGTCAACAGGTACTGATTCTGCTATACTGTATTTGTGGTGCGATTTTAAAATTCTCACTCCAAGCAGAAAACTATATACTGCTCTGAAAACCATGTCGAACAGATAAATGATTTCAGTCTGGACAAGTTTGATCTTACTGGAAGCTGTTTAGTTTCGTAACTGTTGGTTATAATGTACTAATGTATATTCCTAATTGGAAAATTGTATCCGATTGTATTTATAAAGCTTTACATTTGTGTGTCTTTTGTTTTTAAGTGTTATATAATGCACTGTTTTTGCATTGATGCAGATGACTTTTCATTAATTTGTAATGAATAATAGTATCTTATATATATATAGTGCCTATAGTGCATATATATATATATATATATATATACATTTATAAATGTATTATTTTGTAAAATATAATTACATTTTATTATAAATGTTATATTTTATTATTAATATTACAATTCATTTATTATAAAAAAATATTATACATATTGTTAAAACTATAAAAAAAGGGTTTAAATTAGAGTTAATATATTGTAACTTGTTTACAAACTACTAATAGAGTGGTGCTTGTATGACTTCTGAACCCGGAAGTCTAATTCGCTGCTGGTTACTTCGAGATTTTCCTTTGGGGTTTTTTAATAAGGTTTTTTAATTCATGAGTAAAATAAGGTCTGTGGTAAACGATACTTTACGTTTTGTTCTACAAAGTAAGTTACACACACCCATACCTAGAATTAAGTAGAATTTTGACGCAGTTATGTTTATTTTTGAAAACGTACGCGTTTTTAATAAGTAACTAGAAAAGACAGCTTGGGGTGTGAGTGTGTGCAGTTTACGTTGTAAATCAAGACGCCCAAGTATCGTCAAGTTATGTGTACCACAGACCTTATTTTACGCATAAATTGAATTTTTTTCAAAGGAACCAGTGGTGAATAAGTCTTCCTGGTTCTCACGTCATTCCTGCACCAATCTATTGTCTTAAACAGATATTTTCAAGTATACATCAAAGATTCAGTGCCATGAACAGTCAGTGCCAAAAACAGTCAGATTGGAGCTTGCTATGTTTTATGAAAGCTCTTTTGAGTTTTGTGTACAATACCCATCAAATGGCCTGTTAACGGTCTTTGCGAAGAAGACACTAAGCTCTACTATTATCTCACTTTCAGCAAGTTCATGAAAAAGGTTTCATGAAAAAAGGAAAAGTCTCTCCAATTCACTGCTGGAGAACACGGCACAAGTGTGTGTCAGCTGGTACGCTGGGTTTGGTGAAGGTTCCTGGCAATGGCATCTCAGAAATCACCACAGTAAGAGCAGCAGGTTTATCAATTTGAGCTGGCCAACTGCACAGCTAAATGTATGTGAAAGTTAACAAATCCCTGAGGTAAATTGAGCCAGATTTCAGCTGTCTGTGTGAGACTACTGAGGTGCGACATGCTGGATTGAACCTAATGCCTGAGGCTAGTGCAATCAAACCGACAGTTGAAGACTCTCCAGTTCCCAGCTGGGGAGAATCTCAACCACACGGCAAATGACTCACCTCAGAGCTGGGGGAGGAAGATGTGGTGACATTGTTTTTATCGACTATTAAAGCACTCTACCAGTGATAGCATTTATATTTTCTTATGTGCTAGAATTGAGGTTATGGTAGCAATAGCATGCCAGTTTACATGCTAGTATCAGTATGCACTGCAGTATGCTGGATTACGACATTCCAAATCATAGTATGTTAATGATAGTTTGCCAGAGGTGCACTGTAAACCCGAAATAAGTTGGCAAAGCTAAATAAATTTGAGGTAATCAGTTACATCAGAAATTCTAAAAGAAAATAAGAGTTTAAGGAAGCAGAACTGGCAGATTTTAATTGTGTACTCGTACACTTTAATTGCTGTAAACTTTAAAGGGTTAGTTCACCCAAAAATGAAAATGATGTCATTAATGACTCACCCTCATGTCGTTCCAAGCCCGTAAGACCTCCGTTCATCTTCGGAACACAGTTTAAGATATTTTAGATTTAGTCCGAGAGCTTTCTGTCCCTCCATTGAAAATGTATGTACGGTATACTGTCCTTGTCCAGAAAGGAAATAAAAACATCATCAAAGTAATCCATGTGACATCAGTGGGTTAGTTAGAATTTTTTGAAGCATCGAAAATACATTTTGGTCCAAAAATAAAAAAAACTACGACTTTATTCAGCATTGTATTCTCTTCCGGTTCTGTTGTCAATCCGCGTTCACGAGTCCGCAGTGACGCTGCTGACGTAAAAGACGGGTGAGTCATTAATGACATAATTTTCATTTTTGGGTGAACTAACCCTTTAAATATTTGAGTAAGCTAATTCATACATTTAATTTAAAATTATCATGTAATCTCAACTTAAATATCTTTAGTAGTGGAAAAGCTTCAACTAGCTAATTCACTAAATGCTAACTTGCTAATTGGTAACACAACGCTTTGATAGTATTAGCATAGCAAAGCAATTGCTGAATGAATATGGCAATATAGAACATTTAACATTTAACATATACCTGTTCTCAAACCAAGTTCATGCATCCAAACTCCCCCCCCCCCACACACACACATAACAGAAACTCTTCTAAATTATCTTAGCAAAAAATTTATCACTACTAAAGCTCCCACTCAACGTTAATCTTGCACAAAAAACATTATATAACATTTACATATAATATTAACATGTATAGTATTTTAGCATTTACTCTCCCTTTCGAGTATTCAAGTTAAATTTAAGTTTGTCTAAATTAAAAGAAACAAGCTCATAAAACTCAAAACAATGAAATGATTCAGATTACTTAAAATGTGTCAGTTTTGTGAACTCATTTGAAACAGATGTCAACAAACTAGCTTAGTCTGAAATGTTCTTTTCAGCATTGGGCATTGTCGGATTATGCATTTAACAAGTGGGATTTTTTTACTCACTCACAATTGTTTTACCCAACCAGGAGTATTTGGTACCAAATTGTACTTGTAAAGATTTTAATTTAGCTTTTTTCAACCTATGAAAAAGAAGCGTAAGAGAAAAAATTGTAGGCCTGTCAAAAAGTTAAAATTATCGCAATTATCTTTTTGTAGTGAATGTCTTTGCATTCAGTTCCTTTAAGGAAATCTAGCATAATGTGAGAAGCGTTTTGGTGTCAATGAAGAGGTACTAGAGCCTTACTTATAGGGCTGCAGGGGCACATTAGACAAAAAAGGTTAGGAAACACTATTATATAGACCCATCAGTAGCAAAGCGGCAGAACCGGGAGAGCGATTCACACGCCTCTCTCGGCAGGAACTCGCTCAGTCTGTCCGTAATGCGTGTCTGTGAGGGGGTAACGTGTGTCCTCCCCTGTGGTTGACTTGTGTGGTGATGCATTTGTTAGCGACGTGAAACAGCAGCAATGACAAGCAGATTTCCTCTGTGCACGTCTCTGCCAAGCGCGGGCCTGGATGTTCCTTCCTGAGTGACTGTGTAAAGTATTGACATCAGCTGAATAAATAAACATAAGCTGGGACTTCACTCCCGGCCGCTCGGATGGACAGAGAAACAGACACGCCGCTCTACGGTAACAGCCCCCTCCTTGCCTTTCTCGCCGTAACCACGCATTTACAGACAGCACAAACAAGGGCTCTCTAATCCCCGACCTCAGCGCAGGATATTTATCTTAGCCGCTAAATAAATTGATTAGAAAGCAGGAGTGAGGAGACTCGTCCATCAGGCGGATGTTTCAGGGGGAACTGCATTAGGGTGCCGGCTAGAGGACATTGCTCTGACCGACCCTCCCCCTCCTTTCCGATATCCGTTCCTCCTCCGCCATCATGCCGATCGCTTCTTCCTCTCCCATCGGAGACTGTGACATAGCTCCAGTGTTTCTCCGGACACCTGCTTGCCTCCCTTTTGCATATGTACACAATATACTTAATGGGTCACCAGCTCTGGCAGAAAGAGCTGATTTTCAGAGGGGGGCGGTGGTGGAAAGTGGGTTTTTTTCGGAGGCCTCGAGTTAGCTGGTCTCTTTTCAGATAATTCAGAGACAAAAGGGGCTGATTTCAGCCCGCATTCTCCACCAAGTAGGCTGTGCGCATTTCCATTTTTTATTTCAACACAAACGCTCCTCTCATCTCTTGTGAAACATTTCAACCCTCTTGGGAGGCTGTAGCGCATTGCCAGAGTTTGAAAAAGTTACCCTTCTTTATTGTTTATGAAACTAGCCAAACTCTATTTTTGTGGTTTATATTTAGCGTGAATGTATTTTTCAGCTTGCGTGATCATTCTGGAAACGTTCCCGTAAGGAAATGCTTCCCATATGTTTCTTTGAATTGACTTTTTTCCCCTCAGAATTTGATCTCTAAGCACAATTATTTCCATTTAGCTTCCGACCGTTATTGAGTTTATTTGGGGAATTCTTGGGTAAATACCTCTTGACTACTTGAGCTTGTAGTAATTTCTTAAAGTTGCTGGGCTGACAATTAATTCAGACTAAAGTAATTCAGTAGCTCAGTTTAGGACGCTCTCTCTCTCTCTCTCTCTCTCTCTCTCCTCCAGTCTGCTCTGGAACGCAGAGGAAAGGAAGGTATTTATGGACCGTATTACAAACCTGAAATACACTGGAACAGTGTTATGAGATTTTCTCTCCAAGCACAAGTCCAGCTCCGTAACGGTTTGAGCGTTTGATTTAGAGTCGTGTATTGAGTAACAACATTTTTCCAACCTTCTTTGGTTGTGTTCGGTCTGCTGTTTGACATCATGTAGCGGGATAGACTGTAAGCACACAAGGCAACAGTGTTTGTTTGTAGGAAAATGTTATAAAAGTAACATGGCAGGTTTAATCGCGTCTGTCCTGCGGTCGTTCAGGATCCACTTAGTTAAAGTGACCTAGCGCGTGTGGGCCGGGAAAACCTCACACTATGGCCGACACGTTTCCAAATGTGATTTTCCACCCGAGTCACATCGCTCACGCTCTCCTTCCTAAGATTTTATTGGAGCTGAAATCTAATTTATCATAATTCAAACATGATTCAAAGCACATGTCTTTCAGTTGTCTAAGCCATTTGTTTCATTCAAATATTTGCTTTGCTGGAGTTAATCCCACATCCAGTAAATCACATTTCAAAGCTCTGCGGCATTTCAGATGAACGGCATGATGGATGTAGACTGGACGACGTGTGTGTTTTGATCAGCGATGGGCGCTTTAAGCAGGTGTCAAACCGTTTCTAAACAATGAGCTTGTTTAGTCTGATTTACGTTACTAGCAACCAATTTTATAGAATCGTGCAAATTAAGTGATTTACGAGACTAGCTAATTATTTTGGAATCCGGAACTAGTGTTATTTGAAACATGCTGGCACATCGATTTTGTACACTTTGGACATTTTCTGTGTCATTTAATGTGTGCTAATGTTATTCTTTTAAATTGTGGCCCCAAATGTCTGCAAATTCATCAGATGTCAGGTTAGCATGCATATCGTTTAGTTTCATTTCCAAAGTTTTATTTGCATAATGATGTTAGCTATATATTTAGTCTAGCTGTCAGCATTCAATACAGGGAAATCTGTAAGCAGTTTTTATAAGGAAATTTTAATAAATCGACAGTCTTATAATTGGATATACTATTGTTACTCTTATAACAACAACGCATATAAAATGGCACATAGGCCTTATTCTGATTAAAGAGTATGAGGGCACATACATAAAAAAAAGCATGGATAAATACTGCAGTATTCCACAAATAATAAAAATTCATAAAATTTTTAAAACGTCTTAAGGCCCGTTCACACCAAAAATGATAGCTATAAAAATAAATATATTAGCCTCCACGATATCGCTCTGTTTATTCTTGTCTGCCACTTTAAATGTTCGAGCTCTTTACAGCAGGATGGATTCTGATTGGCTGTCAATGTTTTTATCATTCATCAGCTGGATAAAGTCGTTCTGAAAGTGATTCCAACGTTTCTCTGTGCCGTTATCGTTATAGCTGTGGTCTGAACTTTGCTATTCTTTAATATTGAGAACTATTTCGTTTTTGTTATCTTTATAGTTATCGTCCTTGGTGTGAACAGGCCTTTACGCATCCAGATTTTGACCCAGAAAGTCTGTCAACGAATCAAAAGTGAGTTCAGCATTTTCATTGTTTAGTTTTGATCACATTAGTGTAATGACGTCCGATAAATATGTATCCATCATCTGTTGACAGAAATGGAAGACTTTGACTCAGAATTTGAAATGAAACAACTAAATTCTCAGGCTCATCGTCAGATATGATGCCTCTAGTGTGTTTAACGTATGAGTTTAGTCAATCACACACAGCTCCGTATGAATTTTGAAGCATCTGCATTATACATTGCTCTCAGTACTGAAGCAGCCGTGAAAGATGAGCGTTTAAACTGCGACGGCGGAGCGGGATCCTGCTATAGCAGAACAAAGGATTGCGTTTCTCTCCCTCTCTGTACTAACAGCATCCTGCACACTGCTCCTCTGTGACTCCAGAGCGAAGGCATTCCCGCTCTGTCATGGGAAAGTGTTCGCGGAGGAAGAGAAGAGCTCTTCCACTCCAAATCTCCTTTTGTCTGAGGACCCTTAATTGGGCCCCTCTTTGAAAACCAAGGTGCTAAAAGAGGGACTTGAAATTTATTTTTCCCCATCAATTAAACAAAATGAACAATATGTTCTCAGAGAAAGAAAATCTCCTCGTCTCCTTGTGCACCTGAAAAAAAAAAAAAGCTTGTCTTTTTACACGCGCGCCGCACACACATACACACAGAGGCTGTGGGAATTTTCTCGTCTCCCCTAGTGCCGGAGATATTGGTGCCCGTGTAAGAGGGGCCTGTATTTACAAGGCTTAGCGTTGTCGGAGCGGCTGTGGACGGTGGAGATAACCTGACTATTACAAGCTTTGTGTCTGTGCTTAGAGATGGCAGTCAGCTGCCTCTTATTAGGCCAATTTAATTAGACTCATTTCAATAGAATTAATTAGTGCAGTGCCACAAGATTTAAAAAGGAAGGTGATTGAAGTCGTGTGTTTTTTCTCGCCTCTATAAAAAGCATTGTTTCATAATTTAATTTCAGAAGTACTTTAATAAGATCCTGGATCTTTTAGCTCAGTAGAAAAGCTGTCTGAAACCATTATAAAGGTTTTGCACTTGCATTATTCTCGTAATTGCACCGCATGCTGGTATAAATGTCACAAGTTTTTCATTTTAAGTCAAATGTAGAGTTTTTTTATTGGAACTTTTTATATACAGAAGCCCAGTTTTAACAATCCAGTAAAAGAAGTGAGACCAATAGCACGGTTTGCATGATCATTACTGCTAACTAGATTTGCAGTGGTATTTTATGAGATTTCTGGTAAAAAAAACCAACTAGTTTGTGAGAAGAAACCTTCATTCTTTTGCATAAAGTCATGAAATTAAAATGGACCCAGTTTACTTTTGAATAAATGTCTCTGGAAATTATGTAATCAAGGCCTTACAGGCAGAGAAAAATATAATAACATTTTATTTTAAAAAATATATAAAATTTTAATCAGTAATATAGCACACTTTTCACATCGCAATCACATTGCTGTTGATATGAATATTTTATCAATATTCTTTATATTCTGTTTCATGTTTCAATGCCGTTTGTTGAGTTTTCTCTACAGGAATTGTCAGGGTTCATACAAGTTAAGCTCAGCATTTGTTGCATCGATTATTGGAAAATTAATTAAAACTATTCTAACATTTCTGGTACACTAAGGCAGTTACTTGACATGTTAAAATGTGACTAGTGTTGTAATGCTGACAAAGATACCACAAAGTAAGTTAACCTAACTTCCTTGTTTACTTCAAGCTTGCAGGTTTTTTGCCAGACTGTTGTCTAGTATCAACAGAAGAATATAAATGTCTTTCTATTGTCAACCAGACAGAAATAGTCTAAATAAAAGCCGTCTGCTACAACTTAACAACATGCCTCACTTGATGTACTTGAACACCCACAGATATATAGACTAGACATCCCACCGCGAGTATGCCGGTTTGATCAACTTTATAACACAAAAAATACACGTTAAGTGCTGTAATTGCTTTAACAAAAATACGACCTTTACGTTTCGGTCTCACTCTAATTGTGATTTTTGCCGTTTTAAATGAAACCAAGAGAGTTGAAATAATTTTCTGTGGCAATTTGTATGCATCAAATGCTGTCCAATGAGCTAACGCAGATCATTCCTGAAGTGTTAAATGTCAAGCACATCTTCAGAGGGTAAAGTAGTTTTTTTTAAAAGCGTTTGTTGTTCCTTGTATAACCTGGCTCTCGAGCGGTTGTGTTTTGTTGCAGTATCAGCGCTGCGGTGAGCTCAGTCTCACTCTTTAGAACCGGTGATAGCGGCTCTGCGGGAACGACAGCACACGTGCTAAAGAAACGCGTCCTCTGCGCTTCATTCTACAAATGTCAACTCTACCAAACAACAAGAGACCCCTCTCTGCCCTGGACATGTGTGTGTGTGGATGGGATAAACTCCTTCTGTTTGATTTTTATTTCCCCCCCCCCATCTGATTCGGCAGTACAAGGCCATCCGGCGCTCTGTCAGATATAAATGTTGCTCTTTGATATACACGGGAGTCTAAAAGATGCTGGTATTTGCGACTATAAAATGTCTCATCTCAGCACGGCAGCTTTACGTGTGAAATGTACATCTCTAGAACATTAGATATGGAGATAAGTGGAGAAATTTGAGGAGATTTACATATTCCACTCTTGCTCCGCTCTATGTGGTAGGTAAATTTTTAATCAGTACAGAGGAAAAATTAATTTGCTATCCCAGAAAGGAGGAGCAGTACCAGAGGGATGCTTACAGTTTCATTAGTCGTGTTTTGTCAAAACAGCACCAACTGGCAGAACTAGAGAGAGAGGAGATAATGGGGGGGGGGGGGGGGGCACCAAATATCACCAAATATCACCAAATATCACCAAATATCACCAAATATCCCCAAATATCCTCAAATATCCTGTATACATATAGTTTGTGAGCAGGAAACCAATGGTGAACGTGGCAATCAGAGTATCGTGAACGCAGTGATGTGAGATGGCTCACGCTGAGTCTACACTGCAAGCGACCAGCTTGAGGCCCATCTGCACTGAAAGCGCGTAAGATGCACGTCACCACAGAATGTTTACTAACTGGGTTACTAGGTTGTGTTAGAAAAGGTACTAGTGCTCAAGCAGAGATGGGTTTTCCAATGGCAATACCAATAGAGAAGCGGATTAGAAGATGACTGATACAATGGCAAAAGTATGGTGCTTTAATTTCATTAAATCAATTGATATTTACATGTATAGCCTAATTTTCTCAAATATTTGGAAGCAAATTGTACATTATGTATTAAAACAGCTGTTTTTGAGCTGACAAGAGAGAGAGATAATGCTTATTTAAATTTGCCAAGCAGTAATGGCAAAATATCATTTGAATTGGCCCAGTGCTAGTTATAACTAAACATTTTGAGAAAAAGATTATTTAGTACTCTAGGTCAGAGACCAGAAACTGGTTTTGATTCCAATTCCATTTAATGATTATTGTGCCTTCATGATTTCATTAGGAACTCTTTTAGTTCAGTGAATCAGTAAATCAGGAGCCTCTCCAACCGATTCAGTCAGCGAGTGAGTCATTTAGCTTTTAAATCTTTTTGACTGGTTTAATAAAAAGAATCAAATAGGAATCACTCGTTCACCACTAGTCACAAGCCATACAAGTACATCTCAATGGAATTTATTTAGATATAATAAATAGAACAAAATAAATCATATTCATAAAAATATTACTATAAAATATAATGATAATAAACGAGAATGGGGTTTTATCTGCATGTATACAGATGTTCAAGAACTATTAATGGTGTCATGAAAGTCTTTCAGTTCCAATATATATAAAAAATTAATAATAATTAAACCAGTTCTGAATGAGAACCAGTTTTTGTTTCCCAACTCTAGTCTCACTGTATCCGTCCATTGAAGGCATGATGTCAGATTTCTGGAAATGCTGCAGCACCTGCACCATCTCTCATCTCTCTCTTTCTCTCTCTCGCTCTGTTGTGTTCCTGCTTTCAGGCGAAACTTTGCCTGGAGAATTTTAGATGTGAATCGCATCGATATCCTCTCGGAGAGTTTGATTAATTATATAAGGCACCGTTCAGGGACGCGTTCCCGCAACCTGTTTAACTCGGAGGGAATTCGGCATGCAGACAGATGGAGGGAGTGATGGAGGGGAAGAGAAAGGCGTTCTTGCCAAACCTCTGCTGAGGGGGAAACAATTTAGAGTGTTAGCAACTGCCTGATAAGAGGTTAACAATAGTGCGAGCTTTCCTTCTCTTCTCTCAGAGCCGTGCGGGACCATAGGGAGGAATCCAGCAGCACCGCCTGACAATCACCCGCTCTAATGTATTCATATATGGAGACACGGGAGCGTTCGCACGCCGCTTTACTGAAGTGCTCCATGAGAACGTGCGGAGTTTGTTTCTAGGGAGTGGAATAAAATGTTAAAAAGAGATGAATAACAAAGTAAAGAGCAAAATGAAAGTTTTCTTAAAAGTCTTTTGGGCCTCTGCGGCGCGTATTTGCTAAAGAAACGCTCGCTGGCAGCGCATCAAACGGCAGCTTTCTAAATTGACTGCACCGTTTTTGGAGTGCGCTAACTTTGCAGAGACGTATTCTTGGTCACTGTTCTTAAAGGCAACATGAAATTGACTCTGTTCGCATTATTGTTTGTTTTCATAATCTTTCATCAAAAAGTAATTACTTACTCCTTCTGTGAAACAGCTTTTCTTTTCTGCTGACATAGCCAAATCTGCTGGGGTGTGAAAAAGAATATTAAACTAGATTTGAATGTTTTTTTGTTTGTAAAAAAAAAAGAAAAAAAAAAGTAAATGTTACAGGCCCGTGCAAAAGTGGAACCACAGTGGGTTGTCGGTGTTGCTATGGTGTTGATACAGAATATTTATCGCATCAGTCTACTGCATTCTTAACTCTTTAAACCGCCAGCGTTTTTAAAAAAAAAAGTTGCCCACCAACATTTTTGATCATTTTCACAAAAGTTTCATGGCCCCCAGAATATTTGTTGTATGAATATCTGAACATCCAATATATCAAAAGAACGAACAGACCATCTGCTTAAAAAAAAAAAAAAAAAAAAAAAACTGTTTTATTCTAGCTTAATGCATAATTTTTTTAATCAACACTTGAATGTGGGTAAGTTTCATAAAAAAATGACATTTTGAGCAAAAATTGGCGAAAATCGCGTTTTTGTCAAAGACTACATCTGGATCGGATTCAGAATGATGATCAATACACTGGAGGAGTAGATTTTGATTGAGGTTGCACAGTCCTGTACCTCGCCTGGGGTCGACAATTCATTCGTTTGTTTTGATTTATTTGCTGTTTAATGTTGAAGATCGTGTTATTTAATATATGGATCTGCTTACAATCGCTTGTTTCTTCTTTTTTCGCCTGTTTTGATCAGGAGATTCAGTACTCTTTCAGAAGATGTGTCATAGCACCCCCTAGCATATAACAGTGAAAACACGGAAAGACAGAAAATTCCGTCAACGGTGAGGAGGCATTTTCTCATGAATGATGGAAAATTTCGTCAATGGCAGGGAAAGAGTTAAAAATAAAGGTTCTTAATTGGAATCTATGGTTCCATGAAGAACCTTTGACATCCATGGAACATATCCAGTCACTCAAATGGAAAGGTTCTTTAGATTATTAAAATGGTCTTCACTCTAAGAAAAAATGGTTTGTGAAAATCTGTTCACTGAAAGTATCTTTGTGGAACCAAAAATTGCTGTGAAACCCCCCTTTTGAAACCTTTAATTTCCTGTCCGCCATTTTTTCCCTCAAATGCTTTACATTATGCAGGGAAAATGCATTGCGAAAGCTGTCTCATGTTGTCTTTAAGCTGTAACTGATATCATTTCCACAGAGAGGTCCTCAGACATCCACACACACTTGTACATGTACACACACAGGTCATGCAGTCAGTAGACTCCCTGAAGTACAGGCCAGCTAGCGCAGATGTCCGGCCTGTTTGAGTGGCAGTGAGATGGAGCGTGTCCGACCTCTCCGTCTGTCTCCAAAAGACCATTCCCCACCCCCCTCAGATCAGCACGACTGGCCCCGGCCCCTGTGCGGCTTCAGCTAATGCTGAAACTGAGGCCCCAGGCCTGGGTTCTCACCAGGCGCCCGCCGTGGAGCTTCCCTGACAGACTGCAAAGTACCTGCGAATGGAGTGCTTCATTCACTCAAAGAGGCTGACCCCATGATTGCCTTTGAGTAAAGTGAATTTGCCGGGCAATGGGATTTTAGTACAGTACATTTGCACTTCGGGCTCATAGCTGAGGAAAGAGATAAAAAGGTTGTGTAGTAGGTTATAGAGTATTTTTCACCTCTACTCTAGGTTTCATAAAGCTAATGTGGCCCTTTGCATATAGCTTTCAGTCAGTTGTCAGGTTTTTATTGGATTCTACTTTGTGGGATTCTTCTTGGTGAAGAGTGTTCAAAAGCCCTCAGGCACTGAGACTAGCAACAGGAATACACTTGTGTGAGGCCGTCAGCTGATTGGCTGACAGGTCGAAGCATCTCTCATTCCACCCAGTGAGACTTTAGGGAGAGAAGCTTCCTGTGCATGAGAGGCTTCTTGCATAGTAGCCTCTCTGTTAGTTCATGCATGTAGTCTAAATAATGCTAAACTAAGAAAAGATATATCATAGAAAGCTATTTTCATTGTGCTTTTGAAATCGAAGAGTTATTCTCCCTCCCCAGTCCACAACTCTGCAGTGTTTACTGTTCTCTACATACTCAACAGGGAATTTCTGTAATGTGTGTGTGTGTGTGTGTGTGTGTGTGTGTGCGTACACATACATGCATACATTATATTATTATTATTAAAATGTTGTGTGTGTGTGTGTGTGTATATATATATATATATATATATATATATATATATATATACATATACACACACACACACATACATTTTAATAATGTAATGTATGTATGTGTGTTTATATACATTCACAAATTATATTATAGTATTAAAGTGTGTATAATAAAATGAAATATTTAATATATATATTAATATAAATTTGAGATATTATATTTATTGTTCCATTAACAATATTTATGTATTATGTATACTCTTGGATTTTTTTATTTTTATTTATTAATACATGTAACCCTTTATTCAATGATAATAGGCTGTTAATTTGCAATATTAACTGTTGTGTAGCTCAAAGTTGCATTGTAATGTTCACATCTTGTGCATATTTTGATGTATAGCATGCTATTTGCAGAAGTTAGCCAGTTATAATGAGCTTATTTACCTAAACAGTAGAAGTCTTACAGTAGCAATTCAAAGGGTCAGAGGGAAAGTGGAAAATTCTCATGTAAATCTAAATTTACGACTGCTTTCGGTGCATGAAACCTTGACTAAATAAGTGTACTTAAGTGAAAAGTGTTGAATATAGCCCCTTTAATTAGTGTTTGCCCAAAGAAGAGCATTTAAACCTTCTGTGCCTCTCTCTAAGCCATCTTTACCGTCACTGCCAACTGTGCCTTTTGAGAACAGTGCCAGTATTGAATGAGTTTCTCTTCTTTTCAAGTAGGTGAGGCTGGTTCCGCTAGCTGGGCTGTTTCTTGTTCTTTCTGTTGTTCTCTAGCTTAATGTTGGGCCGTTGCCGACCCGTCCTTGCCGAGCGCACTTGTTTGCTCCCTCTCTTTCCTCCCCCTCATTCCCAATATTTTCCTCCTCCTCTTCCTCTAAACACCATCAAACTCATTTATCTCTCATCCGCAACATCTGCCCCCAGTGTGTGCGCTCATGAAGGAAGCCGTTTAGTTTAGCAAGCAACACAAATGCGATTTATTCCCAAACATCAAATGGTGAATTTCTGAAATGTGTTACAGGAAATAACAGGGCAGTGCTGTACCAGTTCTCTTCAGTGCTTGAACAACATGAAACTGCATTCACAGCACATTTAATTGAGTTAGTATTACGTGTTTCTGTGCATATAAAGGATATAGGTGGAACAATGCACATTATTATTTTTATTGTGGATATACCGGTATGTAGATATGCATCAGTTTTGGCCTTTGTGTCATGCCTTGAAGGGTTTTTTTCCCCCACAGCATCTCATGAAGTGAGCATGTTTATTGCATTAAGATGCTGTGACAAGTACAAACAAATATAAATATATATATAGTTTTTATTATATTATATTATATATTATGCCACAACCCATCTATCTTTTTTTTAATGTAGTTTGTGATAAAATTGGTTAATAATATTTTTCTATGGCTCTGCCAACTTGGTTAAGTCTGCCGAAAATCAAAGTATGTTTTTATATTTTCATGAAATATTATGTAAGCTAACATTTTGGCCATGGTAGTGGAAACCCTGGTAATATCAGGGATTTTTAAAGTCATAAAAATTAATAAAAATCTGAAAGGTCATGGAAAGGTCTTGGACATTTGTGCAGGGGATATAATAAGCTCTTTTTTGAAGGAAAATGTCATAAAACTGATTTTTAAAATCCTTCACAAATGACTATTATGTAAGTTCATTGGTAATTTTGGTTTCATCGGAAGAACCTAAGCAGAAGTGACGTATAAGTTCGTAGTTCATGGAAGGAGGAGGCGGGAACTGGCAAACATTGAGCGTAAAGTTTAATCACAAAATATACAAACAACAATGTGAAAGTAAAGCGGCAGCCCCTCAGGGACCACTGCCGCATAAAGGAAAACCAATCAACAACATAAAGTCCCAAGCCTGGTCCTCTCTCGTCTTCCACTGTTGGCGCTCCTCCTTTTTTCCTTCCGGAGCTCCTGCGTGGGACTCGAGACAGGTGTGTCGTGCAGGTGTCGCTCATTTACATTCGCTCCACTGCCCTGCTTCAAGCCACACCAGAATAATGTGCTTGTATGAATCATGCACAATAAGACCAAGACCAATTTGATAATATGCTGTCTTTAGTACAATAAACTGTAACTATCTAAGCTAACGGCACAAGTGCACTTATGGCGTGTCCGAATCCACTTTTGCTAGTTTAAAGACGGGAAAAATGGTCGGTGTGCGCTGCACATGGTCTAAAAGGGTTGTCTCTATTCTCTTAATGAGTAATGGCTGTGTTTTGGGGCGTAACGTGCAATAAACCAATCAGAGCCTCATCTCCCATTCTTTTTAAAAGCCATTTGCGCTCGCGCCATGGCGGATTCACTAGTATTTACATGACGGAATTTGCAAGTGGAAAAATTGAAAGCGTCTCCAGAGAGGAAACGGATCTGCTCGTGCGCGAGCTTAAAGTGCGCAAGCAGAACATCTACGGGACAAGCCGGATTCCACCATATCTTTATGTACACAATAATAATATTTTACATTTAATCCTTAATTTTAATATTTGGCTAGTTTGTGTGCTGCTGCGCTTCCTTGTGTGTGTTATAGGCAGTGTACGCGCGTTGTGACCAACGACTAAAGGCGCACATTACTAACGCGCTCTTTAAACAACAAAAATAAAATTGTGCGATTGACTATCAATGCGCCTGAACACACCTCTTTGCAGCACGCCCATGGGCGCAAATGCATTTGCTATTCAAACAATGTGGCGTAGGACGTGAAAATTATAACTGTGTCAGGCTGAAACTAGCAAAACACACTTGCGTCATGTCAGGCCTGGCACCGGGTGTATGATAGGGCTCTTAATGTTCAGATACTTATTGGCCAGATGAATTGTGAAGAAAGAAAACCAGTAGGAATCATTGTTCTGTGTAGCCGGTATGAAGCAGCGCAGCAGTCTTCCAGAAATAGACCAGTGCCACTGCATGTGCTATCAAGCATATGTTGATATGGTGTAATACGGCCCCTGACCTCCTTCTCTTACTGTAAATGAGGTTAAAGCACAGAGAACAAATAAAAATGTGAAGTCAGACCTCATTCACCCACTCAGTGAGACGCTGGATCCCACACACCGCTGCATAATCTGTCAGGGTCTGCGGGCGTCCTGACTGAATATTGCATGCTGGGTAATTGCGGGCAGGCAATGCAAACATATCTCAAGCGGCTGATGGGGAAGACCCTCAGACTGTTGGCATTTGTCATTTGAATCATGAGTTCAGTCCTCTGTGTAATTTTACATAAACATTTCATAATACTGTAAAACACATCTGAGGTGAGATTAGAGATCTTTGTGAGCCTCATCCTCAATAACGCTGTCATCCTTTAATAGCTAGCGTGGACCGAGAACAACAGCGATATGATAATAAGACCACCTTCCCTCCTTGATGAGATCTTGTAATACACCATTAGCTGAAGATATCGACCATGGTTACAGGTATTTATGCGACTATTGACAATATTTCAGTGTGAAATAGCAGTGAGTGCGTTTACATGCACAGTGTCACACTGATTATGCTTAATAAGCCAACAACGTGTAAGGCCTTAGACCTGAAGCATACACTACACAAGTAAGCGAGCACAGATGCTTCTAGCTACAGAAATGCAATTTCACATGCTGTTGCGTCCTGAAATGCGTCAGTGCAAGTTTGCATGGTTGCAGTGTGCTAATTAAGCATTCGTGACTGCGTTTGAGTACTTGCGTAAAGTGTGTTTAAAGCTTTAAACTGTTTTCTTTTATTGAGGAAAGGTCATAAATAGTTTAACAAAGCCTGATTGACACACCTAGTAGATTTTTTAACTTGTGTAAATCCCTTTAGTGGTATTCTGTATGTGTTGCTTAATCATTACATGCCGTGTTAGGGATGCACCATATTACAATTTTTGGCTGGTATTATTTTTACACTTTGGCTAGTATTAAAATATGCATGCAATTTGTCTAGAAATATAAATAAAACCCAGAAAAACCCATAACTCATTCAATATGAACAGCATTTTCTGTTTACTAATAAGGTCACGTTGTTTGGAATAACCGAGCTCTAGAAATTATAATTTTAGGTAACACTTTATGTCGATAGGCTACTTTAGACATTCTAGTAAACTATAAGTAACTTTGCAACTACATGTCAACTAGCATTCATTAGAGTATTAGTAGACTGTCTGCTTAATATCTGCTAACACTTTATTTTGATGTTCCCCAACAGACATTCTACTGACTAGAAGTAACTACATGTCAACTTATTCTACTAACCCGAACCCAAACCCTAACCTTACAGTCTACTAATACTCCAATGAGAGTTAGCTCACATGTAGTTGCAAAGTTACTTATAGTTAGTAGAAAGTCTATAGTGGACTATCAGAATAAAGAGTAACCAAATTTTAGTCTGATTATAGATGACATACTGTATGTCGTAGTCACTTTTTGCAGTATTTTGTGATGCATACAACAGCACAGCCTTGACAATGCAAGTAAAAAGAACAAAAATAATGGCTTGAGGCACGGCGTTTTGCTACATTTGTTCGGAGACGGGCGTGAGGATGTATTGCAATAACAACATGGCAGGTTTGCGTTTAATACAAGGCAGAAATTTGGATGTAGAAGCAGGATCCATATAAACGTGACATCTTATTTACCACAGTTATTGTGCTGATTTTGTGATTCTGTGGGGAAAATGTATTAAATCATAAGAGCATTTCTGTCTAGTTAAAGGCTTTGGTGCCTTGTGATATTGTTTAGAAGTGTTTAAGACCCTTTTATTACCATTAGTTCTTGGAAGGAAACAGCAGAGACCAGTGTTTGGTATGATTATTTTTTTCTTGATTTAATGGTAGCGGGTGACATGTTTACCTCTGGTGTAATCTATGTTCTTATGTCCCGTACTCGGAGCTCTGCAGCCGCGGGTCACCCGCTTGAACCCGCCGCAGCCCAATTCATCATGATGGGGAGTGGAACAGGCTTGACCCCTGACCCCTCCGTTTTTGATTGAAATGAAGGCCGAGCCGCCGAATTCTCCGCCCCCTGCCGTACGGAGCTCCGGCAGGGCCCGGTTCTGCTCCCGTGGAGAAATCGATACACTATATCTTTCCCCCTGACCTGCGCTCTGACCCTGATTGCCGCTCTCCCGTCAGACCGCAATTGGTTTGAACAGCAGGGCCTGCGAATAAAACAAGCCTGCATTGACGTGGAAAAGGTGCCTCTGCTCTTACTTTGAGTGAGCTGTTCACCTTGGCTTTGGTTATAATCATGCATTACATGAAAGGACGAATTCCTTTCATTATTGATCATTGTGTGAGCTCCGCTCTTGAGCTCTTGCCCCTGTAAATAAGCACTTCTGACAGGCCTGGCTGGCTCCGGCCCAATGCTCCATCCGCTACGAATGCACATCGGCAAATGGGTTGTTATATATACAGCTTGTAGATGAAATGGAGCAGGCCATGAGATGCCAGCTGTAAAATTCTGAAGGGCACGACTGCATGATAGCGGCTCTTCTTAAAGGGGTAATGTCCCTATTTTCCACTATATTAAGCAGGGCGTTCGTTCGGTCAGTTCGGCAATAGATGTTAGTCAGAGAAAATGCAATATCAGAGACAGTATAAGGAGTGGTCGTCGAACCACTTGAAAATAAATGGGTGCTGCACTCAGGAAACACTGGAAAATGATACTCTCGTGGTGTATCGTGGTGGTAGGAAAGGAAGTCCCAGCTTTTCATTGATTCTTTGAGCAATCGATCTGGAAAATATTGCTTTTTAGCATGATTTGATCTAAAAAGTACAATTTATAATATATATATATATATATATATATATATTTTTTTTTTGTAGATTGGAGCTGTACACCTCAAATGTGTCTTTTTAAAATCAATGTAGAATATTTTTGTTTAATAATATTTTTATTTAAAAATTTAGAATTTTGAGTGAATTTTATGGTAGTAATATTTCTGCAATAATTATTATCCATAAAATTCCGTGATGTTTACAATACAATACAGTACAATTAATTAATCCATACAATTTTGTATTATTATCTCCATTGATGTGTGCTTTTTTTCTGTATTGTGGCTGATTTGTAGATGGTACCCCCACAAAACTTCTCTTTATGTCTATTTTTTATTTCCCCAATTTTTTAAAAATTCATTTCGATGGCGGTCATTATTGACCGCGAAGAGTACAAGTGTGACTTGTGACTTTTTATTGGACCTTTTAACCTTTTTTTAATCATGTCCATGATTTTTTTGTTTGCTCACTGTGCCATCGTTCATACCATTCAAAACTTAATATTTTTTGGTCAAAAGAACCGAAGACCGCCATAGGGTTACACTAGGTGAGTTGACTTGGTGAGTTTTAATTTTGAACCCTGCTCATCCTTTTGACAGAAATGGAGGACAAACATAGACAAATATAGTGAATTACTTTGCATATGAGCTAAATTAAGATAAAGCATCTTCAATTCAACCATATCCAAATGATGTCAGGCCACTGTAGTAAATGACATCCCCAAAGAACTGCTTTAGGCTCAACAACATTAGAGCTAAATAGAGATAATTACCAGATAGTTCCTTGAATGAATCAATGGAAGATTTTTCTTGTGTAGCTGCAGTTTTCATTTTTTATTCACACGAATAACGCTTTGAAAGTGTAGAAGTAAACTGAAAAGGTCAAAGGTCATAATCCTGCAGGTTAAAGTGCGATTCGCTCATTAGGCATCATTAGAATGCCCGAGTCTTCCAGCTCCAAATTAATGATGGATGTTTCAGAGATTTTATAAAACATTTTCCAGACTGCTTTTGGCTCAGAAATAGGAACACATCAATGTTTTCCCTTCCAGATGCAATGCTGCGTTTTTCCAGCCCACCACTGGCATTTCTCCAGAACTTCACACCAAAAAACCTGCTCATTTATTTTGCAGATATATACACTGAGCCTCAAGATATATATCCATCAGCTAACATGACATTCTGTCTTTATTCACCTTCATACAGCAAATCAATTTCCCCTGTCCTCTAGCCTTCTAACACAGCTAAGACAACGTGCAAATGTGGCTGAAACCCAAAGCATGGAGTGGAAAGTAATTATGTTTACTTGTTTAAAGGTTTCTGGCAGGGCCGACATGCATTTCTTTTTTTGCGGCACCAGTTGTGTCTTATATATTTTTTCATATTTATGTTTATACATATAACGCGTTAACACATGCGATTAATTAAAAATCCTTACAGGTTAATAATTGAACGCAAATAAATTACTGAAGCATGTGAAATTGGCCCATTAACGTAATTTACATCACGCAGTTTGTTGATCTTGGGAGTCGGTCACACTGAACATCTACAATGGTGCAAGCACTTGTAACCTTGGTAGGTGGAAATATCTATTCTAACCAGCTAACCCGTTTTCGCTTCTTTGTTTGCGATCAGATCATTTTAAGCCGCTAAACTCCAGGCTGATTACATCAGAGATGGCAGAGAAAATAGAGACTCGCTTTGTGTTTTCAGTGAATGCTTTCTGATCATGGAAATGTAAAGGAAATTTCAAATGAATTGTAGCTATGTGATTGGTATAAATAATGCATTTTCATGAAAAGAATAAAAGAGAAAATGAAAAAAAGTTTGTGTTTTGAGCTCTGTCATATTCTGTGATTGTTTCTGAAGAGCGCGAACCCTCACGCAACGCGCTGCGTACGAAACGTCAAAACATCCCACCTCTGTATGGCCGGATGAAACGAAAACTACGTTTCTCGGCTGGATACAGCAAACCACTGTCTCGCTAGTAAAGTCTTGATGGATGAGGATTGCAATCAAGGTAAAGATGATTGCGGTGACGTACAGGAGTCGTAGCACGCGCGACTCTGTTATTATTGATGTGCAAACAAACCGTGTCTTTTTCAAACTGTGTTTATGCACTGACACATTTCAGTACAATCACATTATTTCCACACACACATTCAGGATAATGTTTTTTGTCATGTGTATGTTGCTGTGTTTAGTAATTCTGAATGTATCCGTGTACTGTAGCATATGCAGTCAGGTCAAGGCGGTACGTTGGTTTATATATGTGTGTGCACGCCACTCTGTATAATTATTTTGTATATATAAATACACACACATGCATGCATATTTATAATTTATATAAGTGTTATTTATATATTATATAAATTATATAAATATATATACACTCACCTAAAGGATTATTAGGAACACCTGTTCAATTTCTCATTAATGCAATTATCTAATCAACCAATCACATGGCAGTTGCTTCAATGCATTTAGGGGTGTGGTCCTGGTCAAGACAATCTCCTGAACTCCAAACTGAATGTCAGAATGGGAAAGAAAGGTGATTTAAGCAATTTTGAGCGTGGCATGGTTGTTGGTGCCAGACGAGCCGGTCTGAGTATTTCACAATCTGCTCAGTTACTGGGATTTTCACGCACAACCATTTCTAGGGTTTACAAAGAATGGTGTGAAAAGGGAAAAACATCCAGTATGCGGCAGTCCAGTGGGTGAAAATGCCTTGTTGATGCTAGAGGTCAGAGGAGAATGGGCCGACTGATTCAAGCTGATAGAAGAGCAACTTTGACTGAAATAACCACTCGTTACAACCGAGGTATGCAGCAAAGCATTTGTGAAGCCACAACACGCACAACCTTGAGGCGGATGCGCTACAACAGCAGAAGACCCCACCGGGTACCACTCATCTCCACTACAAATAGGAAAAAGAGGCTACAATTTGCAAGAGCTCACTAAAATTGGACAGTTGAAGAGTGGAAAAATGTTGCCTGGTCTGATGAGTCTTGATTTCTGTTGAGACATTTAGATGGTAGAGTCAGAATTTGGCATAAACAGAATGAGAACATGGATCCATCATGCCTTGTTACCACTGTGCAGGCTGGTGGTGGTGGTGTAATGGTGTGGGGGATGTTTTCTTGGCACACTTTAGGCCCCTTAGTGCCAATTGGGCATCGTTTAAATGCCACGGCCTACCTGAGCATTGTTTCTGACCATGTCCATCCCTTTATGGCCACCATGTACCCATCCACTGATGGCTACTTCCAGCAGGATAATGCACCATGTCACAAAGCTCGAATCATTTCAAATTGGTTTCTTGAACATGACAATGAGTTCACTGTACTAAAATGGCCCCCACAGTCACCAGATCTCAACCCAATAGAGCATCTTTGGGATGTGGTGGAACGGGAGCTTCGTGCCCTGGATGTGCATCCCACAAATCTCCATCAACTGCAAGATGCTATCCTATCAATATGGGCCAACATTTCTAAAGAATGCTTTCAGCACCTTGTTGAATCAATGCCACGTAGAATTAAGGCAGTTCTGAAGGCGAAAGGGGGTCAAACACAGTATTAGTATGGTGTTCCTAATAATCCTTTAGGTGAGTGTACACTGTACAGTATATACATGCAAATATTTCTTAAATATATACATGCATGTGTGTGTATTTATATATACAAAATAATTATACACAGTGCACACACATATATTTATGTAAACACAAACTTTTATTTTGGATGTGATTATTCGTTTCACATTCCTAATATAAATAAAAACAATTTTATATATAATTTTTTATTATCTTATTGTATCTAAAACCATTTGGTGCAAAAGCCTTTGAATGGGTGACTGAGTCTTAGGATGGTTTCAGGCTCTTACTGACTCTGATTAAGCAAAATGTTTCAATATAGTTAAAAACCCTTAACGGGATGAGCCGGCATGGAGAGAGTACCACAACAAATCAAAGTCACTTCATGCAATTTTTTACAGGTTTACTTGCCAACATAACATTGTGAAAAGGAGATCTTTTTCCCAACAGAGATGGACAAGATAAATAGTTAACAGTCGCTCTTTGATTGTGGCCGGTAGCGGTTGAAATCTCACATAAAGGAAGCCTTTCACAGGCCAAAAGGCCATTGGTAACACAGGCGACAGCAAAGTCGTTTGGCTTTGATCCTGAAAATACATCCAAGGCGAGTAAACTACACGCTTTGTTAGCAAGAGAGAAAAAAAAAACATGCACGCACACGCACCGACCCCTTACGGGGGCTTTGCATTTGTCGTACTTATCACTGAGTGGCAGAGCCCAGGTTGCATTTGGTTACGCATGAAAGTAAAATGCGACTTCCCAGCTTGTCATGTATCAAAATGTTTGCCGACAATTGTTTAAAAAAATCATTTTGCTATGAAGTACCCTGCTTTCAGCCGAGCTGCCGAGAGATGGATTGCTTTCTGGAGTTTTTGACAGGTGTAATTGTTAAGGCGTCATCTGTTCTTGTTTGCACAAAATACATTTTAGCCAACTGTAGGACTTGCTTGCTAATCTTTCTCCCATCATTCTATTCTTTGCTTGCCACTAGACAAATCCCCTGTTATTTGACCAGATGGTGGGAAATCCATTCTCATGATAAGTTGCTTCTAGTTTGCATTTAGATTACCTGCAAAAATGGAACAATTTACTACCCTGCCTCTAACCATAACTTGCGGTTTTCTTTGTATAGATTTGACTTACTTGTAACAAATTATATAAATCTTGATGAGTATGTTAAAATTTGAGGTAATGTACGTCAGAAGGAAGAACAGATTCTTTAATGGGAGCTGACGCGGTTCTGTAGGGCTGTGAAACATCAGACAGCATGTGGATTCTTCACCCTGGACCATGAAATGACGGGTCCTGTGATCTTACATAGAACAACAAAAGAACCTCATTTTACTACATATTTTCTTTGCATGTCACAATTGACATATCTTTACTTGCTCAATCCCCCTCAGTGGGATTGAATAGAGTCTTTGACTTTCTTCTGCTGTTCAGATGTTTCTCCTGAGAAAATGTCTCCGAGATATCACTAGAGATTTCACTTATAAACTCAAACATGTCTCATATCAATCCTATCAAAACCCTCAAATGATCTAAATGAGCAAAATCTGAGCATTTATTTATTTATAACAAAATTATTAATAATGTTTCACATTTTTAGATTTTAGATTTATGAAATTTTTGAGCGACTTATTGTGTATTAAGCCTCCTTTTTTTGATTCAACAAAATGACAGGTAAACATGCTTTTAAGGTTTGCTGTCGATGGAAGCGCCTATTGCCCAGGTGCATTGCCTGCAGATATCTAGGGAAGGTGTATTATGTATAAATTATCTGTCACCTTTTCTCAGTCTTCCTATGCTGTGATGAGAGCTAATTTGCATAATCCTTTTAAGGAGTCAAATTATTCTGTCATGTAGCAGATTTAACATGCTAGCCAGGATTCCGCTGCCTCTCCGCTAATTAGTATGTACATTACTGCACGTTGAAATTTGCTGCTCGTATCCGAGGCCGCAGACAGTTGAATGCATGTGTCCGTTTCCCGGTCAAAGTACAATCTGCCTGTCATTATCAATGGATGCCTTCGGATTCCTTCAAGTTTAATTTACTTAAGTCTCATACGAGGATGTAAGAACAAGAGAGATGAGATGTCTAAAAGGTGGTTGTATCGTGTAAAGAATTACAAGGGTGCGTTGTCAAATATCTTCAGGTTTCTTTTGTGATTTTGAAGTTTCGCTTCGCTTCCTCTCCAGACTGTTTTTAACAGAGGAGAGTGTTCATTACAAATGCATATATATTACAATTGAACGTAAATGTAAATGTAAATACATAAATTTGCTACGTATAAAGATATTTAAAAAAAAAAATGTGGTCCATAGAATGAAAATCAATTTTGGACCTCATTGCCTTTCATTGTATGAGCAAAAACTATTTAATTTTATTATTTTACTTTATTTTATTTACTTATTTATTTAATTTTGTATTCATTTTAATATTGCCTTTGTGTTGCCATGCTAGTTAGTTGCACTGTGGTAGTTACTGATTAAAATGAATGCGTGTTGAATTTTGTTGAATATTTCTCTTAAAGGTGAACCAAGTAACTTTTTTACCTTAACCGAACAGCTTTGGAGTCATTGTAATGTTTATATTACTGATTTCGTGTTGAATGGTGGTCGTCTCGCACCCCCCTGGTGCCTTTGAGCCGCAAAACCACCCTTGCAACTTTGGGCAGGCGGGCCGCCGGCCTCAGTGTTAGGAAGTATCGTGTGATATCAGGTCTCGCGATGTAACGAATTGCTTTACGGCAAAAAACAGATCTGATAAAATTCTGATAAAATGAGCATCAAACAGACATAACCTGGCACCGTATACATGTGGTGTTCGAGGAGCCCATACAATACAGACTGCCGACAGTTAAACAGGGCGCGCGCAGCTCTTAAAGGGGCCATACCTTATTTCCACTCATTACAGCGTCCATCCTACTGAACAGGTACCGGTGTACAGGGGGAGGGGATCCGGCCGTGAGTGCGAGCCATCTCTGCGTGAGTGCTATTCACGACAGTACAAGTACTCCACAGCGACTCTAGGGGTCGCTGTTTGACAAAAACGGAATTCCTACTTAGTGCTGCTTTAATTTGTGGCCCATTAGATTAACATAAAATAGAAATATAGGGTGATAAAGTCATTAAATGTGGCCAAGTTGCTGTACTCTTGGTTACTAACAGATGTCCCTATCACTGCTCATTTGCATAAAGCTGAATTTCGTCTCACTTTTTTTCTTTAACATAGCTTCCGTGAACTAGCATTTTGAAATGTATACACAACATAAACAATGGTTTAGTGATAATACTGTAGTCTACTGGAAATGCTGTAATTTTTAGAAGTGCGCTCGCCACTTTCCTCCCAGCGTCCTGTGTCACCTGATAACAGGAGACTGTCTCACCCGTCAACACTCTTGTTTTCCCTGGAAGCTTCCAAAACAACAGGAAATTAAACTAGAACTGTGTGCCAAGCACTTGGACTTTTCATTTCAAAACAACAATTTTACTGATATCTTTAATGAAAATCAGCAGGGTCAGCGAGATAAAGCTCCACCGAGAGACCCCTCGCAGCCAACACGCTCTAATCATCTGATTTCCAGAGTTTGGGGTGGTTTGTGGCTGAATCAGTGTTTGCCCAACATAAGTGCTTCGCCGTGACTCGAGATCGCGATCTTCAATCAAGAGCAAATTGGCGGTTTGACCGAATGTGTAGATTGGAGGACGGACGGGGCGAAATTTTAATACTTGCAGACTAATTGCGATTAGAATCACATTTGCTTTAATTCGAGCGGCGCATGATGAAAGAGAAGCTCAGGACCTGAGCGTGGCCGTCATTAGTCGTGCGGACCGCACCGCAGTCTTTACACCAGCTTCTGTGGCTCTGCCTTCTCCTGTATTCATTTCCTCTGCGTTTTACAGTGACATTCACTGAAGGTCATCGGGCGTCTCTCTCTCTCTCTCTCTTATTCACTCAGAGTGCCTGATGTTCATCAGGGCCTTCAGCCAAGCCGAGCTTCTATGCGTGATTTGGGCTGCGTGTTTTGTACGCCGTCCAAGCAAGAACGGCACTGCTGACAAATGTTGTAATGAGTCTCATCCTGGCATCAGTCTGGCCACCTGAGTGAAAGGCTTTGCTCTCATCTGTTCTTGTTCCTCCCTCTTCATCCGCACTCTCTGTTGCTCTAATGCCGGTTATCTAGGAGAAATAGCTTGCCTTTTGCTGTGAACATCTAACTGAACAAAAAATGGCATTTGCAACCAATTGCAAATTGGTTCTGTGATGTGACATTTCTGGGTGAAACAGGATTTGCAACATGAAAAAAATCTATTCTGTCCATCTGTAACTGATTGGATTTTAAAAAGTTGGGTTGTGCACCGTTCTTTGAATTGAATTGATAATGCCTTTTAAATTCCAATTCAGTCCTTACATTTTAATTGAATTTGGAATGTAAGGAAGAATCAGAGTTTTAATGTAAGGAAGTACATGCAATTTAAAAGTAAAACAAGTGTGTCAAAGCAAACGTTGAATGTCGGCAAAAAAGACTTTTTAAAGTTACAAGGTAGATAGATAGATAGATAGATAGATAGATAGATAGATAGATAGATAGATAGATAGATAGATAGAATGATAGATAGACGGATGCATGCATACATACATACATACATAGATAGTTTATATATTATATAGTTTGAATTACGGTTCAGTAAATTGTAACGGTCATTCCAATTCGCCTTTGGCTAAGCCACACCCTAGAAAGTAGATTGACCAATCCAAGAACGAGCTCCCACAGAGGTCCGACACTTTTTCACAGCGCTCCATTGACTTTAACACAGGCATCTCATATTTTTGGTCTCGGCAGGCTATTACCGTAGTAGTTTTATCAAAAATATGGTTAAACGTTGTGCCTGGGGCATTTGTAACACAGATACGCGTTTCCCAGAGAGGTTGGAGGGGGGTGTCCGTTTTTTTCCCTTCCCAAAACCGAAGTCAAACCCTGACAAGTGTCGTCTAGCTAGCACACGCTGCTAATAAATACAACGTTATACTCGCGTAGTTCGTTTGCTTTGTAATAACGGTTATAGAAGTGAATAGAGACCTACCCAGCTTTGCATGAACAGTGTTGCTCCTTGATATTGTTAGTCCCAGCCTCCGTCTCGATTAGTAGGATATGCGGTGGTTCATTTTTTGACTGTGACCGGTATGCTTTTGCCTCTATTTGGATGCCTTGTTCTTCCTTCGTTTCACCTGTATGTCGTGAATATAGCCTTCGAACGTATATTGCAGCCCTTTTTGCCTACTTCTATCGGACACTTTATTTGCTGCTTTATAAAAGTTTGATAAAATTTCAGCAGGAAGAGCTGTCACAGCATAAGCCGTGTTGATACCAGAGCCCAGATGAAATTTGTTTGTCGGACGTAGCAACAGTAACTAAGGGGGGCGGGGCTTAGCCAAAGGCGAATTCAATTCAAATTCAATTAAAAACTTTATGAATCTCAAGATTATGAAGAATTTTTGTTTTCTTTGCAATAACATGCATTGATCTGTTTGACTGTTGCATGTTGACTTTGACTTGAAAAGCACACATTGTCCTCGTGAATATTAGTTTTGACTCGCTCAACTGCTTATGTAGCATCTCCTCTTTCACATCCACGTTTCATTTGGTCAAACAAGAAATGCTGGTCTCCTTTAAAGGAGAGTGTGCTGTAATTTAGATCTTCGGACGTGTCCTGATGTCTGTGACCTCTCTTCCATTTCCGCGAGATGGATCTAGCCACAATAGAGCAGTACTGCTGGAGACCAGCTTTCCTGTTTTTTTTTTTCTTTTCTTTTCTTTTCCAGAACCCTTCCAGCTGAACGGCCACAGTTAGTTTAGCGGTTCCCACTCTGACGCGCGCTCGGCCTGGCTCACTCTGTCTACATGCCAGTGCTTTCCGCAGCCAGCAAATCATTACATGGGGAGCCCTGCCAAAGTTTTAAATACCAGAAAATAACACCATTTACCACATGCAGGGCAATTATTTCTGTGAAAAATTACCCAGGGGTTTTTATTTGTGATAAACCCCCCTTTCTTAACAGAGAAAGACGATGCGTAGCCTACTCTTTCAGGTCCACGCAAAACTCCTCATTAATATTTATGGCCTGCTTTGCAAAGAAACAGTGATAAGCACTGGATGAATATTAAGTTTGACTTTATTTAAAAAATGCATTAAAAATATTCACTAAATTAAAGAAAGAAAGAAGGCGAAAACCTTTAAAGAAAGGTAAAGAAAAGCATAGACTGCTTTGTGAAGAGGTTAAATAGTTCATTTTGCACATGCGGAGGAGAGGAGCTAACTTTCAGACCGAGTGAAAGAGACAAACTCTCAGGGAAGTCGGCGGCGAAGCAATAAAAATGTCGAATATTGCGCTATGTGCCCACATGGCCTTCCTGTCATTTCGAGGCCGAATTGCCTGCTCTTTGTTTTGGTGTGGCAGACTATCCTTGAGTTGTCTGACTGTAGGATGACGGGCTTCTCTTTTCATGCTATAAATATGAATTAGTAGAGTGTACGTCTTCATACAGGAAAGCAGAGGTCTGTTGCGTCCCGCATGAGATATCGCACTAACATCCAAGCATTTCATTTGAGTTA